>CM041012.1:26900574-26951704 GCA_022984855.1 Dimocarpus longan
AAAATGAGAAACCAAAAAACATATTAAAAAAAAAAAAATCCCAAGACCCAAACAGAAACCCAAAACCCATAAGCCTAAAAAAATAATAATAATAATTTCTCTTCTCTTTATTCTCTTCCACCAACTCACACCACACGTGGTGGGTCAATCTCACTTTTTAATGGTGTGTTTACTTCATGGATTGAACAAAGGGAATGGGGAATGAGATTGATTGATGTTGTTTACTTGTTTAAAATTCATTCCGTAATGGGAATGAAAATGTGGGCCCAAATAATAAATTTTTATAATTTCAAATTATTTCGAAATTTTCCAAAATTTCACAAATAATAAATTTTTACTACTAAATACTTAAAATTCCTTCTTATTATTTCACCAAAGGGATATATTAATATATTTTTTCATTATGTACATATAAACAGTAATATCCTCAGAAGAGGGTATTACAGTTGCAACTATAACCACCCCAAAAGAAGTACCAAAACCTATCAAATCTTTACTCTCCTAGCATCAAGATGTTGTACCAGGTAAATTTCCTATTGAGTTATTGCCTATACAAGATATGTAGCATTGTATTAATCTCATTCCTGGAACAAGCTTATCCAATGTACCTCATTACCACATGAGTTCAAAAGAATATAAGACTTTGCAAAAGCACATGGAGGATCTCCTTTATAAAGGATTAATCAGGGAAAATATGAGTCCTTATGCAGTACCAACCCTATTGAGAACAAATAAGGACGGAAGTTGGAGAATGTGTATAGATCATCGAGCCATGAATAAGATAACAAAGCGGTATCGATTTCCAATCTCATGACTGGATGACAAGCTTCACAGGTTGGGAGGATCAATAATATTTTCCAAGATTTAAAGAGTGAGCATCATTAAATCCACATTCATCTAAGTAATGAAAGGAAGGCAGTCTTTAAGACTATGAAAGGGCTATATGAGCGGTTAGTCATGTCATTCAGGTTGTCAAATGCTCCAAGTATTTTCATGGGACTTATGAATCAAGTATTCCAACCTTGGATTAGGAAGTTTGTTATTGTTTATGTAAGCCCCTATTCTTATTAATTGAACTTTCTAGTATTAAAAGATAGATTAAGGGGCAAATAGTCATTTTTCTAAGTTTGAGTCCCATATATAAAGAAAAGTAATTAAAGTAAATTAGTTGTGGGGATTATGAAAATTTATAAAAGTAGTAAGGATGTTATGAGATTTATGCAAAGTTTGAGGACATTTTAATTCATTTTCAAGTAGTGGCACAACATATAATTAAGTATCAAACTTTAAGGGCAATTACATAGGTGAAGCCTATATATATATCTGTTACCTTCCAACACTTAAGTCATCTTTGTGAAGCAAAATTGAGAGGGAGAGACTTGTGTTGGACAGCTAAAGAAGGAGAAGAAGATCCAAGGTAGTTTCAAACTAATTTCAACCTTCTAAGCAAGAATTCAAGGTGGATTAAGCTAGAAAAGCAAAGTTTAACCAAGATCAATGTGAGTTACCATCATTTTAATCAATTATGATGTTAGTTGGGTTGTGTGATGGTTTGATTGATCAAGTTAGTTTTTGAGATGAAATTTTTGATGTGGGGTTTCATTCAAATCAAGTGTAGAACCCTAATAGTCTAGCAAGGAAGCTTGAATTGAGAGAAATCATGCTTTAGATGAAAATTAGGGTTTATGTAGGAAAAACCCTAAGTCTTGATTTAACCTTGTATGAAGTAAATTAAGATGTAGTTAATGTGTTTGATGAAATATTTAAGAGAATGACAATGTAAAAATTTTGAAAGTTGAAAGAAGCAAAGTGATGTGTGTGCATGTGTGAGTTTGGCCACCAAGGGAGATGTGTGAGTCAATTGAGTTTTGATGCATATGAATTTGAATTCATGCATTTTAGATATTAAAGAATCTTTTGGAAGTGTTAGAATTGAAAAAGGATAAGAGATGGTTCAATATGTTAGTTAAACTAGATGAAAGGCATTGGTGATTACCAAGCAATGCCACTTTCTATTTGCATTTTTATGTCATGTATGATTTTAATTGAGCATATAGGAGTTTAAGAACCCTAATGGAAAAAGAATTGAGTTTAGAATACAAAAAAGGTAAGGGGTTGTTTGTTTTTTGCACTTAACACTTAATGGTGCTTAATTTGGTTAATTAAGAGATTTTTGTTTGTTTTTTTAAGTGGTCAAATCACTCAAAATCACTCAAAAACCACTTAAAAAAAAAAGTAACATTTTTTGACTTATCACTTAATACAAAATCACTTAATGATTTATAAATATATTATTCCAAGTTTATCCTTCCTAAAATAATATGTTTCCAAGTTTGTTTTAGTTTTATATTATAAAAATTTCTTTTAATACTTTAATAAATAACATTGAAAAATAAAAACTCTAAACATCTTAACATCAATTTTTTTTTTTTTTTTATAGCTAGATTACTATATTTCTTTAATTAAATTCTGGTAAAAATTTTTATTGATAAAATGTTTATGCAATAACTCAAAGACCAAATTACAAATCAATTTGTTTAAGTATTTGATTATTTTTATTTAATTATATCAGAAAATATATATTACTTTACAATTTTAATTTTCGTTGTAATAGTAATTTAATTTAAAACCATTTTATTTATTTTTATTTGAATATATAAATTTAATTGATTCTACTATTTTAATTAATCTTATTTTAATTACGAATAAAAATACTATATATATAAGTTACAGTTTCAACTTTTGTTATAATAGTAATTCAATTTAAGATTATTTTGTTTATTTTTATCATATTAAATAAAATTATTATAATAATTAATCTTATTTTAATTATAAATAAAAATATTATATATATAAGTGTTTTAATATTTGTTAAATAATTTATTACAATTGTTTGTATCATATTAAATAAAATTACACAACAACTAATAGTAAAAGGATATAAATGTCAAATTACTAGTAATCAGATAATTTTAACTTTAAAAAACAAACAAAATTATTATACATTCAGAGGTAAGAAAAGAAAAAACAAATATGTCAATCAAATTTCAGATTTCAGTCACTATTCAGCTTTCAGTCTTCAGCAGCACTGTTCAGTCTTCAGATAAAAAAACAAACGACCTCTAAGTTTTGACATTAAAAAGTGGTGAAAAATAGGAGTTTTTGGCTAGAAACCTTCACCTAAAAGCTGTTTTTTTTTTTTTTTTTTTTTTTTCAAATTTGCTTTGGGGCTAACCTAAATGAGAGACAGAGAGATAATTGGAGTGGAAACGAAAGAAAGAAAACATAGGGATTCGTCCTTACATAGCATTCGACCTAAAGGGTCAAAAATGGGGAATTTTTATTTCGAGCTTCAGAAAATTATTCCGAGTGTATGGGGGTGTTCCTAGGTGATAATAAATGAGATTCATGAAAAGAAATAGAAAAATTAAAGCTTTAGTTAAGTTAGAATCGAGATGAGGAAGTTGTAGTCAAAAGAGGGTTGTACAGTATTAGTTACATTAAAAGCTTTAATTATAGCTTTGAGTAGTTATTTTAGCATATTTTGAATAACAATATGATGTGTAGGTAGCACAAGCTAGTGGAGTGAGAGAGGCTCATTAAAGCTCTTAGATAAGTTTGGATTTGGGATGAGTATACTAACTCACACTTTACATGTTTGTGTTGTATATTGTAACTTTAGTAATTGTTAAAAAGTTTATAAACGAAATTGTTTTATATAAAATTCTTGATTTGATCAAAGCGATTAGTAGATGTGTTTCAAAGAAATTTTGAAACCGAGCAACTTTCATATGAGTTAAGTTTAAAAGTTTTAGCTTAAAGTTTCAAAAGAAGAGTTATTTGGTGCTTAATGCACTTAGTAGAAAAGAATTTCCAAAGGCCTTTCGTACCCCCACATAGTTGTGTATTACCTAGCGCTACGGTTAGTGATGTAGAAAATTTCATCCACAGTTGCTCAGATTTACAGTTTAGCATAGCGCTACAAATTGCGATGCAAGAAATTTCGTAATGTAGTTGCTGATATTTCTATATAGTGTCTTGCGCTAAGATTACGATGTAGCAAATTCCGCATGTAGTCGCCAAACCTATATAGTAGCGCGCCACGGTTGGCAATGCAGAAAATTTTGCACGTGATTGTCGAAAAGTCTCTGTAGCGTCACGGTTGGTGTCAGTTAAAAATTAGTACGTGACATAACAGCTAGTGGTATGAATGGTACTTTTAGAAAGAAAATAGTTTTTGATGAAATTTGCATAAATCCAAATAAGTTTTCGATTATTTAGTTAATAATTGTTACATTGCTTTAATTACTTTAAGTTTATATATTTCTGTGTTATATTATATAAAACCTCCACGGGTATTCACACAGGTGATTGAAGTAAACAAATTCCTTCGTAAATCTAGGTGGGTGAAATTGACAAGTGCCTCACATTAACACATATGTATATTTTATTAAATGAAAAACCAAGTACTTGAACCATTTTGTATAAACTTGTATTATCATATTTTGTGTAATGTAAATTATTTTGTACATAGCCTCTTTTATGATATGAAATATTTGAGCATCAAATTATGAATTTTATGAAATGAATGGTTGTTAAGATGTATGTTTAAGAAAAGAAGAAGTTGAGTTGTGAATGAACTATAGGGAGTGTAATTTATTTACAGATAAATTTGAAAACCTTATAAATATAGTCGTTATGCTGCCAGATTTTTGTTAAAACGTTTTGGATTTTGAAAACAAAATAATCACTTTTATGACTTTAAATGAAATGAAACTTGAATTTAAATTAATCAACCCAACTAATTTTGAAACAACGCTATCAAAGTGACTTCAAAGCAAAAGTAAACGGGCAAGTTTTCAGGGTTCACTCTGTGGATTTTCTTCAACCAACCAGTAGGGCTTAAGAGAGGTCCGTTGGAGTGTCAGGTGAGGCCTATCAGATACTAGTCTAGAGGAGATTTGATTTAGGTCTCGTTAATTTATTTCGATGATATCTTGATTTATAATCCTTCTGGGCAAAAACATCTACAACATTTGAAAAGTATGTTCAATGCACTACAAGAAGGCAGTCTATATACTAATTTGAAGAAATGTAGTTTCCCAACAGACAGCTTAGTTTTCTTAGGTTATGTTATCAATATTGAAGGAATCGAAATAGATGAATCCAAGGTTAATGCTATTCGATAATGGCCTACACCAAAGAGTATTAGAGATGTTCATAATTTTCTTGGACTTGCTACTTTTTATAGACGCTCAATGAAGAATTTTAGCAGTATCGCTACTTCAGTCACCAATTTGTTGAAGTAGAAGCAGTTTGTTTGGAATGATGCAGTAGAGTAGAGTTTTGCAGTTCTCAAGGAAAGATTAACTATTGCGCTGATACTTACTCTATGAAAATTTGATTTGTTACTTATAGTTGATTGTGATGCTTCAAGAGTAGGAATTGGAGCTATTCTTTCTCAAGAACCTATGGTTTTCTTTTAGTGAGAAACTTAATGATGGTTGACAAAAATGGTCAATATGCGAGTAAGAATTATATACAGTACTCAGGACTTTACAACATTAGAAGCCCTGCCTGATGCAGCGAGAATTCATTTTGAACAATGATCATCAAGCTTTCAAGTTTCTCAATAATTATGCTAAAACTAATCAGATGCGTGTATGATTGATTGCTTATATCCAGAGGTCCACTTTCTCTCTTAAGCATAAATCAGGTCATCTTAACAAAGTGGTTGATGTGTTAAGTAGGTGATCGATCCTATTAATTGTAGTTAGGAGCGAGATTATTGGGTTTGACTACTTGAAGAATCTGTATGCTATTGATGAAGATTTCAAGGAACCTTGAAAACTTGCTAGAAGGGACCATCTTATCCTAAAGGATTTCAAGTATATGATGGTTTCTTATTCTTTAAGGAACGATTATGTATCACACGAGGATCTTTAAGAGAGCATATAATTCAAGAACTACATGGAGGAGGATTGAGTGGACGTATGAAAAGGCATAAAAGCATATCTTTGGTAGAAGCTCGTTACTATTGGCCGCACTTAAAGAGAGATGTCAAAAGATTTGTAAAACAATGCTGCAATTATCAAACAACAAAAGGACAAGCCCAAAACACAAGTTTGTACACACCTCTTCCTATTCCAGAAGCTTATTGGGAAACTTTTTCAATAGATTTTATACTAGAACTTCTATACACTCAGCGAGGTATGGATTTCATCCTTGTGGCAATTGATAAAGTTTCCAAAATGACACATTTCTTACGATGTGGGAAGATGTCAAATGCTAACACATTGCCCAATTGTTTTTTAAATATGTAGTTTGCTTGTATGGATTACCGAAAACAATCGTCTTTGATCTTGATAGTAAATTTTTGAGTCATTTTGACGTACACTATGGAAGAGACTAGATGCATCCTTAAATTTTAGTAGTAATTGCTATCCATGGATAGATGGACAGACAGAGGTCATTCATGTCCTTTTGTAGATATGTCAACTGTAGAGATGCAACACTTAAGTGAAAAGGTGCAATTCTTATGTGGAAGGTGCAACTTTTCAAATTCAAAATTAAAATATGACGAGATGCAACTCTTAGTGAAAAGATATAATTTTTCAATTTCAAATTTTAAAGTTTTTAATTCAAAATTTCTTAACAGTGGTTAACTACAAAACTTAGCGCTGCTTGTTTTTTCTCTAGAAAGTCTTTTTTGCACTTAAATATTAATTTAAGTAACTTTTAATTTGTTTGTTTTTCCACACATATATATCTTAATATAAGTTGAACAAAATATATATATATATATATGTATATGTTTCAAAAAGTCAAATGGTCTAACTTATATCTTAATGAAAAAGTCTTTTATCAATAAATATACATTAGTTTTCCAATTAACCTCTTATTATTATTTTATTATCAAATTAACCTCAATCGAAAGAGATTATCCTATGATTCCTTCTGCCTGAGGGAGATGTCAATGATGGAGGTATCTAAGAGATTGATGATTGTTGCGCATAGCTTTCCTTCTATAGGAAATTATTGCACGATTTGGGTTTCAGATTGAGACATATGGGACTTGGTCTTTGACATAAGGGAAAAGAGTTATAAAACTATCTGAAAATAAAAAATAAAAAAGATTTAATGCTTTGATTGCTAGGTTTGAATGCTTTGGTTGTTAGGTTTGAATAAATTGTCCTTAGAATTGCATCAATTTAGAGTGAAATTGGTATAATTGAAGAAGAATTTTATTTTTATTTTTATTTTTTGATTGAAGTATTTGATGAAGAGTAATTTGTTTTCGTATATGAAAATTATTTATTTTGGAGACCTCAAATTTTTATTTTCAGTTAGTTTGATATATATATATATATATATATATACACACACACATATATACATACTCCTTTTTTTTTTTTTTTTTAAAGGATGGTCAATATCTCCCACGAAAGAGGAGTACCTAAACCTCCAATGGAGATCTCAGTTTTTTTTTTTTTTATTTTTATAAAATTTATTTTTTATTTTTTATGATATAATTTATTTTCTTTTCATTGGAGTTTTCGTGGGAATTCATCACTCCCATGAAGGGATAGAACCTATAACTCCATTGGAGGTTTGGGTTTAGTATTTTTTTTATCATTAATTTTTTATTTTTTTAATTGAATTTTAGTTTTAAATAAAATAATATACATGAAATATTGACAAAAGACTATATATTACCCTCAACCGTTATGGTAAAATAGACTACAAACTAATAGCACGGGTATTAGTGTAGGATTTTTAAAACCTCAAACGGGTTTTAGATAATTATGTAAAAACATGTCATATTGGTATAATTTCATTGAACTTTGGGTTTTATACAATTTTCCCTTACTATAATTATATTTTCAATAAAAACTTTGAAAATATATATTTTCTTTCATCAGACAAATTTGAAACCTTTAAAAGTAAAACTTATACCAAACATTCAAACGTTGATATTAAGCCACAATTGTTTAAAGTTTATAATTTTTAAACCCAACATATCTTAAAACAGCTATTTTTAAAAGATGGAGTGATACCATACTAGTATAGTTTTTGACGAGTTTGAAATTTACAATAGGCTTGAATGTGTCAAATTCGTTTGTTCAACTTATTAAATTCGAATTACAACTTATTAAATTCGTTTGTTTAGAGTTTATAATTTGTAGGATTGCCTCTACAAATAATTAAATAATTAACAATTGATTAAATAATTACTTATATTTAAATAATCAAATTATTTAAATTATTCGTGAATGTCTTCATAAAATCTGTATGTACACTTATAATTGGATAATCCAATTTTATTCTTCCTTTTATTTCTTTATGTGGTTGTAGGCTAATAAGGGAACCAAATGGACTTACGATTTGAGACTACATAATATCAGAATTATTAATTAAACTTTTTAATTAAATAATTCACTATTATTAACCTTAAAATTACTCCACTAAAAACCTAAGGTTGTACTCTTAAGATTGTAGATGTTTTACACAATCTGAATTTTCGATGTCCATCGATTTAATCATTTCATATGATTCGATCCTCCATGAGTAATTCATAATTAGAGCTAGGTTATTAAAGTCTGTTATATCTCTCGAATCATATCTTATTCCATTAAGTATCATTGATTCTCTAATGAATAATATATCTATTACAACTTATGAATTTATCTTTCTGTTTATGAATAAACAGAAAGTCGAGCGTTCTTATTGTTCAAAGCTCGAATGAATACTTAAAGAAATTACTCATTTACTTCTCACAAAAAAGAATAGATTCCATTATTGTACAGAATATTTTCAGCCGTTTATTAAATCTCATCTTCAAAATATGAAACTTATTGACCGTAAATTTGTAATAATCTCACTCATGTAAATCAAACAATAAATATGATCATCTCCATAAACCACTCATGATTAAAATCAATCCATATATGATTATCTAATTGATAAATATAAATTTTCCTATTTAATGGATATTAATAAGAAATTCATTTTATCATAGTCTAGTCCTATATAATCTCTATTAAGATGTCTCCATTTTCATGTCGCTAAATGAACGATCCCGAATAAGATCATCGTATCAAATATAAAATAGACTGCAGCTGTATATTTACCACAAGTAAAGTACACAATTTTGTTTGTTTTCTATGGACTCTTTAGATTACCGATCTCAAACTAAGTTCTCTTGTTTATAACACTTGTATACTTAGTTTGAGACTACATAAGTAATCATGAATATTACATAATATTTGTATGAATCAAATATTTCAGAAATACACATAAATTAAATAAAATAAATATATTTTTATTTATTATTAAATTTAAACGTTTACAAATTACAAATTTTTAGGGCATATAACCCTAACAATTTCTTCACTCACAAGCATCATCCAACAATACAACCTGGATGGAATCAACATCGACTACAAGTACTTTCAGGCTGATCCTGAAACTTTTGCTGAGTTCATTGGATGCCTTGTTAAAACTCTCAAGCAAAATGGGGTGATCTCTTTTGCTTCAATAGCTCCCTTAGATGACGACCAAGTGTAGAGTCACTACAAGGCCTTGTGTGGAAGAGTTATGGACACCTTATAGACTATGTCAATTTCCAGTTCTATGTGTATGATCAAGGGACTTCTGCATCTTAGTTTATAGACTACTTCAACACCCAGAGAGTTCCAACTACGATGGTGGCAAAGTCCTGGGAAGCTTTATCGTATCAGCGATAGGAGCAGATGTTAATCACTTGATGATAGCTTCTTCACTACCTGTAGTAGGCTTAAGATTCAGAATCAACTTCATGGCATATTTGTTTGGTCTGCAGATGACTCAAAAGCTAATGGTTTTCGCTATGGGAAGAAGTCACAAGCACTTTTGGCTATTCCCAACATAATCTTGTTGTTAATTACACAACAAGATTATGTTTAAATGTATTGTTGTTTTCTATTATATGTTTGAGTTGTCTATAGCCTGCTTGCCTCTCCTAATTTAATTTCCTGAACTGTTTTTAGGTACTGTGTTTAAAAAATAAAAAGACATTCATAAACACAAATCTAGTACACACACAACGCGAAAAATAAAAGTGACATAATATTAGGTGGTTCAATGATCGATGGGATTCACACATCCTCAAAATGCATCAGTACTCAATCCATTATCAAATGAATGTTTACAGTTTCTCAATTTGACTCCTCTCACTTTTTTATCTTACACTCAGATAATTTAATTACAAGAAATTAATAGTTAATTAATAGCAAAATCTTGGGTAAATACAAGAGCTTAACTTTGTATGGCGCAATTCTAATGTCACTATATTGATTCAGATTTCATAATCCAACACTCTGAACTTAAGGAATAATAATTAAGAAATTTATAGTTTGCCAACCGTATCCATGATATTCTCTCAAATGAAATTAGTAAGGATCAAACAATAGCCTTGACCCCTTAAAAATCAAGTTCCTGTGTCACATTTCATGCTAAGAGGATTGCCAACAAAATTAGTTTCCTCGTATTTAAGATGCTATGAGATTTAGGTGTTGTATATTTGAATTTTGATACAATTAATGTGGTAAGAAAGTTCAAGTATGATATTAATAAATCTTATAAAGTTTTAATGACCAAATATTTGTCTAGTAGTTATTGTCTTCAATAATTCATGATTTGTATAAATTTACAACCAATAACTAAAATGTTTAAAATTTGTGAAAAAAAATAAAATAAAATAAAATATTTAAAATGGAATGTACCGTCACATTGAGTTTAATATGAATGGATGAGTATTAAACAACTTTGTACCATTAAATATTTGGTTATAAATATATATATTTATTTCCACAAAATTCATTGTATAAAAACAGTACGGGCACTTTGCATTTTCCACTTATAAGTTAATGGTACTGAATTACATTTATTAAGTTAGTTTTATTCGTATTTTTAAGTGTTCAAACAATATTAAAGTAACAGTAAACAAATGCAAAGAAAAAGTAATAATTCTTGATTTTTAATTAAATCCCAAATCACTAGATAATTTTTTAAATATTTTATTTCAAATCTATCTTCCCTAATATATTTTCAAATTTAACCTAATTTTACATTATATAATATTTTAACTAAATATCGTTAATTCTATTATATTTTTTATTATATTTTAATTATGAATAAAATATTGTTAATTATACATAGAAGCATTGTAGCATTTATTAAATTATTTATTTTTAATTATCTATATCATATTTAATCACATGACAACTCACTATAAAATGGTATAAATGTTAAATTACTTGTTTTCAAACAATTTTAATTTTTAAAAATAGATAAGATTACTTTACATTCAGAAGTAAGGAAAAATAAAACAAAAATGTTATTCAGATTTCAGTCACTATTGAACCTTCTGTTCAATCTTCAAATGAAAAAAACAAACATTCTACGTGGTTGCAAATTGTATATTTTGCTTCCAAAGATTTTCATCATAAAATATTATCTATAACTATGTTGACATTATTAATTGACAACTATAAATGCCAAAGGCTTCATCAAATTATTATGACAAGGTATTTAGACATAAATTATGTAACATTTCACAGCATAAAAATGGCTTTTTCTAGTTAAAAATCTTTTTGCTGTGGAGCTATGGCAACTAACATTTGACTTACTTAAATTAGATGCCAAAAATATTTGATGACAATCATGTATGTACCTTCACAGTAAAAAGATATTTGTTAAAAATTATTCTTCTTCTTTTAGTGATACTACTAATCATAGATAAGAATTTCAAAAATCGTACATAAAAGTTACAATGAAGCTAGAAATACTAAAGTTGAAACAATTAAAGAACTAGTCAGCTGTTTGTGTGTAGAAAATTCTACTACACATATTTGGCTACTTAAAATAAGATAATTGAGACCGATTTTCTCCAAGTCGTTTGTTTTTTTTTAATAATTATAAGATAATTAAAAATCTATTAACATAAATGATTAGACATCTATCATAACCTATCCAAATTAAATATTATATATAATTCAGAATTCTACTTCCACACACAGAAAAATATTTTCTTACAATAAAATGATGAAACTTTTCATATATATGTATATAGATAAATAAATATGGTGAAATTTAAACTCCTATAATGGATACAAAAAAAATATGCACTAATTACTTATGAGTAGTTGTGCTATTGAAATCATTTTCTTTATTGGAACTCTGTTTAATGAACACAAACCACAATGATTTGTATATTACTGTTCTATTTTTTAAGTTCTAACTAACAATTTATGACATCTTTACGTGGAACAGTTATCATCTATTCATCAAACTTGATACAAAATAATATATTACATGTTCTTAAATAATATAACAAGCAAATTAATTTTCTGAAAGTCAGCAAGTAATAATATAGTTTTTGTAATTTTCTTAGTGATCAGTTAGATTCAATTGTTAAAAATGATTTTCTTAGCTTAAAAAGTAAAGACAGAGTCCAAAGGAACAGACCCACCGTTTCAGCCTATAAATTTTGATGCAAATCATGCAACACATTTCATCTGAAACAAGTTAATGGGAAAATTATACATTTATATAGAATGGCATCAAAGAATTGTGTAGTGTTGAGAATTTTGCTCATGCTTGTGCTTTATGGGTTTCTGTTCATCGAAGTTTCTGCGCAAGAGAACAATTATCCCACGTAAGCTTTTCTTTCTATTAATTCTTCACCATAATTAGTATTTTATGTTCATGTTCGATCAATTAACGTGTGTTTTATAAGAGCATATTATTAGAAATCTACCAATAAAATAAATAATAACTTATAAACATTCGCTATGTAGAGTTCCATCAATTAAGGACTTGTCCGGTATATACATATATACTAGTATGATATAGATATGCAAAAATTATTCATCTTACTCAATGTGGCATATTAGTTTGATTAATTTAGTCAAAAATTTAACCCCTTTATAACTGTTAACCATAAAAATTGATATACATTTTTAAAAAGATTATGGGTGCTGATATTGCCGTCGATAAATGTGATTTCTAATTTTCTACATCCATATTTTTTAAAAAAAAATTTAAATTACAAAAACATCCTTATATAAAATTACAATATAGACTACTTGTTTTGATTTAATTAAACCAAATACTATCTACACCCATTAATTCTTCCCAATTTAAAACCTATTATATAAAAAAGAGAAAAAAAAAAAAACATATCATGAACCATTACTAAACCCTATTTCCTTTCCATTAATAGAGTAATGAAAAAAGAATTTCTAATCTCTTAAACAATTGTATGGCAGATATATTACTCAAAAACCCTTTTCACAACCTTACTTATCAACAAACAGCCTTCAAGTGTCCTCATCACCTCTTTGTTGTTCTTGCTTCATTGTCATCAAGTAAACATATGTAATTGAACCTCAAAACAATCATGAATTCGACCAAATCTTTAAGTCTGGTCCTAAACTAGGATCTTATAGAATCAATGATTCAACCTTTTATACTCTCATTAACAACTATGCGAACTCTGGTGATTTTAAGGATCTAGAGGTGGTTTTGTGTGGAACAAAATGCGAAAAGAGAGTGTTTTTAGAGAAGAGGTTTATTGTGATGTTTGAGGCTTAGGGTAGAGCTCATTTAGTTGAGGAAGCAACTGGCTTGTTTAGAAGAATAGTTGATGAATTTTAGTATAGAAGGATTGTTAAGTCATTTAATTTTGTTCTTAATGTTATAATACAAAAGGGTCTCTATTATCATGTTTTGGATTTTTATAAAAATGTTGTAAATGATAAACCCTTTATGATATATATATATATATATATATATGTGGGTGTACTTATAAATGGGTGCATGTATAAGTTATATTTATGAGTGGATATAGGTACTATCGGCATTATAATGGGTGCGCTTATATTGATTGATTTATTTTTAAAGTTCAAACATGGGTGTACTTATAAAATAGGTGTGTAAATCATATTTATGGGTGGCAATTGAAGAGAAAAATAATAGTTGTTTTTTATAAAAATTAAGAATTTGCGGAACACTGAGTTTCAAAACTTTTTTATAAAACTTAAAAACTCAGGATTCATAAAACAGTTAAATAAAATGATATAAAGAAATAAAAATTAAAATTTTACCTTCTATATTGATCTATGTGGATTGCTTACCACCTAGTTTTCCCTGATATATCTTTACACTAAAAAACAAGTGAATGGCACAATTATTTAGAATTATGCTCACTTATTTTTTATTTCTTTTCTAAAAGGAAAAGTCAAAATAATATTTATAAAAGATGAGTATCAATTTTGGTTGTACAAAGAAAAAAGGCAAATTCTTTTTCTCTATATTTGCTGGAATAATTTTTTTTTTTCCTCTTTGTTTCTCAAGCATATGTACAACAAAACCAAAATCTTCATTAAAAATAAACTAGTTCATTTCATTTTATAGCCAACCAATTAGGGTTTTAATTAATCAAAATTAATATTAAACCCCATATTTATTAAATTAAACTTTTGTCCCATATAACATAATTAATTAATTCATGTTATATTCTAAAGTTGAAATCGTTAATTTATAATTAATTTAAACTAAAGTCACATTAAGAATCGAATTCAATACCTCTTGCAAAATTAATTAAATAATTATTAATTCATAATTAATAATTAACTAATTAATTATTGTTGACATTAAAATCTGGTCAACAAGGTTCTTCGAAGCCCAAGCTACAGATCTGTTGAAACGAGAGAGATAAGGGAGAAAATAGAGGCAGAGAGGACAAAGAAACTGAGAGAAGAAAAGCACACGGGATTTACGTGGTTCGACCAAGGGGAAAGCCTACTTTCACGGTGCCGGCTCCAATGAGAAACGACAGTCACTGTTATTACTGTTTATTTTGTTATAGTTGTAGAGAGAGAGAACAGTAGAAAGAGAGAGAAAAAAGAGCCCTTCTTACAATAAAACTCTCCCCTATTTATAGAGAAGGGGAGGAGCTACAGTAATAGTACAACTCAAATAGGAAAACATTAAATATTGATTGACTTGCTATAACTGACACTTTTGATTTTTGGGATATGGGCAGTATCTTCTAACATGGTAAGTGAGATCCAAAAATCACGCTACCACCATTCTGAGAAAGGCTTGGCATGCACATCACGTTGTCTGCGAGCTAGAACTGTTCTGAGCAAGCATGAGCTTGCTGGGAAGCTAGAGCTCGTCAGGAGTTAAGCAGATGGATGAATACGTGTAGGGGAGCAGATCTGGGCGAGCGACTCTAGGCGAGCAGCCAGGCGAGCAAATCTGGGCGAGCAACCGGGCGCCTTATTGCTGCTGGTTACTTTTTGAAGAATAAGGGGATTACAAACCTAAACCTCAAGAACACATTCACTAAAATAACAACTTTGAGGATGTAAACGGCATCAACCGGGGCACCCCTGGTTGCCATATCATGGAGCACGAAAATCCTTCTCCGAAAATATATTATAATAGGCAATCTGACAACCGAGCACAAAATTATGTCCGTTTCTTTGGACCAGTAGCTTGGGCCCTTGTCTGTTATCTTACTGGACCTCTGGACTTTTACCAACCCATTTGGGGTAGCCCAAAAATACATACAATAATTATTAAATGATTCTAAATAATCAATATTATTCAAAAAATTAAATGAACACTTATGTTGCTACTTACGTAACAAATGTAATTGAACGATCGAATTACAATATTCTATATATATATTTTTTATAATGAAATGAGTTATCAAGAAAACTCAATGGGCCTATAGTTTTGAGCTCCAATAACATTGAAATTATTAATTAAACTCTTTAATTAATGAATTCACTATTATTAATCTTGGAGTTATTCCACTAAAAACTTAAGATTGTACCCTCAAAACCGTAGATGTTTTTATATAATCTGAAATTTTTAGTGTCTATTGATTTGATCATTACATATGATTTGACACTCTATAAATAGTTCATAATTTGATCTAGGTCAAAATATCTGTTTCACCCCTATAATTATTTCTTGATCCTTAAATATCATTACTTCTCTAATGACCAATATATTTATAACAACTTATGAATTTTTTTTTCCGTTTACATATAAATAGAAAGTTGAGTTCTCTTATTGTTCAAGGCCCGAATCAACCCTTAAAAGAGCTACTTCTCGTAAGAAGGAGTGGATTCCACGATTCCATAGAATGTTTCCAATTACTTACTAAATTATATCCCCAAAGCATGAAATTATTGACCGGGCATGTACACCGATTTTGTCCATGTAAATTAAAGGATACAACTCAATAAGCAGGAGTCCATAATACATTAAGATTAAGATAAATTCATATACAAATATGAATCTTTATGTTTAACGGATATTAATTAGAGACTCATATTTATCGTGATCTAGTCCTATATAATCTTTATTATATAAGGTATCTCCATTTCTATATCACCACATGAACAATATTGGATAAAACTATCGTACAGAATATGAAATGGACCGTAACTGTAGATTTACCATAAACGAAGTATCCAGATTCGTTTGCTTTCTACAAACTCTTTAGATTACTTATCTCAAACTAAATCCACTTGTATATAACATTCATATACTTAACTTGAGAATATATCAATAATCAAGGATGTTTCATAATATTCATATGAAGTAAACATTTTGCAAATGCGCATAAATTGAATAAAATAAACATATTTTGTTTATTATTTGTTTAAATGTTTATAAATTACAAGTTTTTAGGGCACACACCCTAACAATCTCTCACTTGTTGTAAAGTAGATATGACATGTCTTATAATCCTAGACTCTCTAGGTGACTTTCAAAAACTTTTAGCCATTAAGGTCTTTATAAACAAATCAGCATGGTTGTCTAATGAAGATATCTTCATCATTGACATGTCTCTTTATATACATCTCACGCTTATGGTGTAATACTATCTCCCGAGGATATTACTGTACATAAATATGGAATAAAAAAATATACAAATGTACTATAATACCCTCTCCCGATGATACTATTGTGATATATACGGAATGAAAACATGTATTAATTTACCCCTTTGAAGAATAAATAAAATGGATTTTAAGTATTTAATAGTAAAATTTAAGATTCTTGAAATTTTAGTAAAGTCCGAAAATAAGTATAAATTATTAAAGTTGATGGGTATAAAAAGAAACATGCCAAATATTTTTGAGAGAGTTTTATAGAATGTGGCGATTTCGTAATTTTTAGGAAGCTCAAGGGTTAAATGCAAGCTTAACTCATGCCTATAAATAGGCGTGAGTGGGTTGTGTCGATGGAAGGGAGAGACCTAATAAAGAGAAAGAGAGAGAAAATGCAAAGCTGCTGTCGTTGATAAAGGCCAGATCTCCGCCGTATTGAAAAGGGAACTAAGTTGAAGGAAAGAGAAGGATAGATCTGGCAAGAGCAAGATTTCATGAGTTATTTTAGTAAGAAATCCGTTGAGCAGTTCATGGATTGCATTTGTTATTGGTGAATTTCTGCGTAGATCTGGATATTGGAGTAGCTTACGAGTTGGTAAGAAAGTGAAGTAACAAGCGAGCGGGAGAACTAAGCTAAAGGTTAAAGAAGCTGGTAAGTAATATGGCTAAGAAAATAAGTTAATTTGAGGTATTATGTAGTTGATTATGTGTTGTGGTTTAGAATGTTTTAGTTGGGTCATGAGATCGGTGAGGTTGCGGCCTGAGTGGACTGAGAGCTGGTGCTAAGCTGTTAAAAATGTGTTCGTAGTGTCTAAGGTCAAGATGTGTAAATGTGAGTGGTGTGTAGCTTAATTTATGTTAAGGAAATAGTTTGGGGGAGATGTGAGCTGGGTAAATACCCTTAACCCTATCAACGCTGGTCAGTATAGCCTAGAGCGCAAACTCGATGATGATATCCTAGCTCACCATATTGCCTATCCAAGCTGGACTAAGACAGCAACTTGTAAGAGCGAGCTTAGCTAGCTGGTGATGGATATGGCCAGGTCGAACTGGCTGAGGTTGCGAGCTGAGCGAGGCCATGAAATCGAGCTTAGCTCTAAGAAGATAGCGGCTCGCTATATTAGGTTTGAAGAGAGCGCTTGCTGAGTTGGAGGAAGTGCCCTCAATCCAAGTTGAGTAGAGTAAGGAATGAGCTCAAGTTGAAATGATAAGGCTAACTTGCGAGCTCGGGTGAAGAAGTGATAGAGCTGAATTATAACAGTAGCGACCTGAGAACTAAAGGTTTAACTTGTGATTAAGTGTAGGTGCAGTAGCGAGCTAGATGAGGTCGTTGAAGGCAAGAAGTAAAGTAATTGGAAGTAAGTTGTGAGTGTGCAATTATTCTAAATACTTTTAGTTTATTGTATTTATTTTATTTATTTATTTGCTCTATATTTTAGTTCAAGAATAAATTATTTATTTATATGTATGACATACATCATGTATTATTTATTTTATTTTATAGCATGGCTAAGAAATGGTTTTAATGAAATAGAAAAACGTTTTCAAACTTAGTGGACGGCCCAAGCCTTTATAGCGTAACCTTCTAGCTTTAAACCCGGCCAGTATACCCAACAGTGTATGATATATGTTGGGAGGGTTAGTCCAACTAACATTTGGGGGATCGAGTCTGTCGCTCTTTATATTCGTGGGGTATTTCTTGATGTACAGTGAGCGATAATAGTTCCGTCACATGTGTACACGAGACATCTTTGTAGCTTTGTCACGATAAGCGATGCTAGCCTTTGGGCCATATGACCCCCCATACTAAGCAGAGTTGGTTCGACTGCGTTTGTGGTTTTGGCTTCCTTAGTTGGCTATTAGAGATTTTAGAACAGTTAGCATACCTTGAGAAACAGATTTTAGAAAGAAAATATTCATTTTAAATAATAAACCCTTTTAACAAACTTTTGGAACTTAAAGAAATATTTATAAAAACCTAACTTTTAGAATTAAAAATACTTTTAAAATAAAATTGTTTTTGGTGGAAAATTTATAATATTTAGTATACACTCACTAGACTTTATAGCTCATGATGATTTTATTTTATATACCTCCCTAGGTGTAAGTGCAGGAGATTTAGGTACCCGAGCGCCATTTGCAGAATAGGTGGATCCCGATCGACGACGCAGTGTAGCATCTTTGTGTTAAGTTTATAATTCAGATTTGACTATGTAATTTGTATATTTTCAAACTTATAAATAAATATTGTCACACTTTTAGGAATGCATCTATATTTTAGGCCCTTATATATATATTTATAATTTATGATAATATTTTAAAATATATGTTTAGAGAATTTTAGATAGATTACGGGTTCGCTCCACGATATCTTTTTGAGGCCCTATCAGTTGGGTTTTAGACGGGTCTCGTGGGGTGTCCGACAGGATCACTGGATTTATTAGTAGGAATCCAAGTCGGACCCTGTCATGTACTCTTTTGGTAAATTAATTAAAAAAAAAATTGTATTTAGAAGTAAAAATTTAATATTTGTAAATTTTTGAAAGTGTTTCAATAAATTAAAATTATAAAGAGTTTAGGGACATAAAAGAAAAATATCATATATTTATTAAGAATGACAGAATGGTAAATAAGTGGAAAGGACAAGGACATTGTGAAAATAAAGAATTATCTAGAATCTTGTAAAATCATAATTTTCAAGAAGATTAAAGGTGAAAAGTGAGCTTAACCCACACCTATAAATAGGCGTGAGTAGTGAATCGGTGTGAGTGAGAGAAAAAGGGAAAGAGTGAGAGAGCGAGAGGGAGAGAGACATCAACAAAGCAAGAAAAGTGGGACGAACTACCACCGTTTCAAGCCAAATTCTATTGTTTAGTGAGGAGTTTGAGCTGCTAGAAGGTAAAGAAACAGATCTAGATGGAGAATCAAGCTAGATCTGGCAAGGATTAAGTATTTAAGTTGGATGTTATGACATTATTTTGATGGAATATTTGTTGAGAACAGTTTGTGTTTCAGTTGAAGCCGATAAGATTTCTATGCATAGATCTGGTGATGTTGAAGTAGTATGCAAGCTGGAGAGCAAGATAGAAGACTGAGGAAAGCTTAGTAAGTAATGTAGCTAAGGAAATAAGTTAGTTTGATAGTGTTTGTGATTAAAATGAGTTCGGTCGTGGAACCTGTTTAAGTCGCTACTTGGGTTGAGATGAAAGCTGGTGTTATGTTGTTAATTATATGTTTGTAGAGTTTTTAGGTCGAAAATGTGCATATGCTAATGTGTGTGTAAATCTGGAATGAAGGTATACGAGTAGTGTGAGCAGGGCAGAAGCTCGCTAGGTGTAAGCTAGGTGAATACCCGCGGCTTTTTCAGCACTGGCCAAGTTGGCCTAAAGCATGAGCTCACAGAAAGTGAGTTGAGTTAAGCCCAAACTGCCATAGTGCCTGTTCGAGTTGGACTAAGATAGCTGATAAAGGCGAGCTTAGTGAGCTAGTGGTGTTTATAGTCAGGTTGAGCTGGGCTAAGGTCTTGCAAGCTGAGCAAGGTTCGTGAATCGAATTGAGCTAGAAAAAAAAAAGCAGCTCGCTAAAGAGAGTAAGCAGAGTGAGCTTACTGAATTAGGAAAGGCACTCAATTCAGGCTGAGCTAGATAATGTAAGAGCTCGCATAGGATAAGCTAGATGAGTTAAAGCTCGAGCTAAAGGTCGAGTCTGTTGCAACGAGTGAGATAGAGAAGATAGAACAGATTTAAGTGACCTACAACCTACAAGCTAAGATAAGATTTCTAATGTGACCAAGTTTAGGTGATGTTGCAAGCTAAAAAGGAGATCGTTGAGGCAGAAAAGAGGTCACTAAGCTGTGAGTGTACAAAATATTTTTATTAAATGATTTTTAGTTATTATGCAAATACATTTCATATCTTTTATATTTGTTTATATCATAATTGTTTTTATATTTTAGCATAAAAATAAATAATTTATTTGTAGATGGTATGTCATATGTATATGATTTCTTTTATAGCATAAAAAGGAAACAGACTTATAGAAATAGATAAAAGGGTTTTCAAACCTAGTGGATGGCCCGAGACCGTATAGCATGACCTTCTAACTTTAGACTCAACCGGTATACCACACAGTGTATGGCATATATTGGGAGGGTTAGTTCAATTAACATCGAGGGGATTGAGTCTGTTGAGTTTGTCACCCTCTATATTTATGGGATATTTCTTGACGTATGGTAAGTGATAATAGTTTCGCCACACATGTATACGAGATGTCTTTATAGTTTTGTCACGGTGAGCGATACTAGTTTTTGCGTCACGTGACCCCCCACACTGAGCAGAGTTGGTCCGACCGCCGTTGTGGTTTTAGTTTTTTTGAGTTACCATTAGAGTTTTTAGAACAGTTAGCATACCATTAGAACATATTTTAGAAAGAGAATGTTTTTAGAAAAATTAAACATCTCAACTTTAAAACAAGCTTTTGAAATATATAAAGATTTTATTAAAAAAAACCCCAAAACCTTTTTAGAAATAAAATTATTTTAAATACATTTTAGGGAGATAATTTTTATAAACATATCCACACTCATTGAGCTTTCGTAGCTCATAACTATTTTTGTTTTTCAAAAACCTCCCAAGTGTAGGTGTAGGTGATCCAGGTATTAGAGCACCACGTGCAGAGTAGGTGCGTCCCAACCGACGACACAACATAACTCTTTTTGTGTAAAGCTAGCAATTTAATTTTTTTTTATCATGTAATTTATATATTTTCAGATTTATGAACTGATGTTATAGCACTTTTTATGGATAAATGCTTGTTTCAGACACTTATATGTATTTGTGATTTATGATAATAATTATAGGCTTATGTTTTAGAACTTGTTAATAGTTACGGGTTATATCCTTTTTGGGCCTTATTAGTTGGGATTTAGAAAGGTCTCGTGGGATGCTCGACAAGACCGCTGGATTCATTAGTAGGAATCCGGATTACATCCTGTTAATTATAATATATAACTATGACTAATTTAATATAGAAAATCTATATTTTTTAAATTCTATTATTTTATATATTTATAAATAAATTAATATCATCAAACTATTTTTAAATACAAATTAAGTTTTCTTTTTTAACTATGTCTCAGTCATGATCTAGATAACATTTTGCTTGAGAACCTAGGCGACACAAGGACATTACAAGCAGTTTTTGAGCTTGAAGCTCTTCTTCTTACTAATGAGTTTGTGTTTCATAGTTGTAATATAATATTTGGGTCCTTAATTTACTCCTCTTTACCAGCAAGATTGTTGTTGTTGTTGTTGTTGTTATATCTTTTTTTTTTTTTTTTTTTTGTGTTTTTTGAAAGTAAGCAAGATTGTTGTTTTAATTTGGGGGTATATTATTATATTCTGTAACTAGATAATGAGCAAAGAAATATGAGACACCCATTCTATCATAATTTTCACTAATTAGACATCTTATCCAAGCCATTGCTCTGAGAAAGATCATGAACCTCCCCAACCATAGTATGTAATTAAGCATTTTAACACACCTTATATGTAAGACTAGCAAGCTTGTTGTGGTTCAAGCCTATATATATACATTATACAAACAAAGAACAATTTCAAAAAATTTATAACAATAATTATGTGGCGGACTTGATCTTAGGCAGGTTGGTTAAGGCTTTAATACCATGCCTTATGGCTTAAGCCTATATACGAACTCATAAGAAATTCAAATAATAGATAACAATGATCACGTGGACAAGCTCAAATCCAAGCATTCTTGGTAAAATAAGATTGTGATTAGGGATGTCAAAAATACTTAATCCGATTCAAAATGATGGAACTTTGATCCGGTGGGGATGGTTTGGGGTATTGAAATTGGGTTTCAAATAGAGTTTGGATCAAAAGTATTTTACCTGGCTTTTATATCAGATTGGGTTTCGGTTACACTTTAGACCTAATCCAATCTGATTAACTAGTTTTATTATATTTTTATTATAAACTATTATTATTATTATTATTATTATTAAGTGTTGTGCATTACTATTTTGTTATGAAACTTTATTATATATTAATTATTACTTTGATGTATGTAATAAAACTTTGTTGTGTGATAGTTATTATTTTGGTTTTTGTACACAACGAATTTATATTTTCCATGAGCGTTATGTTGAAATTATTTAGACGTGACATGTTAAAATTTGAATTGAATCAAAACGGGTCGGGTTTGAGGTAGACCACCCTAAATGGGTTTGGGTTTGGGAAGCAAAGTGATAATTTGTTTGGGTCACGGGCCGGGTTTGGAACACCCCATCAAAAAATTGAATTGGGTTTGGGGTGGGCCGATTCAGTCCCGATCTAACCCATTGTGATACCATGTTAGTAACCTCTAGTAGACTAAAAGCTTAAACTATAACCTCAACTTAATAGAAATTAACCTCAAAAGAGCCAAAATGAATTAAGCTAACTTTCTGGTACAAGTTATATTGTAGTTTCTCATGCTACAAAGCAAGAAAGTAGTACTCTCAAGTTGTAGTTTCTGTCTTGATTCTACTATCAAGTCCTCATCATGTTGGAATGCGGAAAAATCAAAATGCCAGTTAGGAATATTGCAAATAGGTGCTTTGATTGGAATAATTGGCTGATGTTATCAGTTAAACAATGTCTTAGTGAGATGTTGAGACTACATTGTGAAGTTATCAAATACAATATGTAATTATATGCAAAATATGATGTGGGTATTAGCTAGTTCAATTGTTTCATAAGAGGATTGCATTTCACTTATGTGTACTGACGTTTGATCTTACATTTAGTTCTTTAAATATACATACATACATATATATATATATATATATATATATATATTCTTTTTTGCAAGAAATTGTTGACAGCATTACTGAGAATCTTGCTAATGATGAAATTGAGGATGATACAATAGCTTTAGAGCTTATTACGCGCAAAGAAGCACGCGAAGCATTAACAACACTTATAATTTTTTGTTGCAATTAGAGAATTCAATTCCAAAACTTCCAGGCACTAAGGTGTATTAAGAAAATTAGAGATGAAATCTAGCTAAATTTTGAATTTCAAGAAAAAATAAAATTAACAATAAAGTTATATTCTGTGATAATGTCAAAGTCAATATTTGTGATTTCAGCAAACTATTAATTTATTTTATGAATGAAACCACATATCTTATATAGATTTGTTTTGAAATTTATTATCTTATCATTTTATTGAGATTATTAATCATCCCAATTAGCCAAAGTTGGCACCAGAAAAATTTATTATATTATAGAGATTATTAATTGCTCGAGTATTATGGAGGTTATACATATTTTTCAAAAACTGTGTAAAAAAGGATTTTATTGCCGAGAGTTGGGAGTGGTTTGGAGGAAGCAGAATAAGGTTTACCACATGGAACTCAATCATTTAATAGATGACCAATGTTGATAGATGGACCAGTAGTGCTGTTATCTGCAGTTCAGTTTGCCGTATTTGATTTTATTGATAACTTTGTTGATATGTGAAAAATGTGGGACGTAGATAATGCAGAATGTGATTTGACCATGAAGTGAAACAATTCAGCTTATTTTAGGGTTTCAACATAAGGCTTTGAGGAGTCTTATACAGTGATGTACCCAAAAATATATGTGAGGGGTGACACTTTTATATATGAAATTTTCTTTGTAATATTTCCTTCAATTACTAAAAGAACATTATATGAAATAAAAATAGTTAAAATATATAACCAATAGAGAATATATAGTTTCACCCTTTACAAAATTATAAACAAAATTTCTTACAATAATATTCTTAATACAAATATAAAAACAAAAGCATACTAATTATAATTTGATTGTGTATTAGTTCTATTTTTCTTAGTGAAAGAAGTTTAAATTTCATATTACTAAAAAAATAAATAAAAACTTAATTTAGGGATATGTCTTCTTTATGATGATAGTTGCTATTTAGATTGCAAATAAATATATGTAATCAAACTATATATTTTTATTACTAAAGTTACTAATCAAGCTGTATTTATAGTCCTATATCTAATAAATGTAAGTAATTTATAATAAAGTAAAGTAAAATAAAAATAAAAGATAAAAATAATTATAATTCATATGATTATTTTTATTTATGAATTTTATCATATAAAATAGTTTATTTAAAAGAAAAATAAGTCGCACCAATAATCGTGAGTAAACTCAGACTTATTAAGACTAACTAACTCAATATATTTTAATCTCTACTTCGTATAAGTATGATATAATTTGCAATAAAAAATAATTTAAAATGAGTATAATAATTTCTAAAGTCTAAATATTTCAAATTTGAATATTAGATTATAATAATAAGGAGGAAAAGAGAGAGAGAGAGAGAGAGAGAGAGAGAGAGGAACAAAGCTATTATAATGAGTGAATAAAAAAATAAAAATAAATAAAAACACATTGATGAGGCACAAGGATATTGAACCCAGTTCCTCCTGAAAAAGAAAGACAAGCACAACCATCAAAGTCATTAATACGGTTGTACTTGATTTTCGCAATTACTTATGTAATATACGAATGAGTTAAAAGGGGAAGGCAAGCACAACCATCAAAGCCACTATACGGTTATGCTTGATTTTCGCAATTTACTTATATAATATACGAATGATTAAAAATGGGAAGGCAAGCACAACCATCAAAGCCACTATGCGGCTGTGCTTGATTTTCTCAATTTACTTATATAATATACGAATGATTAAAAATGGGAAGACAAACACAACCATCGAAGGTATTGTTAGGATTCAAACCGGTGACATGAGAGAGAAAGTCTAGCATGATAGCAACCATCAGCCCCAATCCCCGTATATGAAACACTATAGCATTGAAATTATTTAATTAACATTTTAAAATTTTGAGGGGGGTGCACATGTCCCCCGTGGCCCAATGGTGGGTCTGTCCTTGGTCTTATATAAGCTCTTTTCATCCATTGTGAGATGGACGGAGGCAAGCTTGCAAGGGTCAAGAAGAGAGATAAGGACAAATTGTCAAGAAAGAAAATCTAATATATCCAACTTTTTAGTGACGATTATGGTGTAGGGAAAGTATTACAAGGTGCCGAAAGTAGAAGAAAGGTTATGACTAGTAGCAAGCTATTTGTGAAGTTAAAGATTAACTCATTGAATATTTGTGATAATAGCTAGTCTAGTGATGGGAGCAACTTTATAGGTGGTGGCAATGCACTCATCCTCATATAGCTTATACTGACCCCTTGTAAATGTAGACATTAACATTCATTATTTGTTCTTTCTTTAATTAAAAATAATTGAGAATATGAAAATTGAACACCAAACCGGGAAACTTTAGTAGGACATTCGGAATATATAATAGAGGAAATGTCAGCCCAAGTCACTTTAAATTGTTGAATGGACATTTTTATCTCATTTGAATAAACTTAACATTTGTGTCCCAACCTCATCTTTTTTGGACACAAATACCCTTAAAAACTCATTTAACTCATTTCAAAGTTTTCTGTCTCAGTTTTTACCGCCGACAGCTCTTGCTTCTTTTTCATTTTGCCGTCCCCTCCTCGTTCATTTTTGGCAGCCCTACTTCTTCTTTACTTTCTCCTCCTCCTTCATTTCTCTGACAGCCCTTGTTTCTTCTTCACTTTCTCCTCCTCCTTCATTTCTTTATTCTACTGATCTACTTCTCTCTTTTGGTCTCTTTTCGCATTTTCGACTACACGGACACCATCCGCCACACACCATCCATCTTTATTCGCTTCTGTACTAGCCACCATCCATCTTCGTCTTCTATACTACGGGTATGATTAGTGGTGCCATGTGGAGATGGAACGAAAAAAGAAACAAAAACACTAATCACACCAAGTGGAACGAGCGTGAATCATACTGGGCACACTTGGTATGATTAGTAGTGTCATGTGGAGATGGAACGAAAACAAAAACGAAAACACTAATCACATCAAGTGGAACGAGCGTGAATCATAATGGGCACACTTGGTATGATTAGTAGTGTCATGTGGAGATGGAACGAAAACAGAAACGAAAACACTAATCATACCAAATGGAACGAGTGTGAATCATACTGGGCACACTTGGTATGATTAATGGTGCCATGTGGAGATGGAATGAAAACAGAAGCGAAAACACTAATCACACCAAGTGGAACGAGCGTGAATCATACTGGACACACTTGGTATGATTAATGGTGTCATGTGGAGATGGAACGAAAACAGAAACGAAAACACTAATCATACCAAGTGGAAGGAGCGTGAATCATACTAGGCACACTTGGTATGATTAGCGGTGCCATGTGGAGATGGAACGAAAACAAAAGCGAAAATACTAATCACACCAAGTGGAACGAGCGTGAATCATACTGGGCACACTTGGTATGATTAGTGGTGCCATGTGGAGATGGAACGAAAACAGAAGCGAAAACACTAATCACACCAAGTGGAACGAGCGTGAATCATACTGGGCACACTTGGTATGATTAGTGGTGCCATGTGGAGATGGAACGAAAACAGAAGCGAAAACACTAATCACACCAAGTGGAACGAGCGTGAATCATACTGGGCACACTTGGTATGATTAGTGGTGTCATGTGGAGATGTAATGAAAATAGAAGCGAAAACACTAATCACACCAAGTGGAACGAGCGTGAATCATACTGGGCACACTTGATATGATTAGTGATGCCATGTGGAGATGGAACGAAAACATAAGCGAAAACACTAATCACACCAAGTGGAACTAGCGTGAATCATATTGGACACACTTGGTATGATTAGTGGTGCCATGTGGAGATGGAATGAAAACAGAAGCGCATACACTAATCACACCAAGTGGAACGAGTGTGAATCATACTAAGCACACTTGGTATGATTAGTGTATTCGCTTCTGTTTTGGTTCCATCTCCACATGGCACCACTAATCATACCAAGTGTGCCCAGTATGATTCACGCTCGTTCCATTTGGTGTGATTAGTGTTTTCGCTTCTGTTTTCGTTCCATCTCCACATGACACCACTAATCATACCAAGTGTGTCCAGTATGATTCACGCTCGTTTCACTTGGTATGATTAGTGTTTTCGCTTCTGGTTTCATTCCATCTCCACATGGCACCACTAATCATACCAAGTGTGCCCAGTATGATTCACGCTCGTTCCACTTGGTGTGATTAGTGTTTTCGTTTCTGTTTTCGTTCCATCTCCACATGGCACCACTAATCATACCAAGTGTGCCCAGTATGATTCACGCTCGTTCCACTTGGTGTGATTAGTGTTTTCGCTTCTGTTTTCGTTCTATCTCCACATGGCACCACTAATCATACCAAGTGTGCCCAGTATGATTCACGCTCGTTCCACTTGGTGTGATTAGTGTTTTCGCTTCTGTTTTCGTTCCATCTCCACATGGCACCACTAATCATACCAAGTGTGCCCAGTATGATTCACGCTCGTTCCATTTGGTATGATTAGTGTTTTCGTTTCTGTTTGCGTTCCATCTCCACATGACACCACTAATCATACTAAATGTGCCCAGTATGATTCACGCTCGTTCCACTTGGTATGATTAGTGTTTTCGCTTCTGTTTTTATTTCACCTAGACGTGACACCACTAATCACACCGAGGGAACTAGCATGATTAACACTATTTACCTTGGTGTGACTAGTGTTTTTGGTACTGGTTTTGGCCAACTGAATATACCTATACACGAATGAATATCATACCATCTCAACAAAATACAAAATATATTAGTAAAAACCATAAATGTTACATAGCCTCAAATAAAGTAATTTTATATACATTTATATATAAAATGTGTTACATCATTATTGACAATTACTCCACATTTGCATCAACAGCATTATAAAATATGGCGAAGCCATATTCCCTTCTCATTTTGAGAATTTCTGATACCTCCCAATTCCATGATGCACCTTTCTTACTGATACACTCGATATACTTACAAACAAAGGCACCGTAACTATTGTTATCAATTTGAATTGGTATGTTTTTGTGGTTCAACATCTGTACGGTAAACAAGTCCCCTCTCTTTTCCATGTGTTTCTCCTCAAAATAACCAGACTTTGCCAACACAGAAGGCAACAAGTACCTTAAAGGTGCCACCTGGTTCTCTCTATATGTCAGGTCAATTGAGGTGTTATGTCGCAACGAATCGTATATAACAATACTCCACTGTGATAAATCTACCTTACATAAGATCCAATGACCATCAGGAGATCTAACAGCACACGGTATTAGCAACTGCATAACAAAAAACAAAAACTTAAAAAAAAACCATGGACAGACAACAATGTTATATAACATTAAACCATACTTACTGTGTTTACAAATGTCCATCTCTTCCCCCATGCTGGCTTTTCTCCAATACCATATAGTATCCAATCATCAGGTTATTAACTCCCTATTCTATAGTGTCGTTTTTGCCTCTCTCCCGTAATAAAATAGGTCTAAAGCATTAAAAGTGGTTCGTATTTGTGTTGTGGTTATCAACTTTCTTGTCATACAGAGTTGCAACATTCAAAATCATTCAGAAACATTAAAAATCTAGGAATATATATGTATTCCTAGAAATTGAATAAGAATTATATATAGGTAGGAACACTAGTTGCACCCTCCAAGTCCACCTCAACCAAAAAAAAAAAAAAAAAAAAAAGCAAACTCATTTTTGGAAATCACACACACCACCTTTTATATCCATACCTTGTATTATCATCATACATGAAAGCTTTCAAAACTATAAGAAACATAAAGAATCACTTTGATTCATAAACGTCATTGTACTTTCATGAAATGACTTTTGTGTTCACAATTTTACATGCCCAAGCTAAAGACAAATATATTAACAGAACCACCAGTAATAAAGTTCTAGTGTACACAACTGGGCAACCACAAAACACAAATAAAACGCACACAAAAGTTCTACCACAACTCTTCATCTATTCAACGTCATATTAATGATTCGGGCTTCACAATCCATTGTCTAGTGCTAAAGAAAAATTATTAACAGGACCACCAGTCATCAAGTTCTAGTGTGGATAAATAGGCAACCGCAAAACACAAATTAAACGCACACAAAAGCCCAACCTCAAGTGTACATCACATTTGCACAAATTAAATGCACACAACAGATCTGAATAGAGCGAAAATAAATGAGAAAAAAAATAAGAACAAGAAGGGAAAGAGGAGCATCATACCTGATCTGGTTGTACGGAGGAAGAAGCTGAAGGGCTCGGTCACCGAGGAAGAGAGGGAGGTCGTGTCCCAATCTGTCAAGTAAGATAAAACGAGTAGGAGGAGGAGGAGAAAACGAAGAAGCAGAAGGGAAAGAGGAGCATCATACCTGGTTTGGTCGTGTGGAGGAAGAAGCTGAAGGGCTCGGTCACTGACGAAGAGATGGAGGTCGTGTGCCGGTCTGCCAAGAAAGATAAAAAGAGTAAGAGAATGAGGAGAAAAAGCAGGAGACGAAGGGTTGAACGGCGGAGGAAGAAGATGAAAGTCGTGGCCACTGACGGAGAGCGGGAGTTGCTGTACCGGTCTACCAAATCAGATAAAAATGATAGGAGGAGAAGGAGGAGGAGCTGAACGACAGTAGAGTTTGTGTGCTGAGAATGTTGAGGGTTGTTGAGTGTTACTGATTTGTTGCTTTACAAAACAGCTCTTCAACTTTTCTTTATTATAAGGGTAGCTTAGTATTTTCACATCCAGTTTAAGACCCGATTGTCATCTTTACTGAAAAGTGCCTCAAATGTTAGCTCGTTAGTTTATTAGGCCCTTTTTGTTCTTGACCCATTATAATAAATTACATTCTTTATGTTTGTGTGTCTATGTATATCAAGAGAGGTCTTCTTACTTGCAAACCATCCATACCCAATTGAAATTTAATGAATTTGGATGAACGTTAATGTTAAGAAAAATGAGTTATGCTTGGGGAAACTAGTTTAAAATTTTTTGGATATGAGAACTACTTTTTCTGATTTTTATTATGCTCCACAATTTTTTTTTTTTAGCTTAACACAATTTAAATAATAGTTCCCAGCCTCAAAAAATTTAAAATTTGCTTCTATAAGTATATTTCTTTTCTTTTTTTGTTTTTTTTCATGATCCAAATTCATTAAATTTCATAAAGATGTAGAAAGTGAATATAAGAAAATTTGCTTTTGAGAATTCATTTATATGTAGTTATATGTATATTTCTTTTTATTGCTTTCGTTTCTTTTTCATAAGAGTTATTCTAAAAGACTATTGTTTAACGACACATTGGTAGATACGAGCACTTCCTTAAGATCATAATTTAAGTGTCTTAAAGAACACTTATCGTCCAATTAAATTTTGGTTTATAAAGAACTATTTGTCCTCTCAATTTACGGTAGTATGTTTTGTTAGTTCTTTTGTTAACTGTATTTTTATTATTGGACTTCAAGAATATTAATAGCTAGATATGTAACATGATTATACTCTGGTATTGACCCCTCATCAGGATATGATTCCGCATATGGCACAACATTACGGTTTTGAGTATGAACTAATACCCTGCAAATGGCCTACGTGGTTGCAGAAGTAGAAAGAGAAGCAGCGAATTATCTAGGCTTATAAAATCTTATTCCTTGATGTCATTTTCCCACTTTCATTGGAAAAGGTACATATGCTTCTTTGCTTTACCTGTTGCACCTTTTTTTTTTTTTTCCTTAACTACTGGAAACTCTAAATATATGGCTTTTTGAAATGAACCAATCATATGCATCTGTATTTGTTGATGCAGATCAAATTGTCACGACAGACATGGGAGAACTCTATGACACGGATTTAAAAGGAAGACCTCTTGCATATACCCCATTTTGTGACAACAATAAGGATATGGATGGATACCGATTTTGGAGACAAGTAAATACCAATAGTTTACCACTTGTTGGCCAAAGTTTCTCATTGGATCTCAACCTGATCGAGTTTATATTTCCTTTTTGTGAATACAGCTTTGTTTGCTCATCCTTTCTCTTAATTCTCTTATTGAACAGGGTTTCTGGAAAGAGCATTAACGTGGTAAACCATACCATATAAGGTAGGTGACTGCTATTAATTGCAAAGCAATTTTTGTTGTATATATTTTATTAAGAGCTCTGGGTTTGATGTGAACTGTATCTTCTGCAATGCTTTGTATGTTGTTGACTTGAAGAAATTTTACCAGACTATAGCAAGAGATAATTTAAAGGTTTTTTAAGGGTTTTTAATGAAACTCTTAGCAAGTATCCAAACAGTCTTATCTAATCTAGATCAGGTAATTCACCAAGTTATATTAGTGATTGTGATGTCTTTTCAACAATTGAACTTAGTACCTGTATTATCCAGTTTATGGTGCCTCTAATATCTTAGTGCCTATTAATTAAACTTTATGATATTTAGACCAACTAGAAAGTAATGCACAATAGAATAACGGTGGGACTTGCAAGTTTTAAGCTCGAGTTTTATGCCTTGCGTCATCGACCAAACTTAATTTTGAAGTTGAGTTTGACAGACAATTGTTTTTGTTATAAATTTCAAATGATAAGCCTATAAGTGGAAGTGTACAACAAACTGGACAGATTATGAAGTTTTGTACTGCAAATATCACTTGATCTAGTTGTGTAAGAAAGGACTGATTGACTATATTCTTCCTATTTCTTCTTTCATTGTTGATGATGTTACTTGTCCAATCCTATAATTTGTGCTAGAGTTTGTAATGGGTAATGAAAACTGGTTTTTAGTTTTTATATTAAAACTACAAGGGAACATTTATAAAAGAAAACTGGTTTAATAAGTTGTATAAAGCAAATTTGATAGTTGCTAGTTGTTTGGTAATGAAGTAGAAAAATACAAGTTCGAAGAATTCCAGCAGCTGTCTTAATGTCTCTTTTTCTTCGCGTTACTATATTTTACTAATGCCATGCAGCCTCTGGGAATATGGTGTTGCATCCCATCTCTCTCAAAATTAAATAGAAAGAACTTTCTTTGTTATTATTTGGTTGGAGCATCACTCTGGTATCTCAATATCTGCTTCTTCTACTAGTTCGTCTTCTCTTTTTTCTTCAAATTTTGATCATCTGATTATTAGTCATAAACGGACAAAATAGTCTATCCTGGATGCTCCTGAATTTCTGAAAGACACTCATTTCAGTCTCTAATATACACTGCACCTAAGTTGACAGTTCTAAGAGCCCAAAACCCAAAATTTGATATAGCACATACATAAAATCCTTCAAATGAATTAGTTTAATCCTGTTTTTTGTATTAGAAAAGTTTACTTACAATTCTGTTCTTCATATCATACTTATGGAAAAAATCATCACAATTTCCCAATTTACAAATGAATTAGCTAGTTTAATCCTTCAAAAAGCTTTCTAATTATAAATATAATTTTGGACTCATGTATTCCATGATAATTAATTATGACAAACCATTCTGTTCTTCAATAGCATAAGTAGAGATTTCTGCATCCAAAAACAGGTTTGATTAATACCTAACAATTGTCTTCACGCTAGATAAATTAACTAATTATTGTTTTCTAATTTCGACTAGAGCTTTTTGTTCAAAAACAAATTTTGAATACAATACAAAAACTCTAACCAAGCAGCACCATTTCTCTTTGAAAAATTGTTCAGCTGTTTGTTTGAAGACGAAGACGAAACCTTGCAGATTTGTTTTGAGTCACATCCAACATCAAGTTTTTGGTAACCACTAGTTTTGTATCATGTATATAAATTTGTAGGCATCATCATGTTTGCATGCACTGCTATAAAGTATGAATTTTGTAAATAATAATTTGTAGTAAAGTCATTAAGTGTTATAAATAATGTATATTAACTGTTGAAAATGTTTTATGTTGTGATATTTTCGCATAGTTTTAAAATATTAAAAAAAAAAAACATTTGTATATATATATATTTGTGTGGTGAAATGAATTGGAAGCGGACGGGAGGTCCAAAATAGAAGTTTGAGAAATGAATTTAGTTAGAAGTGTTTTTTATTGACAAGTGTTAAATTTTGGATTTTTAGAAAAACAGAGGAAACCCTACTGAATTTTCATTAAAAATCAAACCAATATTTTTAAAAATAAGGTTTAATTTATATTTGTTATTGATAGAGTTTTTGAATAAATTGATTCGGAATTGAAAAAGGTAGCATTCCTCGCCTAGATCCTCGTACGGATAGGACAGGGGTGTTACATATATAACTCTCCGATTAACTTGTTTGATGAAATGTGTTGCATCAAAGCTGTGTCTATATTTATTTCCGAAAAAAGAAAAAAAAAACGTTGTGTTTATATTTATAGGTTGAAACTGTGGGTATGTTCCTTTGGACCTGTCTTTAATTTCTAAGCCAAGAAAATATTTTTTAATAATTGAATCTGACTCATCACTAAGAAAATATAAAATGTATAAGTACTGGGAATATATTATTACTTGTTGACTTCCTAGAAAATGCTTGTTATATTATTTGAGAACATGCAATATATCATTGTCTAGCATGTTTGACAAGTAGATAATAATTGCCCCATGTAAAGATGTCATAAATAGTTAGTTAGAACTTAAAAAATAGATTAGGAATATACAAAACATTATAGTTTGTGTTCATTAAACAGAGTTTCAACAAAGAAAATGACGATCAATAGCACCTTTATACATAAGTCATTAGTGCATATAATTTTTTATATCCATAAAAGGAGTTTAAATTTCACTATATTTATTTATTAATATGTATGAAAAGTTTCTATTGTAAGAAAATATACTACCCTGAGAGCGAATTTCAAATTATATATAATATTTAATTTGAATAGGTTATGACATATCTTTAATCATTTATGTTAGTGGATTTTTAATTATCTTATAATTATTAAAAAAAAAAAGAAGAAGAAAGAAAACAACTTGAAGAGAATTGGTCTCATTTATCTTATTTTAAGTGGCCCTGGATGTGTAGTAGAATTGTCTACACATAAACAGCCACCTAGCTCTTGTTTAATTGTTTAAACTTTAATGTTTCTAGTTTCATTATAACTTTTTATTTACTATTTTTGAAATTCTTATCTATGACTATTATCATTAAAATAAAAAGAATAATTTGTGACAAATATCTTTTTATTGTGGACGGTATGTACATGATTGTCATCAAGTATTTTTGGAATATAATTTATGTAAGTCAAATGTTGGTTGCCATAGCTCCGCAACAAAAAGATTTTTCTATTTTTTTTTTTTTTTAAACTAGCAGCAAAAAGATTTTACAACTAGAAAAACCATTTATAAGTTGTGCAATGTTACATAATTTATGCCTATATACCTTGTCATAATAGTTTGATGAAGCCTTTGGCATTTATAGTTATCAATTAATAAAGTCAATATATATGGTTGGAGATAATATTTTACAATGAAAATCTTTGGATGCAAAATATACAATTTGCAACCAGTTGGGTTTGTTGTTTTATTTGAAGACTGAATATTATTAAAGGCTAAATAATGACTAAAACCAGAAATTTTAATGATATTTTTGTTTTTTTTTCTTTCACATCTGAATGTATAGTAAATTTATTTGTTTTTTAAAGTAAAAATTCTTTGAAAACAAGTAATTTAACATTTATATTATTTTATAATAAGTTTTTATGTAATTAAATATGATATAGACAATTAAAAATAAATAAATTTAATAAATACTAAAACACTTCTATGTATAATTAATAATATTTTATTTATAATTAATATATGATTAAAAAATATAATAGAATTAATTATTTAATTAAAAGATTGTACAATATAAAATTAGGTTAAATTGGAAAACATGTTGGGGAAGATGGATTTGAAATAAAATATTTAAAAAATTATGACAAGTTCATGTTTTTACTGGTGAGTTTGTGTTTCATGGTAGTAATATAATATCTGAGTCATTAATTTACTCCTCTTTACTAGCAAGATTATTGTTTTAGGAAAATGTATTCAATCATGACTTTGAAATACTTTCATAGACATTGTAAATGAATAACTTTTGTAGAATTTCATAGAATGATAATGACTTTACAGATTCATAAAAGACTCTCATATACTTTTATAAACTTTTTCTTTTCAAAAGACTTTCATTAACTTTCATAGATTTTTATAAATTTTCACCTACCTTCATAAACAAAACTTTCACCAACTTATAATATAATATATACTTTATAAGTTAATAAAAACTATATTTATCATGTCAATAATGATGAAAAAATATGACACCTAAAATAGAAGTAAAGTCACATCAATTACTTAAAGTGATAATCAGAATACTAATTAAGTATTTCATTATTCATTTTATATTTTCTATGAATAATAAAATCTGTAGTATCTATTATTATTAATAACCCTAACATCGTTCCACATATCAGCAGTTACAACAACCCTCTATTTATTAGCATGATCTCTTTATTGTTCTTCAGTCTTAAGAAAATAGTTAAAATCATCGTCTTCATTAACTAGTAATAATGATCAAGATGAAAAAGATTTATAGATATTGATAGGTTTTTATAGATTTTCATTTATTTCTAAAATAAAAATATATTCATTTTACAAGCTCATACAAATTATACACTTTGTAAGTTATATTTTTTATCTTAATGAAAATATTTTCTTTTGATATAATGTAAATAAACAGGTAGAAAACAATTATCAAAACTAATATTTTACAAAATTCAAGCCAATTAATTTTATGATATTTAACAAATATTAAAATTAATTACTGTACCCCCAATATTAGCTAATCAAAAGTAAAAGAAATTTTCCAATAAATACGTAACAGAAATAAAAGTTGAAAAGAAATATCACATATATAGATTTAATTAAATAATCAAATTCAAAATTTTAATTTTTTTAATAAACCACTTGCTAAAAAATCATCAAATATTAATTTTTTTCTTTTTTATTTGAAATAGAGGTTTTTACTCCTATTTTTTAATATAAAAAACAAAGATTTTATTGATTAATTTTATTAATTTTAAAGTAATGAGATTTTATTTGTACATTTATGAGTTCTATTTTCATTATGTGTAGACAAGAAATACTAAATTGTTAGTTTATAATATAATCGCTAATGATTGTTATATTATTTATCATAAGAATAATGAGATGATTTGGATCAATATCTATCTAGATATTTTTTCTTTTTTTGGTAATGTGTTTATATAAATATAAATTATAAGATGTTTTCTTTTCTTAAATTTATTTTACCGCAATCTAACTCCTCAATTTTGATTCAAATTTAAAATCTTTTATAAAATAATAAATTGATATCCTTTAAAAAAGAAAGGTCTAATAAGATTCAAAAAGCTAACAATTTGAATATAGAAAAAAATATTAACTATTATAATTCACAATAAATATAGGAGTGAAATATATATGTGTGTGTATGTGTGTATTTTCAAAATAAATGAAATATTTTTATTTATGAGAGATTCAAATGTAAAAATGATTGTGAAGTTTGCTTTTATAATCAACAACAAAAGTCTACAAAAGTTTTAAAAAGGAGTGGAGAAGAATTAATAGAGTTTGATTATTATAAATTTAATATAAAAGTCTACAAAAGTTATTATAATTTTAAATTCTATAAAATTCATTGATATTTTGAATATCTCATGACTTTTATAAACTCTTAAAAAGTCTTGATTGAATTTTTTATAATTTTTATATACTTTTTAAATATCATTAAAAGTCTATATTGAATATCATATGATTGTTATAGAATTTTTAAAAGTTTGTATTGAATACACCCAAACTTTTAAACTCTATAAAAATCATTAAAAATTTAAATTGAATAGACCCTTAATTTGAGTTTTTAATTTTGGGGTATATTACTATTTAATGAGGAAAGAAATATGGGACAGACACCCATTCTGTTGTAATTTCATTAATTAGACATCTTATCCAAGCCATTGCTCTGAGAAAGATCATGAACCTCCCCAAGCATACTCCTCATTTGGTTGATACACTTGTTATGGCCAATTGGGGTTATTGGCAAATGAAGGTCTCTCATGGGGTGTGGTGCTTACAACTTGCGTTAGGTAGAAGTTTTCAACTTTATGCGCTGAAGGAAGACAGTGATGCTAGTCAAAGGAAGTCTTTATCAAAACATATCACTGTAAACGACTGGCGGTTAAAGTAGTTCATTTGGAGGTAATGAAGAGGAAGGGCAAGGAGTTAGAAAAGTTGTTGCTTGCTGATGATAATCGATTTAATCACAAGAAACAAAAGTTAATACTTTACATTGGGTGTTGGGATTGCTCCATACTTAAATATTAGTGAAAAGGATTTCATAGATTTAGGATAACATCTGCAGCCTTAGAATGTCTTTTTTTTTTGGCTGAATTTTACAGGGTAATGAAAATAGCTGGAACTCAAACTTTTTAAAATGGGCTTCTAGTTTGATTGGTGCTACTGAGCAATCAGAGAAAGAAAAAACTTCAGTGGTCAGAGTCCTTTTTCCCCATGTTTTCTTTTCAGTTCATCTTCTCGGGTTGTATAAAAATAATTTTGATGGTTCCTTAAGGATGTGAAGATGTTCAAATGAAGCACAACTTTGTGTGCACAATAACTATCATTTTAGGATTCAATTTTATAGTTTTGACACAGATATTTTACTAATTGGTGTACGAAAAATTTACAGACACTTGATGTCATTATCTATATTGTGATATGTTTAAATCTTTATTGCCTATTAGGACCATAGGAAGGGTGAACGGCATGGAAAAACAATTAACATCTTTTCAATTGCTTCTGGACACTTGTAAGTCTTCTATTATGTCCTACTAAATTTCTATCTTCATTTATGTTCTATTTGACAATATTTCGATAAGCAATCTATGCCTTGGATATCAATATGTCTAACAATAATTCATATGTGATTTTCATATTTGTCAATAGAAATTCACCCTAATTCTTTGGAATTTTCAGTATCTGCTTCATCCAAAAGTTTAAGTTATTAGGAAAATATCTAATAATATGTAAGCATTTTAACACACCTTACATGTAAGACTAGCAAGCTTGTTGTGGTTCAAGCCCATATACATTATACAAACAAAGAACAATTTCAAACAATTTATAACAATAATTACGTGGGGGACTTGATCCTAGACAGTTTGGTTAAGGCTTTGACAACATGCCCTATGGCTGAAGCCTATATACAAACACATAAGAAATTCAAATAATAGATAACAATGCTCATATGGAGAGACTCAAATCCAAGCATTCTTGGTAAAATAAAATTGTGATTAGGGATGTTAAAAATACTTGATCCGATCCAAAATGATGCAACTTTGATCCGTTGGGGGTGGTTTAGGGTATTGAAATTGGCCTTCATATCGAGATTGAATCAAAAGTATTTGACCCGGTTTTATATTAGGTCGGGTTTGATTCAAACTTTTGACTCGATCCGATCTGGTTAACTAGTTTTATTATATTTTTATTATAACTGTTATTGTTATTAATGTTATTATTATTAATAAATGTTGTGTATTTCTATTTTGTTATGGAACTTTGTTATGTATCAATTATTATTTTGGTGTATGTAATAAAACTTTGCTGTGTGATAGTTATTATTTTGGTTTTTGTACACAATGAATTTATATTTTCCATGAGTGTTATATTGAAATTATTTAGATGTGATGTGTGATTTGTTGAAAATTGAATTGAATCAAAACGGGTTGGGTTTGAGGTAAACCACCCTAAATGACTTTGGGTTTGGGTTTGGGTTTGGAGTGAAAAGTGATCATTTGTGCGGGTCACAGGGTAGGTTTAGAACACCCCATTAGAAAATCAGATTGGGTTTAAGGTAGGTCGATCTAGTCCCGATTTGACCCATTGCGATTCCTATTGTGATACCATGTCAATAACCTCTAGTAGACTAAAAAGCTTGAAATATGACCTCAACTTAACATAAATTAACCTCAAAAGAGCCAAAATGAATTAAGCTATAATCCAGTATTTCCAATGTCGGTCTAGTTCTATGAAGATAATAAGATTAAAAGAGCACCACCAATATCTTGGGCCCCCTAAAATTAAATTGCTTTCAATGTTTTATCAATGTATCTTATAGTGGCTAGGTGGCACTGATTTATATCTTCTATGCTGTCGTGTTGGATGCAATATGTTTCTCTCAGCTGAGTGCATGAATATCTGAACAGAACATTAGTTACTTTCTCCACATATGGAGACACAAACACGCACACACTCACACACACAAGTCGGTACTTCTGACCTTAAAGAGTAGTACTGTATATATTTTGAATTGTCCTTGAAATGGTTATTGGAATTTCTTGAATTCTCTTATTTTGACTAATTAATGTTGAAAACATTTGCTGCTGATTAATCATTGACTTTGGGCAACAACAAATTTTTTATTTATCTTATTTATTTATCTTGCTTATAGAATTGTTCTTGACTTGCCAGGTTTTGGTTCACCTTTCTTTTGTTTATAGTAAGATCAATATAATTCTTGTTTCCAATCACAAAAGAGGGAAAAATATGTTTCTTGCTGCTATGATGATATAATTGATCTTGGTTGCATGTGTTTTCATTAACATCATTTTAGTGAGAACCTTTTCCCATCTTAAGCTTGTGAGGTTTGCTGCAGGTGTCGCTCTGGAAGATCCTTGGACTGAAGATCTTAGCCAAGAAGTTAGAGAGGATTCATCTTTTCTAAAATTCTGGTTTGTTTTCTTTTAAAGTCAATATACTTAAATTTGTTGTTGCGTTGGCTCTTCTAAAAAAGGTCCTCTTGTTTGAGTTCAACTTATGTCAGCTTTGACATCATTAATCACACAGACAATCCCTAATTATCTATGTTTTTATTGAGAATGTATGTCAGCTGGTACATAATAAGGGGTTTATTCTTTCTGTTTCAGTTTGAGTGGTACTGAGCCTGGAGTAGTAACTCCGATGCTTTAGTTGTAATATGTATATACAAATGTGAATATATATGCGTAGCATTGAATGTGATTTTCTTCTCTCATGTACTACTTCAGCTTAAATGCAGTTCTTGTCTCACATGTATCTAGAATTTGATCAATTAGAGGAAAGGGGGAGGTTTATAGTGAAATACATTCTACCAAAAACATTTGTGTTCTTTTGAGGAAGAATAGCATCTATCAGAAAGCTACTATTTCGCATAACCATGTTTCAAGGGCTTTTAATATTCTGCCCAGGTTGGAATATAATTATGCTTCAAGGTCTTCTTAAGGGAGTAAATATTGTGAACTTACCTAAATTATTTTTGGATTGGTTTTTTTGATGATATTGTTTATAGTCTATTGCAATCCTTCAAATTCTGTGCCCTACTGGTTGCGGAAAAGTGTTAAATTCTTGATCCGAACATCTGGGAGAAAATTGGGCAACATATCTTTTGATCATTCTTTAAGCAAAGAAGATATTGAAGTAATAGAGTGCATGAATTTATGAAAATTTGGACAATCAAAAGTAGTCCACAAATTTTAATAGGCCAAATGTTTCTCTAGTTACTGAATGAAAGAAAAGGTGCTTTTGTCCCAAAGACTGCTTATCCTCCTCTATATAGTCCTCAAAAGTTATTCAGTCAATTTCCTCTTAAGTCATTCGTAGAGCAGCTAGGCTATAGAATCCCACAGCACTTTATTTTTCCTTCATCCATTTTTGGGCTTTCCTTTCTATGAGAATCAAGCAGCTAGAGGTAGGTGCTTCTGAACAGAATTTTGAAGTATGGACAATTTACTCTGCAGCTGCCACACTATTGTACAATGCAAGAAGACATGATAAAACTCAATGAAGATAATAAGATGCATATGTGTTGATGCAAGGATAGATGTACTGTCACTGATCGAATTTATGAGAAGCCAATCTAAGATAGTGTGCCATGTGACCATGTCTGACAAAGCCAAATAATAAATCAATTAGGAGGTGACTCTAATTGTTGGGATAAAGAATTTTGATGCTTGATTGTAATTGCCCCTACCTCGCTGAATGGTTGTTGTCTGTTGGTAATGATGACAGTCGTTAAAAGTACAGCATGGTTGTGTGATGTCATTGTGGTTTAGATGATTTTCTGCATTGCAAAGTTTGTACCAATTTTACCATAGTGCTAGTGATGTTCTTACGTCTTGGTAGGAACGAAAACCGGAGCTTACATCTGGGATAATGGCTTTTAGAGATTACCTATTGTCTTCCACAATATCGGACAAACTAGATGTTTGGGAGCTAAAGGGTACTCATAACCCATAAGCTTGGCTTTAGTTTTTTTTTGTGGGCAAGTTTAGTCAACTGTAATTTGTCTAATGCTTTTGTTTTAACAAATTTATGACATCAAACAACTCAGAGAATAGTTCATGCCTCTAAACCTCTTCAGTCAATGCAAGAAATCAACCAAAATTTTCTAAGTGTAGTTTCTTCTTTACCTCGTATGAAGGTAAAAATCTGTTTGCTCATTATTTAAGGATTATGTTTGAACATGGAATAGTTGATATTAGAAGTAATTTAAATTATGCTGTTAGAATTTCTGACTAAACAGTAGAAGTGTTTACGTTTTGCAGCTCAATGATTCAATTAAAAATGAAATAATTTCAAACCAGCGAATGACCCCATCTGGGAAGTCTTTGATGGCTCTGAATGGTGCTTTAATCAATATTGAAGATATTGACCTTTGCCTGTAATGCTTTTGATATGCAAATCTCTTTCTTCTAAATTATTGCTTAACATCTTACTTATTTTAAATTTCTTTGTCTTCATTTTTGCCCAGACTGGAAGTTAATGTCATGTATAGATTAAGGCTGATGCCATCATTTTATAAGATATCGCGTTGTGTTATCTTCATGATATAACACAAACATGCTTGCTAAGTACTTGACTTTTTCTTAACCATGTGATTGAGTGAGAATTGTTGAGAAATTTTGGGGTGGGAAAACCAAGTTATGCATGTAGATGCTCCTTTACGATAATTGTGTTGCCCATTTTTGGTGTTGTTGGGTTAGAATGGAATAGACGATATTATAAAAATGTCAAATAGAAGTTCCCTTTCTTTGAGATAAAACTCAGTTTTGGGAAATAGACTTCTCGGCTTTCAATGATGTTTTGTTTTCTTCGTCCAGCAAAATTGGGTGTGGTGATAGCCATATATTTTTGGAGTCTTACATTTTATTTTGTTCCCTTTTTGGAGGTTCTTAGGATCATTTTCAGCCTTTGGCTGTTGAATTGTATATTCTTTATTTCTCTGTTTGTTAGGAGTCTATTCTTGTTTGTTTATTATCCTCTTGTATAATTCTTTTTCCAATGAATACTTTTTCGTGGTCTCTCATATAAAAGATACTCTGTAAGCAATGAACATTCATCTTAGCTTGCCTTAGTCTTGGAGTAAGGTTTTAAATTATGTTTGTATCACCTTTGAACTTAAATATTTCGAGCGAATTAAAAAATTATGGTCTATTCCCTTGATGTTTATACTCTCATTTCTTTCTTTTGGTTTATTTCATTCTTTTGCCCCTAGATAGGGCTGATATTATATGTAGTGCTCCAACTCTTGCCCTTGGAGAAACAATGGTAAGGCTACCTAGGTTAATTGATTTACAATTTTGCAAATACCTTTTCTTGTGACAAATAATAAATTCTGAGCTACTTGGAAGTAAATAATATACTAAGTTATGGGACCGGGATTTCTGTGAGTTGAAATTTTATGTTAGGAATAAGATAAGTTTTTAGTTAGATATTAAAATTTTATGTTAGGAATAAGAGAAGTTTTTAGTTAGATATCCTACATGGATCTTTGTAATTAATTCATTGCAAAACTATATTCTCTAGAATGATGTTACTTGGTTTAAATAAAGATCACAATCACATTAAATTAAGGTCAGTTCATCTTTGAAATTTTCAACTCCTAACGTGCTTCAGCTTCCATGTGTCTGTTGTAATAGAATATTTGTTTAGTTGATATGAGCATCATTGTTAATTCTGAATTCATTTGTATGGTAGATGCCTTGAACATTGTCACTCAGTTATCTTCTTTTTCTGATTATTTTCTCCTCACTGTTCGTTAATTTTGTTGTAGGTTGCTCGACTTGATTCATCTGAAATTATCATTGGCTGATCAATTTTCAAAATTGAAGGTTAATGATGCTAATTCTTTCCCTTTTTAATTATTATTGTTTTTCAGATTAAGGACTATAATTAAATATTCAAGTCTAGTGGACAAACTTTCGTGGTAATTGAATTTTATATGGCTTGTTAGAGCACTCTCCCCTTCAATTTTTCATGTGCAGTAATTACAAATGAGGCAACTTTTCATCTAACTTTATTCTTTAAGAATTCAAAAAAGAAAAAGAAAAAAGGGTTGTATGTAAATGTTTTTCATTTGAATATGATGATTATTTTTGTTTCTGTTGTCAATTGCACGTCTTCTAGTAAATTGCCTTTTATTGATTATTATTATTATTTTTAACTTAATCAATAATTGTCGATATTTTTATCGCAGAAGTACTTACCTTTGGAAATTGGTTGAATTTGTTTCAAGTGACAAATTCTTCTTACATTTTAAATAGTTTTTTCAATTCTGGAATTATTGTCTTGAGAGTCAGAGCAAATAGGGCCTTGAACAATTTAAAACCTATGTATGGAATTCAATGGTGGGACTCAGATTCCTGGAATATTTTCTAGAATAAATGAGTTAGGGTTTCCTGTTTAATTCTAGCCTATCGTACAAACAAGCAGGCACTGATGGAAACATAGGGAGAGTTTGGACAAAATTTTTGTGAGATAAGTTGTCCCATATTCATTCTTAATTCGAATTATTGTTGTTAATAGTAGTGGCTTTGATCTGTGTTCTTTTTGAGTCTATTTTTGCTTTCAAAAACTATCTGATTTTATGATTTTCAATTTATCTTACACATGATAGATAAATAAATTGTTTATCTTACACAGATTCTGCTGACGATGCTCTAGAAATGCATCATGTTGATAGCATTTGCAGAAACTATACTATAAGTGTTTTTCACCATTTTGTGCTTGTTTTTCAAGTTATGCCCTGCCCTGATGGTATTCTTGCATTCTTTAATGTGTTTTAAGAAAGTTCTGTTAAACTGGTATGACTAATGATTTCCTTTATATTTTATAGGCCAAAGGCAAAATCTCGACCCCAAGACTTGTTACTAAAGCTTGAAAAAGAACAAACTTTTAAGGAACAAGCTCAAAACAGCTCCATGTTTGTTTTTAGGCTGGGTTAGGCCAAGATAAAGTGTTGCCTCTTGATGAACGATCTTGTATATGATTCTAACGAGGCATTTCTGATAAGCCTCCTACTCATCTGTGCTGTCTTGTATGCTTAATTTATGGGAAACTAACATATTCCTTGCTTGATACTTTTATTGGTTTCCAAACCACTTGATTTCTGTTTGATTGGAGTCTTTCACCAGCAGAAAACTATTACAGTTGTCATAGTTGGATAGATAACTAGGCAGAATAAGGTTTCCTAATATCTGATCAGGCAGTTCAAATTTAACATGTAATGTGATCATGACTTCTTTTCCATTTTTCCGCTTGAGGACTACGTACATGTTCGCTTGCAGTACTTTTAGCTGAAGTAGTACTATTTGATATTGACTTGGCTGTGTTACTATCAATCTTCATTCTAAAAGGCCATTGTGGTGAACCTGTGTTGTTTACATTAATCAGGAGGCATTTATGAATGCCATGAATGAGGAGCTTCCAAGAATTCACGAACAAGTTTATTATGGCCAAATATGTTCTCGTACTGATGTTCTGGACAAATTTCTATCAGAAAGTGTTATGAATTGGTATAATCTACAGGTAAAACTTGCTTCCTAGATTCTTTTCTTTTTCAATCAGAAGATATTTGGTACATGTTGGCAGCCTTATTCTGTTACTTTCTGTAATGCGCACATACACATTCGGACACAAAAGTAGCTCACTACTTTATGTAATTGGTTTGGATGTAGATCAGTGTTGATGCCAAGGTTAAAACTAGGTTTATATCTCTGGCTTCATCAGTGCTTAGCGGGGAATCTCTACTAAAAGACATAAGAGAGTAAGCAGACTTTATGCTTAAACGACTGGCTTCTTTCTTACAATGATCACGAATGATCATTGGATGTAGATCATTCGTGAAGGAATCCATTTTCTGGTGATTCCACTTCTCTGTTGTCCTTGTTGATTTAATGCTATTGCTTTTGTTATCATTATTGTTGCCGGTATAGACATCAGTATTGATGTTGTTGCTTTCGTTTTGATGCAGATTGGAGGATCTAAAAGCGCTCGTTTAGGTGTGCTATTTAGTGCCAGTAAAGATGCTAATTTATCTAGTCTTCTCTTTGTAAAGCCTTTTGAAATCACCTCATCCGCAACGTCATTAAGTTAGAGTGGATTTTCTTTTGTACGTATTCCTTCATGATCTGTGAAAGCATCCTTCAAATAAATTTTTAAATGTTATCATATGATTGCTTGCGTCTGTGGTTTCATGCAGTCATAAGAAAAAGATGTTAGATTTCTTGGATCAACTATGCTCGTTTTATGAGCATACATTTATCCTTGCATCTTTGGTTACTTCTGAAAGCACACCAACATTCATTGATAAGATATGTGAGTTCGCTGAGGCAAATGGTGTACCATACAAGGCTTGTAGATCCTCTCTTACCGAATATTCTGCTGGGGAAGGGAGAAAACATTTGGATAGGGTATACAATTGTTAGTTGTCCTCTGGCCTTATTTGCATTTGGAAAAACATAGTCTTGTTGGTAGTAGAAGCTATAAATGGATTGAAGCTTTTATTCCTATAAATTTTGATTCTGTTATTATCTGTTTTACTTGTTAAGGTGGAGGGTTCTGAGAAATTCATGAAGTTGACCAGTATTGACATTTTGCTTTAATGAAAAGTTTTATGATCACTGCAGCTAGCACAATTTTTGTATAGGCAACTTGGGTAGGAATCTGATGTAAAGGCGGTCATTACCAGTGGGAAGGTTAGATTTACGTTGTCTGGTTTATTTGTTTTAAGAATTGCTAGACCTAAAACTTTGAAGTTGTTGGTTAAAAGCTCAAATAATAGGGTGTTAAAAACTCACACACTCCCTGACATGCTATATTCAAGGGCTTGCCATGTGGACTTATTAGTCTATACACAAGCACATAAAATATACATATAATTTATGAGAAATTACACATTCACGTGGAGGGACTCAAACTGAAACATTCCTAGTAAAATTGGCTTTGATGCTAGGTTAGGAGCTGATTACTAGGCCCAAAAGTTCAAACTGTTGGTTTAGGATCCATACAATAATGTTGATATTGAACATGATTTGAAATTAACAAGAAACCTACTATTAATCACTATTGAATTTATTTTTATTTTCAATCTAAACAAATGAATTTGCCTTTTTATATGCATATATTTCCGAGAAAATTAGAGTTCTATTGATGAAAGTACATTTGTTGTTATTCGATTATTGATAGGTGGTGTTTCCTATTGATGAAAGTACATTTTTGAGCCATGATCTAAATCTTTAGGAGTCGGTGGCGTCCAAGAACAGAATAAAGCATATTTGGGAAATTATTGAAGAAGTGAATTGGCAGGACTTACATCCGGACGTAGATCCTGACATGCTGACAAGGTTTATTGGCTTTCTGCCCCTTAATGATTTTTCTGCCACAAAAGTCCTATATTATCATTAAAGGTTTATGTGTGTGTGAATTTATGATTCTTGGAACCGAGCATACTCTGCTCTTGTTATGGCTCCTGGGGTTTAGTACCTGCAACTTGCGTCAGGTAGAAGTTCTGAACTTTATTCACTGAAGGAAGATGGTGATGCTAGTGAGGCGAAGTTTCATGCAGTGCATCATAGGACAACGTTCAAATTTCATGCAGTGCATCATAGAAAAGTTGCAATATTTCTACTGATGCGTCGTTTAGAAAACTTGTAAAAATATATAAAAGTTACACAAAAGAAACGTATAAAATTTCAAACTTGTTTATCCTCTACACACAAACAGTGACAAATTTTGTTTTGCAATTTCTAACCAGTTACATTCCAGGGAAATCACAAGTGACAGGAAAACTGGAAAGACTAGTAAATTTGTCAATGCATACACATCAAGCGAAAGACTTGTGTCTGCGCATATGTGCTTGTTGGCATTCCATTCCAGGTTAAATAGTGGAAGATGTGTTGTTTGGAGCAAAGACAATAATCCCTAAGAAAGATAAATCTCCAAAACAATTTGAATTCCAAATTATGACTCAAGAATTCCAACAAAAGAAAGATTACATTATAATAGCTGTTTCTCTTTCTTTGAAAGGGGCGCACGGCACCCTTTCATAGAATTGTCATGATTGAAATATAAAGCCACAAAGAAACAAACCCGGAGCTTCACATGGTGATCTTTCCTCATCCCTTAGAATTTTACCTTAGTAGTCCATGTACCTTGCACACTCGGGTGCTTCGTTACATGTTTTGTTCTCAGTTTTACCACCTTCCTTTCCAAAGCGTTCCTTGGCCTGGTTGCATGCAGAAGTATCTCTTCTGGAGTTACATTCTTCACGCATACCGCTCTATCATTTTTATTTCCTGAGCATGCGACACAGAAAATCTTAATGAAACTGAAACCAATTCTTGAGATATAAAAACATATGGGTGCATGCATGTGCAAAGCATAAGGAAAAAAAGGGTGGTTATGCTACTATACACATAGTAACCATACAGGAGTTATTTAGATACACTAGATTAAATTGAGGAGTTAAAACAATAAATACTAAAAAATTTATAATTTTTTGCTTGTAACATCTGCCCACTAGGGAGCTTGCCGTTCGGGTCCTTGTATTTCTCTTTGTCAAAGCCATGAACCATCTACAAATGTTCAAAGTGAAATGGTTGAAAATGCTTGTCTTCTTGTTATATTATTGTTGTTATTGCTTTTATGAATTTTCAATCATATCATAAATGACTGTATCAACTTTATGAATTTTCAACCGTATCATAAATGATCGATCAACTTTATGAATTTTCAACTGTATCATAAATGATGGTATCAACTTTATGAATTTTCAATTCCATCGTAAATGATTGCTTCAGTTTTCATCTAATACGAATCCATTTCATTTTTAGTTAAAAAGGTCCTTAAAGATGTTAACAATAATTTCGGTTAAGGCCGAATTTAGGGAGTATGTAATTACAAATGGGGTTCACATGCATTCCCTAAATTAAGAGAAAACTATAAGCTAATACATTAGTATTCACACTTAATCAGTTAACCTTTTTTAACTTGACTTTTCTCATAAGAGAAAATAATAATTTATATAAATTATAATAATAGATGGTAAGTACAATAATAGATTGTAATTACTAATTTGATTTACAGTCGAATTTAAAGGGCATATAATTATAGAAATAGATTGTAGATCAATCACCTACCTGTCCTAAAAACTTTCACATAACAAGCGGATCCACCTTCATGGATTTGATTGGATGTGTAGGGGTAGGCATAAAAAAAGAAAAAAAAAATCATGTAAAATCTCTTATAGTTCTTATTGATATTTGACAAAAATACAAATAGATTTAACTTATTTTAAAATTATTTAACAAATAAAATCTCTATAATCTTGAAAATTGTTATAAAACTATTTTTTAAATTATTTTGAATCTAGAGTAGTGTTTAAATAAATTTGTCTCTAATTTACTAAATAAAAGAGAAAAAAAAAAAAAAAAAACCATAAAACACGAGATGATTTATTCAATTTGTGTGTTGTCCATCTTCTTTGAGTATTAATAAGAAGACTTTTCTTAGATTGCTGAATGATTGAAGTCCACACGTTATTTTAATTGTAACGTGGAGTCAAACAATTACAAAGAAAAGGTGGAGTCCATACAATTTAGAGAAGAGCCAAACCATTAATTTTCAGTAATAGCATTCTGATTCTCTATTGATGTATGCTTAGCAGACAAAAATTTGATTGCTATGACAATACATTGTAAGATAATAATTAACAAAAATTTGAAAAATAATTTATGTAAAAAGAATTTTCATTCTATTTAATATTTAACAAAATGGTTGTCAATTTACTTTTTGGCACCCACGACAAGTATTTTAACTTTACACGGACACGTTCTATACTAATATTACCTAATACATATATATATATATATATATATATCTCACCCAGTTTCAGTATATATATATATATATATTATTTGACATTTCATGAATGTTATGTAAATATTGTTTTGGTTAGTTGATTAATGGTTAACTAACATTTAAATTTTAAAGTAATAATTAAAAGATAATTAATTTGATATTCTTTCATATATCAAATAATATAATAAAATAAAATAATTTATCAAATCAAATCTTAGTACTTCAACTTTCAAAATGACGTGTTATGCGTTATAAGTTGTGGTAATATAAAGCTACGAATATTATTATTTTTAATATTATTTATTTATTTTAATATTAATATTATTTGTTTATTTTTTGTGTTTTAATACTTTAATATTATTTATTTTGTTTTTCGATTTTTTATGCTTTTTTATTATTTATTTAGATTTTTTGATTTATTACATTCAATATTATTCATTTTAATTTTTTAATTTTTTGATATTTTGATATTTTAATATTATTTATATCAAAGGTAAATTCGATATTTTATGTGTTGATTCTGTTATTAAAAAGGAAACAAATAGATGTATTGACTGCCACATCCCAATTCCCATACCTTGTCATATCTATTTCTATTAACTATATAAAAAGTATGATGAGGAGCATGAACAGTATAAGATTCAACACCCTTGGATTTTGTTTGAAATGGAAATTACATCTATATCCTTTTCATTGACTCACATCTACTTTTTTCCAAATGTGATCCCTTGAAAAAAAACAAAAAATTAAAATTAAAAGGTGCGATTGATGGCGCTCTATGATACCACACTCTTTCCCATCCAAATATTGCACAATTTCAAAATATTAACAGGTATACACCATCAACTAAAAGTACCCTTTAACAAATTGAATAGGCATTGTTCCTAACCTTTCTTCTCAATCCGTCATGGTATGATAATTTGATGGATGCACTCTCCAATGTAATTTTAAAGTAATGGATAAGAAAATAAAAACTTTGTATAGAAAATTAAATGGTTGT
>CM041012.1:28151727-28652032 GCA_022984855.1 Dimocarpus longan
GGTTTTTTGAATAAAATAATTAAACACCAAAAATTGTGCGTTTTTGGTACTTTAAACATAAAAACCGTATTGTTTGAAGTGACAATACGTTTTTTAGGATAGCGGTGCAAAAGTTTTATTTTATTGAAGCGATAAGTTTTTGTTAGATCCCATATGATAAAAGGCAAAAGAAAAGAGAAATTTTTTTATAACATGTTATAAACATAAAATCATTGTTTTATCCATTACAATAATATTATAAATCACACTTTTTATATCTAAATTTGATCCAAACTTATAATGTGTTAGGTGATAAATAAATATATCTTTCAACTTAAATAAATAATCATTCATGTGCATCAATTCATCACTTAACTTAACGCATTATTACTTGAGATCAAAATTGGCATACAAAATGGGATATGTATGTTTGATAAAATATCTAAGATAGAACAATTTTAAATAGATTAATTAGATGGAATTTCATACTTCTTGTTCTTACAGTTTTTGTTTTTTAAATAAATATTTTTTTAGGTTTAAGTTGAACACTAACTTTTTTTTTTTTTTTTTTTCAAAATCTTGCAATAAAAACAGTTTTTGAATAAAAATAAACTTGGTAAAAATAGAAAATCTAAAAAAAAGATTATTTTTCAACTTCAATCTTAAAAAAATATTATTTTCATAATTTTCTCTTTTCTTATTTACTTTTGACTTGGCACTGCCTCCTCTTCACTGCAAATTATTTAACTTTTTAAACATCATTTAAATAATTAAATATCCTAATTAATCAACACAAGTTTAAAGAAAAAAATTGTATATTTTTAAAATCCAATTTATATTAATTTTAATAAATCATTTTACAAATAATTTATTAATGTTTGTTTATTGATATATAACTTAAAATCATTTTATTTTTAGTTTTTTTTTTTAAAAAAATATAAATAACCCTTTTTTAGATACAAGTTGAACACTAATTTTTTTTTTAAATCTTAAAAGAATAATTATTTTTGAGAATATACTTGGTTAAAATATGAAATCTCAAAAAAATGTCACTTTTCAACTGCAGCCTCCAAAAAAGGTTATTTCTATAATTTTTTATTAATTTAAATATAAAGATAAAAATGGGTAAGAAAATTATTTCATATATAATTAACCTCACCCAATCAATTTCTACACCAAACAAAGAATTATATTAAATAATACACAATCCAATCTAATATTGTACCAAACGAAGAATTTATTATATCAAATCCATTACAATCTTATTTCATCCAATCTAATACAACATATCAATAGGAACTTATTTGTAACATATGAAGGGTGAAAAAAAAAAAAAAACTCAAAATTAAAGAGTCCACCAACGGGGTTAGGTATCTCCAACCTAATCCAATAGATTCAACCCAATTTGATCAAATTTTATCTAGTTAAGTTGGGTTAAATCTTAAAAAAAGAAAAATGGGATGAGTTGAGTTGAGTGGAAAATAAAATTGGCAAATAAAATTGTGTTGTGTTGAGTTGAGTTGAAAAATTTTAAGATCTTTTAACTCAATTCAACCCAATCCGACAAACATCAATTCCTAGATCTAAATTCAAAATTTTTTCCTCCCTCTAAAAGAATACTTGATAGGGATAAGAATCAAAGATAAGCTTTATATTGGATTGAATCTTTTTATTTGTAATTATTGAATATTTATTATACTAGTTTTATTTTGCAATCAAAATGTTAAAATTATGAAAGTAACTAATTAGATTTTTTGTACTCTTGTGGTGGATTAAATCAAATCTGATCAACTCAATTCAATCCAACTTGATAATTATTTAGATTGGGTTGGGTCAACTTAATTCAATCCAACTTGATAATTATTTGAATTGGGTTGGGTTGAGTTAAAGGATTTATTGGATTATATTAGGCCGTCATATTTTATTATTTTCAATACTCCTGAACCCGAACCCGAACCCGAACCAGCACAGATCTAGCACGGTCAGTGTGTACAACACAAGACTAGGACCCTTACGGTCAAATCTAACGTGAACTGCAATCAACCCAATTTGTTCGTGCAAGAAAACACAGCAAACAGTGAAAATCCCACAACCAAAATAATCATGATCGGAGTAGGCAAGACGAAGCAGTACTCCAACGTCCTCGATAAACCTCTCAGCAAAGGCAAACAGGAGGTACCCTTTTACTTTTTCAGTTTTTCTACAAAAGCTACAATCTTTCATGTTCAGATCTCACCAGCTATGTAGTATCTTTGTTATTGAATCACTTTTTGCTAAACTGAATTGTTCCCTGGTTGGTGATTGTGTGATTTTATTCAAAGTTTCGATTTTCACTTCATTTGAGAATTAAAGTTTTGATTTTTCTGAGTATTTGGATTGATGGGTAGCCAAATTTAGAGTTAGAAGCTGTGAATCTTGAATTTTGATGTGTAGGTGAGTTTGAGTGCATTCGGGTTCTTGTTCTCTGAGCTTGTTCAGTACAACCAAACACAAGTTGACAACATTGCTGAATTGGAGAGAAGGTAAACAAACACTTAATGGTTTGATTATAGTTGTAGTTAATGTCTTCGATTAGAAAAAGTATGTTCTTTGATTCGACTTGGAGAGCTGGTAAGTAATTGTGTAAAATGTTCAGTTTAGTTGTTATTGTGAGTATGCAAGTGCTGAAATATCAAAGGCAGATTGATTGTTTTTTTTTTTTTTTTTTTTGTGATTTTGTTCACCTCTAGGCCAATGAAATATAAAACTTTTGGAAGTTAATGTATTGGTGTATAGATGAAGAAGAAGAAGTGAGTTTTTGGAAATTGGGTGGCGTGATGGGATATTTTATTTGAAGAAACTTTTTAGTGTAGATTGTCTTCCATGCAGATTTTGATTTTGTTTTGTAATGGATCAGGTTGGAGGATGCAGGCTACGCTGTTGGAGCTCGAGTTTTAGAGCTTCTTTGCCACAGGGAGAAGGTATGATGTAATATTAGGTTTCCATTTGAAACTCTTAGCATGGTTCCTAGCATAATTAATGCTGAAAAGTTTTTTCAATCTTCAATGCATTTCAGTTGGCTATGATATGGCTTTGTCGAAACTGGTTTTGTAAGTAGCACAAGTTTAATCAGCTTTTCTATACATATTTCCACTCCTTTTATTAGCAGTAACTTTGAAATGAAATCTGTTTAGTATCATTAGCATGTAGGAATGGTTTTTCTGATGTTGAACTTGGCTCATATCTAGTACATTTCGAAAAAATTATTTATCTTTGTTTACATTTCAATTTGGGATGCAATGGATGTATGCTTTGGTATTAGATTGGACATAAATATGTGGCATTTCATCCCCATTAGTTTGAATCACCTGTACGTTATAGTAAAAGGTTGGGTCCATGTTTTTGCTTGAAAGATTATTGTTTATCTGCATTGAATTGCCTACTGCCTAGTCTTTAGCTATAGTTTTGACTTTAGATGGAGGGATTTTTGCAGGAAATTGGCAACTGGTTAGTGTTTTTATGATTCGTTCTATGGAAATATAACGCATCTATCGGTTATAAGATGCAAGTTGCGACATTTCCAGCAAGGTGTTATTTTGATGTGTTTTTATTGTACATGTTTTCATGCTGTTTGGCACATGGAGGCTTTTCACTCTTATTGAACATTGTGATATTTTCTTCAGTCAGGTTAAAAACCTAGCAGTGTTGTCTAATGGAGCTTTCCTTTTATTTTGTGCTTGAGACCCTTTTTTGTGTTTGTGGACATACCTAGTTTTCTGTGACTTCTGAAAAGCTGCTTTGAGAATTGTTTATTAATTATCCTTTTGTCATGGGTCAGGGAAACAGAAGGGAGACACGATTGTTGGGTATTTTGTCTTTTGTACACAGCACAGTGTGGAAGGTCTTATTTGGAAAAGTAAGCAATTTTCTATATATACAAGAAGCAGTAGTTAAAAAGTTTAATGATTCTTTCAAGCCCTGTTATATTGAACAAATGTTTAGCTCTTTCCTGCTTCTGATCTTGGTTTCTGCATGTTATCTTATGAGCCCGGCATTAAACATGTATCATTTTGTTTATGTAGAAACCATGAACTCAAATTCCTTCTTCAGCAGCTGGTATTTCTTTAAACAAATCATGTGTAGATATCATCATTTTGGGTATTTACTGAGTCTGCTTAATTTAAGCCACAAAATATGGATGAAATTATTGATGCAATCTTGAGTACGTCAGTCAAATCATGAGTCTGTAAACATTGGTCTGGCCCCTGAACTGCATTCACAAAGATTATTGTTAACAAAAATGATGGAATTTTCAGAGATTGAATGAGATAACAAAATAGGATGCTAAGGCTAGGGGCTTATTTTGTGAAAGTTGAAAATGCAACTCTGAGAGTTGAACTGGAAAAGATTTATGATAAACAAGGTGAGGTATTATCATGGATAGAAAGTGGGTTGTGATTTCTTACTAGTATCTTTCTGGCATCTTTTAATCCAATTGTCACCAAAGGTTGTCCATTGATGTGATTGATTTGTTTTTCCACACACCTTTTTTCCCCTAATGGATAATTTATTTTTTATTCAATTGATACGAACCCACTAGGTAGAACTCATCCTCAAAAACCGGCTATTGAGGAGAGGGTGCCTAGCAGGTTATATACCTTCAACCAATCCCATACTTAGTCGATGTGGAATCGTAACATTCCACCACGCTTTCGCAGCCGACGTCCACGGCGGTCCATCATTCCCAGCTGGGTGACTTCGCGGATCCCACCTCTTTTGGGTAGCAGCCCTCCCCAGGTCGCCCCGTCCGTGCGTCGTGCTGGTGCGCGTGGTGTAGGCTCTGATACCACTTGATACGAACCCACTAGGTAGAACTCATCCTTAAAAACCGGCTATTGAGGAAAGGGTGCCTAGCAGGTTATATACCTTCAACCAATCCAATACTTAGTCGATGTGGAATCGTAACATCAATTTACATGTTATAATCCTGATTGGAGATTTGATGCATTGGATGCTATTGATGAAGTCTTGAAACTTTGGAAAGCAAAATACATTGTGTACTTTGGGATATGCTCTTTTTAGTTAGCATGACTAGAAGAAAGGGCGCTGTGAACTGTGATGTGTGATAGCCTGCTCATAAATTTGCTATGGGAAAGGATGAAAAAGCTGGCTATGACATTGGTTCTTTTATGCATCTTTTATTTGTATTCGCTTTAAATCCATGGGGTTTTTTATCCGAAAAGAGAATATAATTAAAAAAATTTCATGGGGTACTCATTTTAGTATTATCTTACTAGCTCCTTGTTTACTTAATAGGTAGCGGACTCACTTGAAAAAGGCACTGAGCATGAAGATGAATACATGATTAGTGAGAAGGAGCTCCTTGTCAACAGGTTTTGATACATCTTATCATTCATTATTTGACTATTACAACTGTTGAATCCTTTTATGGTCAAGTCCAACTATACTTTTTTAATTCTTCCTTCTTCTTGTTGCAGATTTATTTCTATCCCAAAAGATATGGGGACGTTTAATTGTGGAGCATTTGTTGCTGGAATAGTAAGAGTAAGTGCTACATCGATTTTGTACATCTCAACTTGTTAACTGGTGATTAAAGCCCTGATGGGCAATTTGTTTTATATTTCCTTTAAAGGGTGTTTTGGATAGTGCTGGCTTCCCTGCCGTAGTAACAGCTCATTTTGTACCTGTGGAGGGACAACAAAGACCTCGAACTACCATTTTGATAAAGTTTGCTGAAGAGGTACTTACTTTACCCCCTTCATTACTGCTATTTAGCATTGGATCTAAGGTCCACCAATTCATACCCAAAGAATTATTCATGCCTCTTAAGTCTTCTGAGCTTCAAAAATTTGGTTATCAAGTTTTTCTTGTCCAAGTCCTGAAGGTGGGGGCTGGAAAAGAAAAACTTTTTATTGAGTTTTAACTTGTCATAGTTGAACATGGTGAATAGTCAAGTTTCATTCGGATTTTTTGGTGTATTGTTTTCTAAACATTATTTACTTGTAACTTGTCTTCTTTTCTTGCTAAGGGTTTTAATGTGTCGCGATATGAATTTCAGTTTGGGTTGCATATCATTACTGCATGATTTACATAATTATCCAAATCCCACATTACCACTACCTAGTCATTCATTCTAGTATATGTGCGTTTGCAGCTATGATAATATTCTTGTCTAATTTTTGATATAATGTCCTAGTCCGTCCTCCCGGACTTGACATATATATGTGTTTTTCACTTAATATAACAAAAACTTGTCTCTCATGTTCAATTTTTATTCTGTATTTTCCCTTCCTCTAATTAGGTACTACGAAGAGAAGCAAGGCTAGGTTGATTTTGGTGCCAGGATTATAGTGTGATTTCTTTTCAGTGTTCTGAAAACATGTGATAAGGTATGGTAACTATTCTTAACAGTTTCTGGAACCATTCAGGATTCTATTTGCGGCAATACCATCAGTTATAGTTGTGGCGACGTCAACTCCTTGTCATTGACTTAATTGGATGCTGTATACTATTGGCATTGTGACAGTACTAGTGAGTAGTGGTAGCATTGGTTTGTGCCACTGTTGTTGATGTAAAGTATAAATGTTATCATCATTATCATTTAGTATTGCTGTTGTCTGAAATCTAATGGATTGTTTCATCAGACTAAATTTTCATAAATTTGTAGTTGACAGACTACATGTAATCTTTTCGTGTGTTTAACGGAAAACTTAAATGGGATACATGATAAAATTGTCAAATAGACATTTAAATGATATGGTACGGTCGGTTCATGAAAATGTTTCTTATGTGTGCTTGTCCTCATACATGTGTGCATACGTACGCATGTGATCAGGCATGTATGTGTGTGTCAATGTATGTGCACACATGAATTCTTGTGTGAAAGAATGATTAATATGTATTATTATTTCATAGGAGGAAGACTGAAAGGGAAGAGTTGGAGATAACGGTCGGAGATAGTTATGGGAGATGAGTTGGAGATAGTTTTTGTTATTAATATTATTTTTTTGAGCTTTGGACTTGACAACAACATGTTTGGAGTATAGACTATAATAGTCGGTCCATAAAAAGACCTATTTTGAGGTGTTTCCCATTGAAAAATAAAAAATTTAATAGACAATGTACTTTAATTGGAGGACAAAATGACAAAGCATTGTAGCCAAACTGACTGGAAGTATCTAAACAAATCAAATTAGGAGACGATAATGCTTTGTTGCAATCAGTAAGGTTATTGAAAAGAAAATTATTATTATTATTATTATTATATTTTTTCCAAAGCTGTTATCAATGAGTTAGAGTTATATAATTTATAGAAATCAAATACTATTTGTACGGTTTGAATTTTTACATAAACCACCCTATATAAGTTTGAAAATGTGCTTGATAAAAATTCAACCATTAAAAATTTAACACATCCTCTATAGTCTATGTTAAGAGATGATGTGCTAAATTGATAATTAGTTGTTAGATTCTAATCCGGTGTTTGAAAAAATGAAAAGCTTCAAAAATTTAAAAAGTTAATTTCTTCTCGTAATTATCCATTACCGTTATATATTTTGACCATAAGCCAAATTAAAAGATAAGATAAAAGAGATTATTGGGTTATTCACTTATTTTTAAATAAACGCATGTGGATACTATAAGCATATCCAATGTAGTTATTTACTTGAGTTGAACTTTATACCACATACAACAGATAGAAAATGAGGCAGAAAAAAAAAAAAATTCAATGTAATCATCTAATCCAAATATAAAATTGATATGATAAAAAATTTTTTAGAGTGGAAACTGGAGATGCTGATTAAGATTTTTCATTTTTTTTAACCAATTAAAAATATGAAAAATTTTTCTTGTTCTCTTCTTTGAATTCTGAAATATAAAAGAAAAAGAATAATACTACACTTTTTGAAAAAAATAATACTATACTTTTTAAAAATGTCAAAATTTTTTTCTCAAATAATATATCAAATTGATTTGTTACTACCACATTAATTTTAGAATGATGTATGGATGATGTGATAATTACATATAAGTTTATCATATTATTAGGACAATGAATTTGTGCAAAAAGAAAAAAAGTGTGACACATTAAATTGTGATTGATCTAAAGTGAATACATATTTTATTTTATATAATTACATTAGAGATAAAAATAAATGCATTTCCATATATATATATATATATATATATCTATATATATATATCAAAGTGGATCCATATTAAAAAAATTCTTTGTATATCACTATTAGAAACTGAAAAATAAATAATAAAATTAGAGGAGTAAGGATTCTCTATTATAATTTTTTTGTTAATATTTTGATAATCTAGTGATACATCAGTATTTAAAAAAATGAATGATCAAGATTGATAAATTTTTTTTCTCTCATATATCACTCAAATTTAAATTGTTCTCATAAAAAGGTTAGTATCATGTCAATATTGATGAAGAATCTTTGTCCACATTAGAGATGCTCCCACGTAACTAATTGATATTGGGAATGTACTGTCTTCCTAAATGCTTCCAACGAAAGGCCATTTAGGAATCGACAAACTGATGATGGGCCACACGGCAGTTATCCTGCCAATAGTTGATCTTAGTTGGGTTGGGACCAACATAGATCAACTATTTGCACAATGCTTTGGAAAATAAAAATTAAGTTTGATGCATGTCTCTATCATCCAGCAACATTCGCAAAACATTATTGCATAGGAGCCGTCGGATTTTGGATCTCAATTTGATTCGGTTTTGAAGCTTTATCAAGGAAATAAAAGGTAATCAAATTACTTAAAATTGTCGGCTTAATGGTTAGTTATTAATGAGTTACAACTATTTATAAATTGGCGTTAAAACGTGAAAAAAAATATATATCAATGTACAATTTTCTATGGTTAGAAAAAAAAAAATCAATTTTATTCAATTTTTCAAACCTTAAAATGTACCCTAAAAACGTATGTTAACAATTTTCATATCTATGTATATTCAATAATTTTAATAATAAATTAAATCTATTCCTATTTGAAACTTAAAACATTCATAATTGTATACTTATTTCTTTTATCATAACTACTATGCAAAATCAACATAATGAATTCATTGTCCTATTAAAAGATACATAAACCTGTATAACACTCCGTTAAAGATATTCCATCATTCCTTTTATAAATACTACACAAAATCATGTCACGATTAATGGTCATGATACAGAGAATAAGATGGGATTTTTTTTTTTAATATAAATTTAATTACTTCTCTTTATTTATTTATTTTTTAAAACCTATTCATTTCTTCCTATATCTTCCTATAAATACCATACTAGGTTTACCTCCAACATTGTTTTTTCTAGTAAAATATTCAGATTTCATTGCGAGTATTCCGGAATTTAGATTTAAATTTCTTCTTTTATAATTTTTCTTAAAACCATTCCTCCTATAATTACTATATATACTCAGTTAATTTTGCCTTCTTAATTTGGTCAAGATATTTGGATTTTATTGCGGATATTTTGAGATTTAGGTTTGGGATTTAGATTTAAATTTCTTCTTTTTCAATTTTTCTTGAAACCAATACATTTCTTCCTATTATTACTATATATACTTAGTTAATTTTACCTCTTTAATCTGATCAAGATATTTGGATTTTATAGCGGATATTTCGAGATTTAGTTTTAGTTATTTCTTTTTTAAATTTTCTAAAATATACTAGTGTCTTACAATAAAGTGCGGAGGCTTCATCCAATACCTACACTCAACCAAAAATTACTATCCAAATTGTAATATGATGATGGCTGTTATGGCTATAGTTGTTGAAAGAGAGGAACTAGGCAAAGGAACAAGTGGGATGGAATTAAAAATAGAATGAAAAAAAGAAGGCGACGATCACAAAGAAAAGTTGATACTATCGGATGAGTAACTTACCAACAATTATCAAAAGGTTAGATATAATTAAATCTTCTTAGTGAAATTTTTTATCATAATGGGTGCATATATTTCTCATTTGGACGGAGAAATATTCAATACACCAGCTCAAACATAACCAGAATCTATAGGATCCTATTCAGTTATTTAATCTGATAATGTTGAAAAACGTGATGGATTGCAGGCAACATGTTGTCCAAATTCTTCATTGTACAAGTACTGCATGACAATCCAATATAGTGATTGATGCTGAAACTTGCAAAAGAGTACAAGGGCCTGCTAAACAAAATCTTCTACAGGAAGCGATATGTCTAAGAAGCCATACAAGGTAGTAGTCATCGAATATCTCAGGACAAATGTAGTAAGTGTTTGTGAAACTGTCCAAGAGAGTACAGGGCGATCAGGACAAAAGAAGATGGTGGAAGAAATGTATTGAATTTCCGTCCAGTTTAAGTATTGATCAAGACTTGACTCTTCAGTTGAACTTTTAATGTGAAGCTCCTTTCTATCGTTTTCTTTAAATGGATTTACACAGATCAAGTATATGTAAATCAAATTTATGTTTGGTTGTGTTTTGTATCATAGATGCTGCTATAATAAGAAGTAGTTTTACATAATATCATTTCAATAAAGAAAAAATAAAACTGGTTTCATTTTTATCCATTTACTCTATGTGGTTTCATTTTTATCTAAAATACCACCTAATTTTAATTTAAACACTCAAAATCTCCTCTGAAGGCCTATAAAAAGACGATATTACCCCTAATAGTAATAGATTCCGTTAGGTTGTTACAATTGACCGTTTGACTCAAGTGATAAAAAAGGAAATTCAATGAAAATATAAATAAAAATATAAAAATAAAATAATAATATTAAAATAGATGTTTTTATTTAAAAATAAAAATAAAAAAATTATAAAAATATTTTCATTTTTTCTCTCAATCTCTCTCTCTCTCTCCATCTCTAATCAAATTTGCTGTTGGTTCGACGAAAAATGATAATATGATGGAGACCTCGGTTTTGGGTCTTCATGATCGAAAGCCCGGTGTGAGCTTTTGATCGTGGAGACCCAGAACCAGAGTCTCCACCAATTTGGGTCTCTAATCATGAAGATCGAGATGGGTCTCCAATCGTGGAGTACATTGGTCTTCATTGTTGGAGACTCAAGTCCAACGGCGGAGACCAGTGGTTTTTTTTTTTTTTTCTTCTTTTTCTATTATGTTGTTTGGATTTTTTTTTTTATTTTTTGGTTTTGTTTTATAGTGTTTGTAAATGATTGTGGGAGATTGATATTTGATGATTATGGGAGATCGATGATTTTGGGAGGTTGATGATGAAAAATATAGGTTTCGAGGAAACCCAGAAATGGGGAGAGAGAAGAAAAAGAGAGAGAAGGGATTCAGAAGTTTGGAAGGATGAAGTTGAGGTAGAGTTCATGGCTATAGAGATCTAGATTAAATCTCCATATCCATCCAATTGGATGGAGATCCAATCTAGATCTCCTTTTTTTTTTTTTTTTTTTTTTCAAAAGTTTTAATTTAGTTGTTTTTATTTTTTAAAATATCATAGGGATAGTTTGGTCTTTTTACTTTCTATACATATCAGTTTCATTTTTCTATCATCAAGAGTAACAAAATAGTATTTTTTAGATAAAAATAAAACTGCATGGAGGAAAATAGGTAATCTAGCAAAGATTAGTTGGTTTTTTAGGATTTTCCCAATAGGAAAACCTATCTTGTTTATGATAACAATATTCAATATTAAGCTAATACTTCATCATTTTTGTGACGAGCAGATTGTAAGTACAACAATACAAGCCCTAGTTTAATGCTCATACTCAAATACGAAAAAAAATCTTTTTTATTTGGTTGTCAAATCTTAGGAAAGAAATATTTATTTAATCTCTTTCTCTCTCTCATAAATGTAGAGTCTTTGTGAATATACACCATTCATTATTGGAGTTAGTTAATGGGTATTGTATCATATTAACACATACGTGAAAAATTTTGTTCCTCTTAATTATACTTTCATGGTGTTCATGAAAAAAACGTAATTACTCTCTATTGTGCAAAGAAAATAAGATTTTTTTTTTTCTAATAAACTTGAAAATCGCAAATTATTTTAGAGGTCGGCTAGCCATGACTTAGATATTTACATATTGTTCCTAACTACTTTGTTGGATCCATAACCTTGTTGCCAAACACGTAGATAATAGAAAGACAAACTAGTTTCTTCGCATGTATATATATACATATATATATATATATATATAGATATATATATGTTTGTGTGTGTGTGTTTTTTTTTTGTTTGTTCTATCTCAAATAGGATCAACGCAAAGGATAACAAGTTATGACAAATTGCAGTTTCATATTTATGATATTATTTGTTTGATCATGTAAAAAGTTCCAACAATGTATGATATTGAAAGTTACATTTTACCTAAAGTAACTTATAGTTATTCGCTTATTAAAGGTAACAATTTTTTAGGATATATATTACCACCTGGAAAACAATAAACTAAAGAAACATTCAAAGTCATGGACATATGGTTTTGAAGAGTTTAAGAATGGGATTGTGCTTAATAGTAGTGGTTTTCAAGTCTTTATGTTTCCTTTTCCAATCCATAGTCAATAGTTTGCTACAACTTAATAAGCTGATAAGGGCATTTTTAGTAAAGATTTAGGCCTCCAAATCTGTATCTTTGTCGTTGTTCTCGAGTGTTTTTTTTTTTTTATGTGTTTTTTAAGGAATAAATCTCTAAATGATGTGTATGTTTAATAAGAAAGGATTCGATGTGAAATCAAGTCCAAAAAATATTGGGTCTAGGTCTTGGGAAAAAAAGTGGTATAATTATGGATTTTCGAGCATGAAAGATGGGTTGAATTGTGAGAGCTCGTGTGGAGTCATTGGTTTGAGTTGTGTTAGCTACAACTATCAAATTAAAGTTGTAGATGTCTAGTTTTAATAGCAATTAACAGTTTATGAATCGGAGGTCTGTAGAGGAAGATATGACTATTTTAATAAGCAAAGGTAAGAGCTGGCAAGCCCCAGCTTGCTCCCTTACCAACCTGCGCACCAACAAGTGTGCCTCTATCATCAAATCACACACACTAGTGCACTTACACACCAAGTAGAGCACCACACACTATCCAAATCATGCTTACTCACCAACAAGCACACCAAGGGGAGTGGCATACTTTAATAAGGGCTGTTTTATAATTTCACCATCTATTCCAAGCCCTAACTTCCCCACACTTTAAAAAGGGCCTTGAACCACGAATTTAAGAAGCATTAGGAGTGGGTAGTAGCCCTTAAGGTTCCAACAACATTGGTTCACCATTCTCAAGCTTGAGGAACAAAATCTACTCAATCTTTGCATTATTCCATAAGGAAAAGGAGCTAGAGATGAAATAACTTGTGAGAGAAGGGGAGGCCATTTTTGGAAAAAAGATAGCTTCTCACCAACTTCATAAGATTTTCTCACTCTCTCTTATTATATTTATTGTTAAGATGTTGATGCATTGTATAAGTGGTTTTCCTTTTGTAATTATGAACTAATTTTTAAGATTGCAATGTACCCAACTTTATAGCTTAACCTTATATATGTTGTTAAAGCTTGTTTCTTCACTTTGATATTTTACTTTAATTATGCTTAATGCTCTGAATTTAATTGATTACCAACTAGAAGATATAGTAACCATATTGAACTTGGAAAAGGAACATATATGTTTGACCCTAATTAAAGTGACATGAGTAGCATGGGATGAGAATATACTTGTTTACTTATGTAATCATCATTGAGTAATCTACAGTTAATGAACTCGACTTACTTGATCCACATAGGAATATAATGGGTTAGGTGAGCTTGAGCATGGCCCCTAGACTATTAAAAGAGGTGTGTCGATATATTAGGCATTACTCGATTGAGGAGTAGGTAAAGATAGTGTGAAAACGAATGACATTTACGTTGAGTGAATTAGTTGAGTAATGATGTAATCCTAGAGCTCCTACCCCATTAGTTTAGATCTTTGTTACAAGTTGTTGATTTTAATTTTAGCTTTAACATCTTCAATACTCATTTTCATTAGTTTGAATAGAGTTAGATTTGATACAACTTTAGTACTTGACAAGTTGGCTCAATCCTCGTGAGAACGATAACTTACTTATTACTGTATTATTTATGGACTATATATATTTGTATGAATTTCTCATATGTATGTCATGTGAACTCAGCCTACACTCAGAAACTAGCTACATAAACCTTCATTCTTAATTTCACCAACTATTTAATTGCATCCCTTGAAGCAATTCTACCATATTATTTGAATGGATTGAAACAAATTGCTTCATTCAAACCATACACTTGATTGGAGAATTTCTCATGGTTCTCAAATCGATAAGGTTTTCTGAGACTAGATTAGATGAATGACTTAGATGACTATTTATTATATGACCTTGACCAGTGTCAAAATTATTTTTTGTGGATTTATACAATTTATTATATGTGGAAGATATGTTCCCTACATTATATTCTCGTTTAATTTCCATCCATTATGATCTTAAAATGCTTGAATGTGATTTATCTTGTTAGAATCTTAAATACTATTGCTTGATTATTTATTTATTTATTTATTTTTTATATATTAGTATAACTTTTTAGATGTAGTGGTAATTAAAATTTGTTTCTAAATTGTTGACCATGAAAAGCAAATACATTTTATAAGTTGTAGGCAATTAGGGAAAATATTTCTTTATAAAGTATAATATCTATAAAATAATATTTGAAAAAATTATAATCTCCATTATATAATAAACATTTTCGATTTTGGCTTGGGTAGTGTAACAAATTAATAATTTCATTAAATGAGATTTTTTTTTTTAACTAGCACCTATAATAGGGTTGTTTGGGAAATGTCACTGAACTAATATTTTAAGTTTTAATGTTACATATTATTTGATATGAGACAAAATTGTCCTTGATATAAAAGCAGCTTTAGAGGGGGGAGAGAGAGAGAGAGAGAGTGAGAGAGAGAGAGAGAGAGAGTTATTGGGGAACTAAGAAAGGGAGAAACAAAGAAAGAAAGGAAGAATCTGACAATGACAACTTTATGAGTTCAATAGTAGTAGAATACTGAGAATCATCACTTTTACACGAAAATGACTTAGATGACTATTTATTATATAACTATGGTCATTGTCAAGATTACTCTTTGTGGATTTACATCATTATTATATGTGGAAAATATGATTCCCTAGATTATCATCTGATTTAATTTCCATCTAATATGATCTTAGTGAGCTTGAATGTGATTTATCTTGTTAGAATATTAAATATTATCATTTGACTCTTTTTCATATACTAATTTTTTTTTTTTCTAAATTGCTAACCATGAAAACAAATATATTTTAGAAGTTTGTAGGCAATTCGGAAAGATATTCCTTTATAAAGTATAATATCTATAAAATAATATTTGACAAACTTATAATCTTCTTTATGTAATAAAAATTTTCGGTTTTAGCTTGGGCAATGTAATAAATTAAAAATTTCAATAACCGGGATATTTTTTTAACTAGCACCTACACTATGGTTTGTCTTTGAAATATAACTGAACTAATAGCTTAAGTTTGAGTGTCATCTATTATTGGATTTGAGACAAAATTTCCCTTTACATAAAAAAACCTTTAAAGGAGAAACAAAGAGAGAGAGAAAGAAAGAAAGAGAGATAACTATTGGGAAACAAAGAAAGAGAGAAAGAAAGAAAGAAAGAAAGAATCTAACAACGATAGCTTTGTGAGTTCGATAGTAGTAGAATACTATGGATCATCAACAAGTAAATGTTATTCCTAATTTAGAGTTTTTATGCATATTATTTGATCCTTACAATTAGTCATGTACCACTTATGTCTTGAAAATGCAGATATTACTCCTTGCAATCTAGCTTAGAAGCATTGGATTGTTTGTAAGGAGTGCCTTAAAGAGCAAAAGATAGTTATATATGATTCAAGTGCAAGTGTAGATGAAGGATTTAGGGCAGCTACCATTGAGCCTTCCGTATGCTACCTATATGTGATCTTACGGTTGAGCGAATACTATCAGAAATTTGATATGTTGCAGCCATCGGTAGAAACATGACATGTTTTGAACCGTCTTGATCAAACAAAGATGCTTTAGCAACTCGATGGAAAAACTCTACCTTTTAATAATACTGAATCAATTATTAAATGAATTGTTATTGTTCTGTATATAGTCTGACATTTTTTTATTACAAATACAAGACCAATTGTGAAACATATGTTGCAATATTCATCGGTGACCTTATGCAATCCTGAGAGGATATGTGGAAGTCCAAGCAGAACTAGGAAGATGCATTTAGAATTAGGTCACATATTGCATTATATGCATACTTACACTACACCATTACATAACTTCCAACTTTGCCAAGGTCTATTACATGAATATTTTGCTTCTTATATTCATATTCATTTGTACATAAATATCCATATTCTTTTGTATATAATTATTTATGAATTGAAAATTTTTAAAAAATATTATATGGTAGTATAGAGTTAGACAAAGAGACTCAGTCTCTAAACGAAATAGACGAAGTGTAATATTTTAAATATAGGTTTTGTTACTTGGATAGTCAAAAAATAACGAAGATTCTATCAATTTTTTTTATAAAATCGTAGTCTAAAAAAAAACATAAAATAAGAAAATAATATTAACTAATAAAATAAATAATGTTTAAAACCTCAATCGAACAATAATAAATAAAAGTCCACAAATCTAAATCACAGTGTAAGTCGTGGAAAATTGAGGTGGAAGATGACTGAGTCTTCACCTAGTCGTGACTTGCGATGTTAGTGCCTCTTTCAATGCAAATCATGTCAAACTCGGGAACACGATTGCCCATTGTAATGCTAGTTGCACCTTACTGCATAAGTGTTTTCTTCGTGATTTGAGAAAGACTTGATAGATCATTAGATGCACCTTGCATTGGATCCAACGATGCTCTGGGCATAATTGATGCTTGCTTGGGTTATGAGGTGCACCTCATATTGCACCTCACATTCTTCTTTGATTTTGACTTCTTCAAAAAAACATAGCAACTAGGTTTAATCATTAAACCCAATTTTCACTTTCAATAGGGTTTAATGGGCACATTAAACCTGGTTTAAAGGTTTTTTTTTTTTTTTTTTTTTTTTAACATGGTCCAATGCTCTTAAGTGAGAACTTCACTAAGTGATTTACACTTACCTAATGATATCACACTCTGGTGTGATGATATAGTAGTGTGTTGTAACTTATTTGCTCAATTCACTTAAATAAATGAATTTCCAACCATTAGGAATCATTTTTAGGTCATTGGAAGACAAGGAGAAATGCAAATCCTTAAAAAAGAAACCTAGTAATTGGGGTGTTTAATGGGCCCATTTAACTCGATTGGAAGTGAGAACTAGGTTTAATTGGCCATCTAAACCCTGGAAGTTTTTTTTGGAATTTTTCAAGAATTTTTTTTTTGGGTTTGTAATGACCTAAAAGACTTCAAAACCACAAATTTAATGATATAATCGTTTTTAGGTCAACATTGTAACCAAACATGTCCAATGTTGTTAAACGAGAAGTTTACTAAGTGATATATACTCACCTAATGACATCCCACACACGTGTGACGATATAGTAGTTTGTTGTAACTTGTTTGTCAATTTGCTTAAATAAATAAATTTTTAACCATTAGGAGATATTTGTAGACCATTGGTAGTCAAGGAAAAATATCAATCCTTATAAAAAAAAAATAACTACGAAACAGATTAAATAGACCCATTAAACCCGATTGGAAATGGAAATTGGGTTTAATGGACCTATTAAACCCAATTGCTATTTTTTTTTTTATTGAAGAAATCAAAGTTAAAAAAGGAAGGCAGATGCACCTTACAATCCAATCAAGCATCAAGCCAGGAGCATTGCTAGATGTAATGTGAAGTGTATCCAGTGATTCATCAGTACCCTAAGAAGTGTTAGAAAATTAATATAGACTAGTATTTTGGTGTATATGCACCTAGAATTTATGATGGATGAATCTAGTTATTTGTATGATGAATCTATTATCTTTCATGTATCTAGGAATTCTAAAAGAGTGTTTGATTTGATAAATTTATGTATTGACAATTAATTAAGATGTACCTAATGTTCTATAAATAGGACCACTTATTTGTAGTATCTATCCATCAAAAAATATATGAAATAGAAGTTGAGTTTTGGGAGAACAATTTTCTTCTCTTATTCTAAATTTATGTGAGTTTCTTATTGAGTTTATTTGTGGCTTATCAAATGCTTTCAATAAATTGGTATTAGAGTTCGTGTTAATATGGCATCCAACAGTAATATGTTGCAACCTCAACTTCTTCGCTTTGATGGAAAGAATTATAGTCGATGGAGTTAACAGATGAAGGTATTATATGGTTCCCAAGAATTATGGAAAATTGTTGAGAATGAATTTATAGAGCCACAAGACCAAGCTGCTTTTACTCAACAACAAAATAATGAATTGAAGGAGAATCGCAAGAAAGATAGGAAGACTTTATTTTTTATTTATCGAACTGTTGATGAACCAATTTTTTAGAGAATTTTTAGAGCAACTTCAACAAAAGAAGCATGAGAAATTCTACAATCAACTTATCAAGGTGAAGATAAAGTTAAAATAGTAAGATTACAGGCTCTAAGATCTGTTGATGAGGAATATTTTAATCGTGTTCTTTCTATTGTTAATCAATTGAAAGTAAATGAAGAATAAATTTCAGATCAAAGAATTGTTGAGAAAATTCTCAGAATCATGACAAGAAAATTCGAGTATGTTGTTGTCGCCATAGAAGAATCAAAAGACTTGGCCACTCTGTTAGGTAACAGCTTGATGAGGTTTCTTCAATCTCATTAGTTTAGATTAAAACAATTTGTAGCTGTTCCTTTAGAACAAGGTTTTCAATCTCAAGCTTCTGTTTGTTAAAGTTCTAAAGGAAAAAGAAGTGGACATGAAGGTAGTAGAAATTTCGATTATCGGAACAACAACAATGAAATTAATGAAGAATAAAGCATTTCTTCAGGCCAAGAAAGAGGAAGAGGACGTGGTAGAGGCAGAGGAAGAGGCCAAGGCAAAGCTCGTGGTGATTTTTCTCATATTCAATACTATAATTGCAATTGTTTTGGCCACACTAAAACATATTACAGGATGCAGAAGGATGATGGTGACAAAAACAACTCCAATTTCGTGCACGAAGAACAAAATAATGATAAAGGTACTTTTTTTCTTATCTGTAAAATACAAGAAGTTATTACTGAAAATGTCTGGTATTTTGATAGTGTTTGCAGTAATCATATGACTGTCAATAAAGACATTTTTATGATTTTGGATGATTCTCTCCAAAGTGAAGTCAAGATTGTTGTAATGACAAGCGACTCCAAGTAAAAGGAAAAGGTGATATTCTTATTCAGACAAAGAATGGTGTCAAAAAAATCACTGATGTGTTCTATGTTCTGGTTCTTAAACACAACCTATTAAGTGTTGGGTAGCTTCTTTAAAAGGGATATAATATTAATTTCAAAGATGACGCGTGCGAAAATTAAAGGGCAGAGACGGTGTTCTTATTACGAAAGTAAAAATAACTCCAAACAAATTGTTTCCCTTGAATTTTTCATATGGCCAGAGTTTTTGTTTTAGTACTTTGGTGAATGATATTTTATGGCTTTGGCATTTTCGGTATAGACATTTGAGCTTTAGCTCTGTCTCATATGTGCAAAAATCATATGGTGAGAGGAATGGTGAACATTAGTCCAAGAGATCATCAAGTTTGTGAAGCATGCATTCTCAAGAAGCATAATCGAAGTCAATTTCTAGTTGGCAAAGCAAGAAGAGCCTTATATCCACTTGAATTAGTTCACATTGATTTATGTGAACCTATGCTCATAACGTTAATTGGAAGTAATCGTTATTTTCTCACTTCCATTGACGATTACAGCAGAAAGACTTAGATTTATTTACTTAAAGGAAAATGTGGAGTTTTTGAATATTTTAAAATCTTCAAAGCTTTTGTTGAAAATGAAAGTGACTATGCAATAAAAACTTTGCATTCTGATCATGGTGGAGAGTTTGTTGCTTTGGAGTGTTTTTTTTGAAAGAAAATGGAATTCGACATTAACAAACTGCTCGTTACACTACCCAGCACAATAGAGTAGCTGATTGAAAAAATAGAACCATCATGGAGCTAGCAAGAAGCATGTTGAAAGCCAAAGAGATGCCAAATGAACCATTATCCGTAACTTCTAGTTCCTCATCAAGTGAAGAAGAATAAACTTTGCCATTATTTTGGAGATCGACCCGACCACATCAACCTTCTAAAAAGTATCCCTCAAATGACTAAGTCATGCTTATTTCTGATGGAATGAATTTTGCATTGCTTGTAGATGTAGATCTAACAAGTTTTGATGAAGCATGCAAGGAAGAAAAATGGAGGATAGCCATGAATCAAGAAATTGATGCAATTGAAAGAAATAAGACATGAGAGTTGACAGATCTTCTTAAAAACAAGGTAATATTTGGTGTAAAATGGATTTACAAAACAAAATTGGACTCAAATGGTAAAGTAGACAAACACAAAGCAAGACTTATTGTGAAAGGCTACACGCAAAAGTTCAGTGTTGATTATGAAGAAATTTTTGCTCCTGTAACTCGTTTGGAAATATTTCATCTACTTTTATTATTAGCAGCATAGAGAGGTTGGAAGGTGCATCAAATGGACGTGAAATCAACTTTTCTTAATCGTTCCCTAGAAGAAAAGGTCTATGTTGAATGGTCCCTAGGTTATGAAAAAAGAGGAGAAGAATACAAAGTGTATCGTTTAAAGAAAGCATTGTATGGACTGAAATAAGCTCCAAGAGCTTGGTATAGTTGAATTGACAGTTTCTTCTTAAAGAATGGATTCAAGAGATGTCTATACGAGTATGCACTTTACATTAAAGAAGATGAAAGTGGTAATTTTCTTATTATTTGCTTGTATGTTGATGATATTATCTTTACAGACAATAATGAGAAAATGGGAGAGGTTTTTAAAAAATCCATGATGGAAGAGTTTGAAATGTCTGATTTGGGACTTCCTCATTATTTCCTTGGAATTGAAGTAAAACAAACGGATGAAGGAATCATTATTTCTCAATAGAAGTACACAAAAGATTTGTTAAAGAAATTCAACATGGATGGTGCTATCCTTTGCAGTGCTCCAATGGAGGCAGCTTTGAAGTTAAGAAAAGATGATGGGAGTGAAGAAATTAATGCTAGTCTTTATCGAAGTCTAGTGGGAAGTCTAATGTATTTAACAGCAACAAGGCCAAATTTAATGTTTGCTATTAGCATGTTAAGTAAATTTATTATTTCACCAAAGAAAAGTCATTGGTATGCTAGTAAAAGAATCCTTCATTATGTTGTTGGTACTGTTGATCATGAGATTCAGTGTATGAGATCACAAAAATCAACCTTAATTGGTTTACAGTGATAGTGATTGGAGAGGAGATGTAGATAATCACAAAAGCACATCAGGGTATGTTTTTAATCTTGGTTTAGGTGCAATATCTTGGTCTTCAAAGAACTAATATGTTGTTGCTCTTTCTTCTACAGAAGCAAAGTGTATTGCTCTATGTGCAGCTAGCTGTCAAGCTCTTTGGCTAAGGTGGATGTTGAAAAAATTGAAGTGCTCTCAAGAGAAGGAAACTGATTTGTATTATGATAATAACTCAACAATTGCACTTAGCAAAAATACAGTTTTACATGGAATGAGTAAGTACATTAGAATTAAGTATCACTATATTCCAGAGTTGATCAAAGAAGAAGTAGTGTCAAGTATTGCAAGATACAACATCAGATTGCAGACATTTTCACAAAACCATTGAAGGCTGAAATTTTTATCAAGATGAAGGATAAACTTCGCGTTACTCAAGTCTAGATTAAGGGGGGATGTTAGAAAATTAATCTATACTAGTATTTTGGTGTACATGCACCTGGAATTTATGATGGATGAATCTAGTTATTTGTGTGATGAATTTATTATCATTCATGTATCTAGGATTTCTAAAAGAGTGTTTGATTTGATAAATTCATCTATTAGCATTCAATTAAGATGTATCTAATGTCCTATAAATAGGACCACTCATTTGTAGTATCTATCTATCAGAAAATATATGAAATAGAAGTTGAGTTTTAAGAGAACAATTTTCTTTTCTTATTCTAAATTTACGTGAGTTTCTTATTAAGTTTGTTTATGGCTTATCAAATGCTTCCAACAAAAAGAACACCACTTGCTTCATATGGTGCAACTTGTGTTGCAAGTGGTAGTCATGTTCCCAAGGATAACATGACTTGTATCATAAGGTACACCCTGCATTGCAAGTCAAGACTGGGTGCAGACTAGTCATTTCAAGCCCTATTTTTTGAATTGTATGAAAATGTTGATAGAGTTTCTGATGCTTTTCAAATTTTTCAACAAAACAACCACTTGCATTTTAAATCTACAATTGCACAAATATGAATGTTCATAAAAATTAGTGAACAACATATTCACGAAATATCCAATGAAGTGGAGAGACTTCTAACATTAGTGCCAGGCTAGCAATGTCATCTATATGTGTTTATATGGAAAACCTATCAAGACTTAAAAGTGGAAAATATATAAAAGAAAGTGGTTCATTCTGATTACTAATGAAACCGAGAAAAATAGGCTCATTAGTAATAAAATAAACTTCTTTTTTCTATATATTTTCTCTCTCTTGAATCTTGAATGATTTTTTATAATATTAATAATGAAATTGAGATAAATAAACCCATTAGTAACCTGCATAAACCATTGATTTTTCATTACACTAATGTTGAAGTCTCTCTTTCAATGGAGTTGCTTTAAGAAACAACTTGATAGATCTCTTGCTACACAAAATATGTAAAATTGTTGCAGCCACTGCTTTTGCACCATCACCACCACAAAATTATGGTCTTACAACCCCATCAATTACTTTACCATAAAATCTAAAACCTCATCAATCTTGCAAAAATTTTGATAGAGTTTCTTCTGTTTTTCAAATTTTTCTAAAAAATTCACTTGCATTTTAAATCTATAATTTCACAACCAAATTCAACAAAAACAAAAACTCTGTTTCTTCATAAAAATATTCTCAAAAATATGAAAAAAAAGTGATCATAATATGTCACATATCTAAAAATAAATTCTCACAATTATGTCTATTCATCATTTTCATCGTTACTGATATTTTCATAGTCTTCTTCATTACTACGACTAACTCAGATGGGTTGATGGTAAGGTTGTAGACTTGGAGTGGGTTTTGGAATCCTTGTGGTCGCTCTGGTTGTCAAACAAGTCACTCGTAAGGACGATTATATGACCGATCATTACGTCGACACCTATCTTGTCCATCATCTCTTCTGTTGACATAAAAGTCTATTTATTAGAGCTATTTTGTACTGTTTAGTTATTTGGTCAAATGGATTTGTTGTATTTTCTAACATTTGACCACTTAGATTGGTAGTTCACCATGTCCTTCTCTCATTTGTTTTGCACCCAAACCTTTTCTAGCATATTTTCCATCATCTTGGGAGGGTACTTGGTCATTTCCTTATACAAATCCTAGTCGTGCAACAAGCCTCTATTAAAAGCTAACACTGCGGTAGAACCATTACAGTTAGGGATATATACCTTCTTTTTGTTAAATTTGCCAATGTAATCCCTCAGTAATTCTCCTGGACGCTGTAATATTGAATAAAAGTTATTTGAGTATTCTCCTAGTTTTTTTGCTGCTGGTGAACTATTCGATGAAGACATTTATCAACTACACAAATGACTCGATGCTATCATTCGGCAAGTCCGTGAACCACTGTAACATAAGTTCCCTTTAGCTTGAACCAAACCCCTTGCACATAACTGCTTTTATGAGGTTGCGAAATGGCAATTGTAATTGTTCGCTGTTTATAGTGATCGGTATGATCATCTGGATCGATTGTCTCGTCGAACATTTGTAGGTGAGATAGGCTAAACTTTTTTAGCATTTTCACTATCGCAATTGAATCTATGATGGTGAATTTGCAAAGCTCATTAAGGTGCTCTTATTGAGTGGTGATGGCATGCTAGGGATTCTGTTGATCATCATTTTAATCTTCACAAATCTCTTAGAGATTTTGTTTGACACTAGTGTTGCCGACCACTAATTCCCTAGTTCCCCTGTGTCGCATGCTGCTTCCTCTCGAATTGGATTGACTTTGGGCTGTCTAATGTCCGACATCTTCCGCCTATTATTTTTCGAGAACTCTTTTGAGAAACTTCCATCATTTTCTTATGTTTCTGATTAATCTTCGTCTAACTTAGTGATGTGGAGATCCATAATTGGATTAGCTAGTATTCATACTAGGATGTTCGGAATCTGAGAGTCGATCCACTGGCCATCTGATGCACTCTCTCTAATTCACCAATTGGTTAAATCTCATTATATTGATCTGTCCTTATAGTAGCATTGGTTAATTGTCTGATCCTGATTTGTTACTCCATGTTTTCGGTTATAATTGCCTGATTTTTGGTTTGGAGTTGCTTCAATTTTACTGCTTCGGTTGACATCTAGCTCATTAGAGTGTCGATTTGAGTCTCGATGGATTTGTTCTATGATTAGGCCATTTTGCAGTAAGTGGTTCAACTTGTATTGGAATGACTAGCTAGGTTTACCACAGACGGTGCAAAACTGTAGAGGGGTTATTCTACAGCATGCTGACTTCGAGTAGACCTCGTTAGTCAACTTTCATAGAACCTAGTAACATATGTTCTGCACGAATCAACTAAAGAGAAAACGGGTGATCTTGACATTAGAGTGGTGTCGGGGCAAAGATATTCTAACGCTTAAATCAACAATGGATTTTTTTAGGAAAACAAGTAAAATAAGAATAAAAATTAATGATGTCATTCAACGTGTCTATGTTGTGAAGCGAAAAAGACTGTAGTCAGACTCCCTTGTTCACTGGTGGATATTTCAATACGGTAACGATGGTCCAACACTAGGAAGGTCGTAGTTACAATGGTTGACCACCGAGATCCGAGATCCTTTAAAGATCTTATTAATGGCGTCAAACTTCAAAACATTGAAAGCTTACAAAATAATAGTAATGAGCTTCTAAAAGATGAATTTTAGAGTTGAGGGTTTTGGGAACGAATCTGGTAGAGTCTCGATGTATTGAGCATACTTTTTGGATGTCTCTACTTACGATGACCCTTCTTATTTATAGAGGTGTGAATGTCCTTAGATAAAAATAAATCAATGGGAGCCTATTAAAAAGAATCTTTAGGAGCTGCTCCTCTTTAATCCCCACTCAGAATTATGGTTTGAGATCTTCTTTTCATTTTGGTTACCAACCTTATTGCACGTATTGCCAATTCAAATCCTACTTCTAATGTGGTGATTTTTCCTAAATGAGTTGAGAATTGGTAGATAGATATTCTACTTGGGCTTTTGGGTTATGCTTGGCGATCGACATCTTGGGACCATTAACTAGATCGCTGTCTTATGCTTTAATCACTTGGGCTTGTGAATTTTACCATTACAATCGTCATTCACGCAAATAATTTAATCATGACTTAATTGATGATTATAATATTGATAATGATACTTGTAGCATTCTGTTTCAACTCAAAGGATTTATCATTCCTACAACCATCTTTTTTTTTTTCCCTTTATTTTTTTCTTTTTGTTCTTGATCTTCTTCTTTAGTTACTTCATAGAGATGTGTCACTTCAAAAATTTCTTTTCACATATTTCAAAAAGATAAATAAATAAAAAATATTAGCTTTGTCTACTCATCTTGGAGATAAACATGCTACCATCAACCATTCAACCTTCAATTTCTAACGGTACTTACGAAGGATTTTTATATAATTTCAATGGAAAATCTCTATACACTATACTAATTACCACTAAACTTTGGGTTGTGTAATTTACGCATTTGATTTTAGTATTTATTTCTAGCCAAAAAAAAAAAAGGAATGAATTTAAAATACTGGCACTAAAAAACTTAATTAAGCTTTTTTAGTATATTTGCGAACTATTATTAATTCATGTAGAAATAATAGTTTGTAAATTATTGTTCTTATATGAACTAATAATAGCTTGCAAAAGTATTATAATCAATTAATTTAATTTTTTAATGTTAGTTCAAAATTCATATGTTTTCTCCTATTTACCAAAATTTTTTGTTTTTATACCATCAAATTCATATATGTATCTAATTTTTGCCTTTGAACAATACATTCAGAAATAATTTTTAAGATGCTTGTCAGCACATCATGACGACTCTACCTAGGGAATTGACTACAAGTTAATAAGTATTACGTGACAGGAACCGACCCGGATTTCTTCTAATAAACCTAGCAATCCTATCGGATGCCCCACGAAACCCTTCTGAAGTCCAACTAACAAGACCCAAAAGGATACCGTGGAGCAAACCCTTAACTATTTATCCATTTTTAAACATATAAATCATACATTTTAAAATCTCATTTCAAATTGTATCAAATGAATAAACATATAATTAAAAAGTGTTATAATAAATATGCGAGTATCTAAAATATACATACAAATTATTATCATAAAAAGTTTTACAATATTTGTTCACCATCTGAGAATATGCAAATTATATGATTAAAATTTAAATCATAAACTTCACACAAAAAGCTTATGCGACGTCGTCAGTCGTAGGGCCCAACTAACCTGAACACTGCGCTTTCGTACCTGGATCACTTATTCCTGTACCTAGGAGGTTTTTAGAAAACAAACAAAAATGTAATGAGTTATAAAAGCTCAGTAAGTGTGGATGCGTTTATGTTTAAGATAATTTTTATAAAATTTCCTTCCAAAAACGTTTTGAAAATATTTTTCTTTAAAATAATTTTATTTCTAAAAGCTTGTGTTTTTATAAAGTTTCTATAAAGTTTCAAAAACTCGTTTTAAAATTAAGTTTGTAAAAGGATAAAATGTTTCGTATTTCAAAAACATTTTCTTTCTAAAATATGTTTTTAATGATATCTATTTTCTTCTAAAAATGCTCTAATGGATACCTACAGAAAGCTACAATCACATGAGCGGCCAGACCAACTCCGCTCAGTGTGGAGGTTCACGTGGCGTAAAAACTAGAACTGCTCACAATGACAAAGCTATAAAAACATCATGTTATCATGTGTGGGACTATCATCGTATACCATGTAACGAGATAATACCCCACAAGTGTAGAGGGCGACTCGACAGACATGACAGACTCGATCCCCCTGATGTTAGTAGGACATGCCCTCCCAATACTTGCCATACACTGTGAGATATACCGGTCGGATCTAATGCTAGAAAGTCTATCTATAAAAACTCGGGCCATCCACTACGTTTGAAAACTTTTTTTTCCCTATAATTCAAATCAATTTCTCTTTCATACTATAAAAAGAAGCAATATATATTGCATACCATATATAAATAACTATTTCCTTTCATGCTAAAACATAAAACATTTATAAGCTAAAAGAATAAATAATGAATATATATAAAAATTTGTTTAAATAAACTAAAAGTACTTAAAATATTTTCATACTCACAGATTGCTTCCAAATTTCCTTATAGCTCCTACTTCAGTGACCTCCTTAGTTTGCCTTTTGACCTACACTTAATTCACGAATGAGTTATCCACTTAGCTCGCAGAACACTTAAGTTCAAATCAATTCTATTATCTATAACTTATGATTTCACTCAGTTGCTAAGGATTGCAGTACTGCCAGTCCAACCCGAGTTGCGAGATTATACCCTAGCTTGCCCAGCTCATCCTATGCGAGCTCCTACGTCACCCAGCTCAGCCCAAATTGTAGGCATTACATATCACAATGAGCTCGCTCAACACACCTTTAGCGGTCTCCTGCCTTTGTCCCACTCAACCTGACTATAGGCACCACCTGCTCGCTAAGCTCGCCATTTGCGAGCCGCTGCCATTAACCTACTCGCCCTTACAAACTACTGTCTTAGTTTAGATCAGACAGACATTATGGTTAGCTGGTGCATTACTTAGCTCGCTTCCTGCAAGCTCGCGTCTCAGGCCAACTTAACTAGAGCTGAAAATGAGCTGCAGACATCCTCCAGCTCGCACCTCGCGAGTTCCTATCTTAGCGTACGCACATTTACCCTTAACACTTATTTTTCCAGATTTCTCACATACAAATACTAGCATTTGCACATCTCCGGCCTCATTTAATTTCACAACATATACTCAACAACATGTCATCAGTTTTCTTAACAAAATCTAGGTCGCAACCATAAACAGGTTTCACGATAGAAACTTAAATCATCTTAAACAACTATCAAACTACCTCAAATCAACACATTTTCTTAGCTCTTTACTTACCAATTTTTCCTCAGTCTTTTGCTTTGCTTCCCACTCGTTAGCTACTTCAATATCACCAAATCTACCTACAAAAATCTCATCAGTTTCAAATGAAATCCATAAACTATTCTTGATAGATTTTCCACTAAAAGAACGCCATAAACCACAAATCTCAAGACCTGATCCTTACCAGATCTGGCTCCCGAATCTGCTCTTCACATTCCGACAGCATGATTTTCTTCACAAACGGTAGGATTAGCTTGGATCAGCGGCTGCTCTTTCTGTCTATCGGCAGCTCTCCCTCCCTATCTTTCTCTCTTTCTTTCTCTAGATTTTTCTTTATCTCTTCACTCTCTCTTTTCTTTGTCACGACAACTCTCACCACACACCTATATTTATAGGCGTGGGTCAAGCTCTACCTCTACCCTTAGACTTCATTGAATTTACAATTTTACCAATCTCTAGAAAATTTTTTACTTTTCCCCAATGCCCTTGTCATTTCCATTTATTTATAATTTTGCCACTCTTATAGAAAAATCTTTTATTTCCTTCTTTGCCCTCTCAACTTTTTATAATTTAATTTTATTTTCAATTCTTTCAAAAATTCTACAAATATTAAATTTTTACTACTAAATACTTAAAAATACTTTTATTATTTCACCAACGATGGTACATTAATACATTATATTCTTCCGTACAAATGTACAGTAGTAACATCGGGAGAGGGTATTAGATTACACCTCATCTAAATTTTTGCCTTTGAATAGTACATTTAAAAACAAAATTTTGATATGCTTGTCGGCACATCATGCCGACTACATCTGGGGAATTGACAAGTTAATAAGTATTAAGCCTCATCTAAAGTTTCGCGCCTTTGAAAAGTACATTTAGAAACAAATTTTTGAGATGCTTGTCGGCACATCATGACGACTATACCTAGGAATTGACTGCAAGTTAATAAGTATTACGCCTCATCTAAATTATGATGACACATTATGTGACAGATCCAAGGGAAATTAAATTTTGCATAGCTGGCTAGGGCGGCCACTAGCGAAGACTTGAGGTCAACACAAAGTCTCTAGTTTGTCAATGTACTAGTCTCCTTCAATTCAGCAGTCCTTTAACTGTCGTGTTGTGTATGCCGATATGTAATAAGTGTCAATAATATTTCCCTGCAGGCAGAGTAGTGGAAGTTGAAACAGGATGAAAACATGGATGGTGGTTGGCGTCATCATGGTGTTTTCTTCGTTGATCACAAGTACAACAACTACAGGATCGGATATAAAGTGGGGTTGCGTTGACAGATGTGGGAATATAAGTGTTCCTTATCCGTTTGGGATCGACAATTCCAGCTGTGCCGTAAACAGCGACTTTCTGCTACATTGCAATTTGAGTTACTCTCCTCCTCAACTCATTTTTGGAGAAAACATACCTGTCCTCTATATATCAGTGGAAAATGGCACCATGATCACCAGCATTTATAGAGCATACAGATGCTATAACGAGTCAGGTGGAGTGGAAGATCAATTTGATCAGAATATTAACCTTGGTTCTGGTCCATTTAGGTTTTCAGACACCCAAAACAAGTTCACAGCTTTTGGGTGTGATACAATGGCTTTCATAAGTGACAATAAATTCGACTTTGGGACTGGCTGTACCTCCTTTTGCACAGGCCCTGAACCTATAAACTTCACCAAAGGAGGACAAGATTCATGTTCTGGTATTGGTTGCTGCCAGACTTCAATACCCAAAAGTCTCAAGACATTGAATATTACACTTGATAGCGTAGACAACCATGAAAATGTCTTGCCGTTCAATCCCTGTGATTACGCATTTATAGCGGATGATATGACTTTCGACATTTCACAGTTCAACCTCTCTGATGATCCAAAGAAGATCCCAACTTCAGATGTAGTGATTGAATGGGTAATTGAAGAAAAAACATGCGATGAAGCAAAGCTAAGTTCTACTTACGCTTGCACCAAGGATGCTGAATGTTATCACTCTGAAAATGGAAAAGGATATCGTTGCAGATGCCTGCCAGGATTCGAGGGAAACCCTTATCTATCATCTGAGCAAGGATGTCAGAGTAAGATCTTTGCTACATATATCACCATTTTACTTGTCAAAACAAATTTTTATCATATGTAGTTTATTTTCACTGATTTTTGAGATCCTGTTTGTTGATAGATATTAATGAATGCAAAGACCATCCATGTAAAGAAGGTACTTGCAAGGACACAATCGGCAATTACACATGCACATGTCCATTTGGCATGCATGGTGATGGTAAAACCGGTTGTCACGGACTTCCTATCACCACGATAGTTACAAGTAATATACTATTTCAACTTTCTTTCTTTTATTTTATTTTATTTATTAGCATTATATCGAATATCCATTTCATAAAGGATTAGGGTTAGGCTAATTAATTAAAAACAAATTACAAATTGACTACACAATTTAAACCTATTCTCTGACGGAGCAAACTTCATATGGCTTCTACTTCTTTCTCTAGGGTCCAATCAAGCTTCTTTTTCTTCTTCTCAAACCAATTTCTTGTTTTTCTTCTTTTCTCTCAACCCTAAATCTAGCTTCTTCTTCTTCTCAAACACCATAATCATCTGGGTTTTCCAGATGAATATTTGGGTTCGACGAAGGCTGATAAAATCTGGGTTTGGATAGATAGATGATGTGGGTTCGATTTGAGTTTAGATTTCATCCAGGTTCAACAAACCTATATGCCAACTTGCAAATCACTTGCAAGTTGAACCTGAACAGTCAGTTGCATTCACTTGCAAATCATCACTTTCTACTTTCCTAGCTGATAATGGCACTCCCTGCTTTGAAAATGAGGTTTTTCTTTAGCAGTTATCGTAAATCAAGTGTAGTAGACTTCTCATCTCTCATTCCATCAATGCCTAAATTTCAGGTTCGAATTGAACCCAGATGATATTTATGATGATGTTCGATTGATGCTGGATTGACATTGGTTTGATTAATCGATAATGTTAATGATGTTGAGGGGTTCAGTTGATAGTAAGACGGAGTGGTTCTTGATGATTGGTGGTTTGTTCATCTCTATGTCTCTATTTCCGGATGGAGTTGGAGATGTACAATTGGTGGAGATTCAATTAAAATTAGATTTCCACTAAATTTTTATTTATTGATTTGTTATATATTTATTTTTTTTAAATTAATCTCTATCATCCATCTTAAGATGGACAGTAGAGATATGATAAATATTTAGTTTATTTGAATTTTTTCTTTAATTTTTTAAATAATTAATAGGTAGAGATTTGATGATTTTTTATTTTGTTTCCAATTTTTTTTATTCAATCAAATTAGTCAAAACAATCTACTTGTCAAGGGCTTTTCAATCTTTTTCACATTTTGACATTGTTTTCCATCAAAAACTGATGGAGTTGGGTTAACGACAGATAGTTAAATTGTAACAAACCTATAAACTTGACTCCATTTGAGAAAATATTTAAAGAAGATAGCTAATTTGCAATTTATTCATTAATTAATTTCAAAATTATAATAGTTTCTTAAAAATGTATAAAGGATGAGGGTGATGTTCCTTAATTAATTAATTTCAAAGTTATAACAGTTTCTTAATAATGTATTACACTTTATCAAGGTAACTAGCTAAGAATGTCGGCGATAAATAAACTCTTGTTTGACATATGGTACATGTGGTGATTGCATTATCACGGATGCAAGGCTTGGATTTTCGTGTACAACTTTGTTGACTAGGTGGAAAATTGTTGAAGATTTTATTGGTGCATTTTTGGTAATTTCTTTATTAGGTTATCGACCATGAAGAGCTCTATATAATAAAAAACCTCTGAAGAACCGATAAGTTTGTGCAGTATCATTAAAGAATTAAAATTAGTTTTAGTAGCATTTACTTAAAGTGAATTAATAAGTCTATCCTTCATTAATTCAAGGGAAAATCCTAAAACACCACCTGACATTTGAAACATTATCCATTTATTATTAAATATTTTATTTTTATCCAAAATCTCATAAAAGTTACCATTTAATAGAAAAATCTAAGAAAACTTAAAAAACCATTTTAGCCCTAGAATTTTTATTAAAAAATATAATAAAAAAACTAGATGAAAAATTGAATCGGATTAAAAAATTAAAAACTTATTAAAAATAAAAAAACAAAAAGTGGAGATCTAAATTGTATCTCCAACAATAAACTCTATCAATCATCATCATAGATTAACAGCAAACACTATCTCCATAACCCACATTCATCATCAACCTTCAACCGCTTATCAATCTACCACAATCATCTCACGAGCATCAATCTTTGTTAAAATTCTTATTAGGAACACAAAAAATCAATAACAAAAAAAAAAAAAAAAAAAAAGGTTGCGGTGGAGGGTCTCTATAGTGGAGACTTGATATGGGTCTCCGACAGTGGAGATCTAGTTTGGGTCTTCATTGTGGAGACTCGGATAGCCTCCACCATTGGAGACCCATCTAGGTTAATGGTGGAGACCAGTCTCGTCTCTACCATTGAAGACCCATCTGGGTCTTCAATGGTCAAAACCTTTCGCAGTTATTGTTGTCACCACGCTATCATCGTCATCAAGATTTCGCTACTATCATCATCGGCTGGAGATGGAGAACGAGGGAGATAGGAACGCCAGAGATAGAGAGAGAAAAGAGTCAGATGGTGAGAAGTAATAGAGAGGAGTAGAGAGAAAATATATATATTTAATTATTTATTTTTGTTTAATATTTAATATTATTTATTTTAATTAATTTTTTATTATTTTTTCCTTTTTACCCTTAAAGTCAAATAGTTAACTATGTCAATCTAATAGAATTTGTGACTATCAAAGATATTATTATCTTCTTGTATGCCTCCAGAGTTAGGATATTTATGTTATATCAAATTATATGTCGATTGAGAGTAAATTATAATTTAGCTACCTAGTTAAAACGCTTTCACAGGTGGAGCAAATGTTTCAATGTTATTACAATTTACCCCCCTACCGTTAGTAAGATTCGTTACATTTAACAGCAAACGATACCAAAACGGTAAAAAGACGAAATTATCCTTTGACTGAAGTTGACCAGTTGACCAAATGTATAGTCCGATCAACTCATCAGTCACTCATTCTGTTGTTCTCTCTCTTCCTCTCATTCTTCTTCTTCTTATTCTCCTCTTCTTCCGTTTCTTCTTCTTCTTCCCTTCTACCGCTTTTTCTTCTTCTGTTATTCTTCTTCCTCGGAGTGAACCTGGATCGGGTTCACTCCGATCTGGGTTCATCAGCGAACCTAGATCTAGGTTTGTCACGAACCCAGATCTGGGTTCTCAGGAATCCAGATCGAGTTCCTGACGAACTCGACTGGGTTCGCTGACGAACCCAATTCTTCCTCGGAGTGAACCCGATCTGGGTTTGCTGACGAACCCAGATCTGGGTTCTAGGTTCCTGACCAACCCAGACTGGGTTCACTCTGATGAACCCAGATTCTAGGTTCACGATGAACGCAGAATCTGGGTATATATATATATTTTTTCCAATTTGATGGTTTTGATTGTGAGTTTGATGGTTTTGTGGGAGATTAATAATGTTGGGTTTGATGGATGATGTTTGAGGTCATTTTTTGGGTTTTCAGAAATGGATTATGATGTTGGCTAGTTGATTGATGATGGTTGATGATGTTTGGGAGGGTTTCTAGAACTGGTTGGGATTATGATTTTGAACGGGATGATGAAATTAAAACGTTTAATTTTTATTTATTTTATTTTATTTTTTAATATATATTTTTAAATCAATCTTTATTTAATATATATATTTTTATTTATTTTATTTTAAAATTAAAAAATAAAATAAAATTAATATCAAAAGACAATTTTACCCATCTCTCAGTTAAGTGTAATTGAATTTATTAACAGTAGGTGGGTAAATTGTAATAATATGGAAATATTTGCTCTGCTTGTGAAAGCGTTTTAACTGGGTAGCTAAATTGTAATTTGCTCGTCGATTAAATATGAAACAATAGGTTACAAAATAGACATATTTCCATACGTCAGATTGTTTTTTGAGATTTTCTCTTAATTCAATTGTTTATCTTTATCCTTTCCTTCCTCACTTTTTTTAGTTGTATGTTCCTCAAATTAATAATAAAACTCATAAATTGAAGCCTCGTTCTTCTTCACAAATCTATCAAACTCACTCAAATCACTAAAACTAACTATTTTCTCACTAATTCATTCAAATAACTAAAACTAACTCTTTTCTCACATATCCACTCTTTTTACTCAAACTTTGTTGATCTCTAAATCAAACAACATGATTAGATAAAAGAGATGAACATCCAATTGCCTATGAAGATGAAGATTAGATTGCACACCATTTCAAAAATACTTCAATCCAGCTCTAAATGATGCCAACATCTGATAACTTCTTTTAATATACCCATAACTTTCATTTAATTACGTATAAGATAAAAAAGAAAACACCCAAAACATAGAAATATTATAAAAAATTGATGTGAACCTTGTATATAAAGATATGAGATCTATAATCAAATTGAAACACAACCTCAAGAAACATTAAAATAGGTTCATAAAAAAAAAAAAACAAATAACTCATTGATTATATATCAATCAAGAAATTAAGGTTATAAAGAACTTTGACCTAATTATTAGAACTCAATTAAGAACCAAAATTATAAGAGATAATCCCAAAAAACTCATTCTAGTTTACAAAAATGTCAATTTTAACATAAATAGTTTCATTTTTATCCAAAATTTCTCATAACATTAATAAAAACACTCAAAATACCCCCTAGAGATGTGTAGAAAGATGATAATATACCCAAGGATCAAAAATTAATGATGAAGTTATAAGGGGTAAAATGATCATTTTCTATTAATTTTTTTAACATCAAGGGGGATTTTGAACAAAAATGAAACTATAGTAGTAAAATTGACATTTCTACAAAATAGAATGACGTTTTTGAGATTATCTCAAATTATAAAATAATAATATTGACGCTACTCCTAAAACATAGATTAGAAGGTGTAAGATAAGTCATAATTTCAATTACCGCAAGTATAACTTCATAAGATCATATGTTCAATAATAAACAAAAGAGAAACAAGTCTCTATTTTTTTTTTTTTTTTTTTATTCAAGAAGTTAGCTACATGATTATTGTTCATTTTGCTTAGAGTTACAAGCCTTTTTATAGATAAAGAAAATAAAACCTAGCATGAAATTCTAATTTCTTTAACGACTGGGCTCAACTAAATATATTCATGCACTTAAATTAAATTTAATGTTTCAACCCAAAAACCTAACATAAAATTAAATAGACTAGACTAAATTAAAACCCAACTCATAACACAAATTAGACTCAAATTAATTTAAATAAATAAATAATAGCCTAATTCACATCCAATTGAAGCTCAATAAAGTTCAATTACCTTTATGATTGATAATCTTCAAGAAACCAGCACAATTAAAGCCTTTAAACTTGATTTTCTTAATTTCATCCCTCGTCATCAGTCCACCGTTAATGCTCAAATGATCGTTAGGATGGCTTTGATGAATACCTTGATGAATAACTTGCCTACTTCCTAGGTTTCTATCAAAATTAACCCATAGTTTGTGAAAGAGTGACTTAGTTTGCACAAGGAGATTTAGTTTGTGAAAGCATAGACTAGTTAACGAAAGGGACTCAAAGTATTAGAATTCCTTCAAAGCCGATCAATAGCTCATTTGGTAGAAAGTTTTGTTTGCATGCAAAATGCTTGAAAAATGAAACGCTTTCGTAGAGTTAATCCAAGGTGGCTATTCATAACAAAAGCTTATCACCACATTGTTCTCCATTTTATGATTGGAATTAACGTTGAAAATTATTAACAATACTAACAAGTACAATAAAAAACGCTTATTAAAGGAAATTTTGTCCCAAAAAATGGGTGATTAGTGAAATGATGGTATTAAAACTCGTTTAAGTTCTTTAGTACTAGTACACAAACTTATTAGTTCTTTGGTGCTATATAAAAAAATGAACTCTAATATGATTTTTTCATAGGAAAAGAAGTCTTTGTACTTTTTGGATTAGAAATTATCCTATAAAGATTGAGAATCAAGTTAGAGTATCAAAGAGTCATTGTGAGAGTTTCACATTGTTTGTTAAGATGTTAGGGTTTATATAAAGGAGTCTCTTTTGAATATCAAGATATCGTGTCAACACTCCATCACTTCACTAGTATCGAGTCACTGTGGAAGAATTTTGTTTGGTTTTTGTATCTGGTGATTAAGTGTTTATGAAATATTTTATACATGTATTTTTGTGAAAACATATTTGATCTTTCTATTGTGATGTGTTTGATTGGTTTATTAGTTTTGGCATCATTTCCTTCACGGTCAGAGATCCAAGGGTTTAATTTTTTCACACTTGTTTAAAACCCTATAACAATCAATAATTGCTCGAATACATGCTACAAACACAAACTACACAAAATCCGTTGAAAATGATTGGATTTCCATCAAGTTAACTATAATGCGAAATGAACCTTTAATTCAACATGACATCCATTGTGTGTCAAAGAAATAGTTCTTATATTTAGAGATCTTAATGGGTTAAATGTGTATGAGGATTCATATCCCATACCCATACCAATTCTTCACGCTTTACCTCCTCATACCCATCCAAAATCCCTATTTGGGGGAATGGTTGTGTGGGTATTTGGGGATAAATACCCAAGTCAATCCCTCGTTTTTCCCCATTTCAGTTCATTCCTTCTTGTTGGCTGGCCTTGTATTTGGAGATAAATTCTCCTATATTCACTCCCATGGTAGTAAATTTAACTTTTTAGAGAAAGAAATAAGAGTTAATTATTTTTAAAATAATTATCAAGATCGTTTTAAATATTTAGATACTTTTAAATTTTAAATATTTTATACTCATAAATTAAAAAGTTAGATGGGGAAAATTGGTAAATGAGTGAGGGTATGGCTTCCCCATATCAATACCCATACTCATTTGCAAATACATAATATTTTTGTCTCAAAACGATACCCATATAAAAAATTACCAAAAAATTTACCCCCAATTGGTATGAGTACTTTGATATTTGGGTACCTGTGGATTTTTTGACATAATTACTTATATTGTAAAAGTGTGTTGAGATTTGTTTGATTCTCAAGAAAATGAGAGAGAAAGCGAAGGAAAATTTACATGGAACAATCTCTCTAATAAACTGTGGAAACTTTTCAACTAATTCTTATCACTTCTCGAAACGATAGATACTATTTATATACAAATGAACTAATCAACTATTTCTTCTACAAACAGAATTTAGTGTCAGATAAATCTTGTGCATGACGAATGTGTTTCTTTACAACTAACAACCGAAAGCTAATATGGCAATCCATCTGACAAGTCTGAGATAGCAATCCATGAGACACAATTTTTAACTTAACAACTTCTAATTCTTGCTCACTGGAGCACTCAAGCTTTGCTAACAGTGTACATGTAGGTGAATGTGGAAGCAATAGTTCTTGTACTTTAAATGTTTTCACATATGTGCGTCCAAAAAATTACAAACAGTTTTTGTGCTAAAGTGTTCTTGTATTATAAAGGTTGTGTATCTGATAGTAAGAGTTCTTGTACTTCAAAATATTTCACAAATGTGTGTGTCGACAGTATAATTCTTGTGCTTTAACAATCATTAAGATAATATTTACCAAAATTTCATTGCTATTTGATAATAAAGGAAATTCATAATTTGTGATTATAATTATGATTTTCCTAATTTTATATTCTCTTAGGAATTTTAGGATTCCTATGAGTTTAGGATTCCTCATTTTATGTTATTATCTTTTAGTTTAGGATTAGGATTAAATTAGGATTCTTATTGCTAATCGTTTTAGGATTAAAAATATTATTTAAAGGTCTGGTTTGTTAGTTTTTAGTTTGTCATAATTTCTTTTCATTCTCTTAATCTAATTATAATATCATAGTATTATTCCTGAAGTTCAAAAATTCTTCTTTTCTCTCCTCCTCCACGCCTACAATAGCTTCATCATCAACAATGACCAACGATAGTAATCAACTCACAATTCCTAACACACATGAACTTGTAAAATGACCCCTCATCTTTATCAATATCAATAACAATGTTAAACTTTCCTCCACCAACTGTCTTTATTGGAAACTTTAGATCGAAACACATTTAATTAGGTATGATCTCTAAAGTTCATCGATGGGTCACATCCCTCTCCCCTAACTATGGTCATCATCAACAACGTCCTCTCTCAGAATCCAGAGTATTAAACGTGGCTACGTCAGGACAAACTGATCTTCGGTTCTCTCATTAGCTATCTCACCCTGTCTCTCATTCCTCTCATCTCTCACTCGCAAACATCCAGTGATGCTCGTCATGTTCTTCCTAACACATATGCCAAGCCTCCTCGTGGGCACATCAAGCAAATCAAAGAAGAAAACAAGCACGCCACCAAAGATACCAAATCTATCTCTGAGTACATGCAGTTTATTGAAGCTCATGCCATTGAACTTGGTACTCTTGGCAACCCAATGGATCATGAGAATCTCATTGAGAAAATCTTGGATGGTCTCGACGATGACTACAAATCTGTCATTGATGTTGCCATTGATAGGGAAACATTGATTTCCTTCGATGAATTGCATGAGAAATTAATTAAAAAAAAGAGCTCTCGTTGAGTCATTATCAATCTAATTATTCTCCACTTCTTGCATCTCCAATTATGTCGCCTCCCGTTCGAAATCTGGAAATCAAGGTAATTAAGGTCAATGCCCTCTTGCACCTTATGTGTCCAACACACCAGCCTTTAGAACTCTCATCACCTAGAATGGTCACCCCTCACCTCGGCCTATTTTGGGCATTGCCAATGGTGTCCCTGTTTTCCAACAAATACATTAATTCGATTTCACAACCACCATCAACTCTTCATCCATTTTTCGAATGACAACCAATGTTCTCCGATACCATGGCAATCAGGTGCTCATGTTGCAACCACCAACACACCCAATAATTCTAGTTGGCTTCTTGACAGTGGCTTCGCACTGTGTTACCATCGATTTGAGTAATCTCTCAATTCATACTCCTTATGAAGTGCGTGACGACATTATAGTTTGGAGATGGCACGAGTCTCCCCTTTACTCATACCAATTCCAAATCTCTCTATACTCCCTCATATACCTTTAAATTAGAAAATGTTCTTTGTGTTCCTACTATAAAAAAGAATCTCATTTCTATTTCTCAATTTTGCCAATCCAATAACACTTCAATTGAATTCTTACCTACTACTTTTCTTGTAAAGGATCACAGCATGGCTGCAACCCTTTTGCAAGGCCAAATTAAGGATGGTGTGTACGAATGATCGGTCTCTTCTGTCAAATCCTCTCTGTTAGTCACTTTTTTCAATGACAAGTCTACTCCACCTGTGTGGCATCACAGATTAGGACATCCATCATCTTCTATTTATAAACACATTACTTCTCATTTCATCTTGAGTTGTCAGAACCTTCAACTTATATTTTCAATCGCAATTCTTGTCAGCAGCGTAATAAAAAGTCATAAATTGCCTTTCTTTATCTCATCTCTTGACTTTACATCTCCTCTTGAAATTACATTTTTTGATGTCTGGACTTCTCCTATTCATTCTGTTGATGATTTCAAATATTACATTAATTTTGTTAATCATTTCACAAAATATAGTTCTACCCTCTAAAACGAAAATCTTGTTGATGATATATTTGTTTGATTCAATCACTGGTTGAAAACTTTTTCAATAAGAAAATCATCATACTTTATTATGATAATAGGGAGAATACCAAGCTCTCTCGTCATTACTTGCTCTTCATGACATCTCTCTTCTAACATCTCCTCCTTATAGACCAGAACATTACGGATATTCTATACATCATCATCATCATCATCACATAGTTGAAACATGTCAGTCTCTTCTCTCTCATGTGTCCATGACTTTGTCTTATTGGTCTTATGTCTTTGCTATTGCTGTTTATCTTATCAATCGCCTTCTAACCAAGACCACCCCTCACCCTCCCAGCCGCCCCCACCCCAACAACACTTCATCTTCTCTCTTCATATGCCAAACTCTTTGGTACATCTCCTAACTACAATAAACTTTGTAGCTTTGGTAGTCTTTGCTATACATGGTATAGCCCATACACACTCCACAAACTTGCTTGTCGATTGTTACCTTGTTTCTTTATTGGCTACTCCACCACTCAAAGTGCGTACTTGTGTCTTGAACCCATCTCCTCTCGTATCTACACATCACGCCATGTCAAATTTGTCGAGTCTCATTAGTGTCATACTACGTCTCCTCTTCCGGTCATCAACACATTGTCTGAACTATCGGCTTCTACAACCCCTATACGTTCTCTCTTGGACGGTAATCTTAAAACCAGGACACCGCCTTCCAGTGTTGTGGCAACCTACAACACTGACATCAGTATCGTGACATCACTTTTTAGCACCGAGGTGCTCATTCCCATTCCCATCTTCACATCAAATGCTCCCAAAACCACTCCTTCTCCTCGGATCATCATTATGGATCCAAAAACAACATTTTCAAACCAATCACCAAATTAAATCTCACTGCTTAACTAGCCACCTCCAATGATCTTGAACTCACAAATCTGACTCAAGCCGTCAGGCCATGTCAGAAAAGTAAGATGCTCTGTTCGGAATGGAACATGGAAACTTGCTCAACCAGATCCAACATGGAATATGGCTGGTTGCAAATGAGTTTTTCGTAGTGAGAGTTCTTGATAATTTTGTTGATAGGTACAAGGCTTGTTTGGTTGCCAAGGGTTTTATCAATGCCTTGGAGTTGACTAACATGACACCTTTAGTCTAGTTGTCATGCCCACTACAATTCGACTCGTCCTTGTTTTGCAGTCAGTCGTGGTTGGTCTCTTCGTCAGCTTGATGTTAACAATGCCTTTTTGTAGAGAACTCTATCTAAGAATGTTTTTATGTCTCAACCTTTGAGCTTCATTGATCTGGATCATCCTCATATGTCTGCAAATGTCACAAGGCCATTTATGGGCTTAATTAAACAGGCTCCTCGATCCTGTTACCATGAGTTGTACCAGTTTGTTGCTGTGGCTTTTCCAATATTAGTGGTATTACTATCTATCTCCTAGTTTATGTTTATGACATTATCATCAGTGGTGACAATTATGGGGCTATACAATGGTTCTTCAACCTTCTTGCTCATCGGTTATTTAAAAATGACCTTGGGCATCTAAGTTACATCCTTGGAGTTGAAATGGTCTCCCATACTCAAGGCTTGTCTCTGTCTCAACGACAATACATCAAGGACCTTCTTGCCAAGACACATATGACAGAAGCCAAGCTGTTGCCACTCCAATTACCATTACATGCACCTATACTTACACTTCATTCTGGCATAGCGCTTGTTGATCCCACTGAGTACCACACTATTGTTGGTAGTCTTTAATACTTGTCTCTTACTCGCCCCGACATTGCTTACACGGTGAACAAACTCTCCCAATTTATGCACCAACCGACTAGTGATCATTGGGCTACTGTTAAACGACTGCTCTGCTATCTTTGTAGCACTCTTGATCATGGTATTATTCTCGATAATTAGGCATCGCTCACTTTTCATGCATTTTTTGATGCAAACTAAGGAGGCAACAAAGATGATGTCACTTCCATTGGGGCTTATCTTATATATCTTGGTTTCTTGGACCTCTAAGAAATAGCGAAGTATAGTTCATTCCTCTACGAAGGCAGAATATCGATCTGTCGCAACCACTATTGCAAGTTTGTCATCTCTTTAGTGAACTTGGAGTCTCTCTGACACACCAACCGGTAATCTATTATGATAATGTTGGTTCTAGAATTTGCGTGCCAATCCAATTTTTCACTCACGGATGAAATATATGGCTTTAGAGTATCATTTTATTCGAGAGCAAGTTCAAAAAGGTTCTCTTCTGGTAGCTTATGTATCTTCCGCTAATCAACTAGCAGATGGACTTACCAAATTGCTTTTGCGAGCCCGATTTCAACTTATAAAAGTCAAGATTGGACTTTTCTCTTGAAGCTCCATCTTTAGGGGGCATAAAAAAAGAAATTCATAATCATGATTTTCCTAATATTATATTCTCCTAGGAATTCTATAAGTTTCGGATTCCTTATTCTATATTATTAAATTTTAGTTTAGGATAAAATTAAATCAGGATTCCTATTTTTAATAGGTTTAGGATTAGAAATATTATTTAAAGATTTGATTTGTTAATTTTTAGTATGCCATAATTTCTTCTAATTCTCCTAATCTCTTTATGTGAATGGTGCAGACTTAAAGGGTTTATAATTGTGAATTTCCATACAAACAAACTTTGAACATTGCCTTTTTAATGGACTGTATTGACTAATAATAGATGGTCCCTTGATTCCTCTAATTATGTATTATCTCTTTAAATACTATGGAAATAACATTCGGACTTTTCATATAGAAGTAATTGCATAACACCCCCGTGAGTTTTGTCTAAAGACAAATGGAAATATATTTATCCTTTCATTACACTAAATCCTCACTCAGTTAGTTAAATTTTGTTAAGATTAGTCAACTTAAGGGTAAATTCGTTTTTTTATTATATTTTATTTTTTAAAATTTAAAATTATAAAAATAAATAAAAATTAAAAATAATAGATAATTAAAAAAAAAAAAGAGATGTCCATCGTATGATGGATGGTGGAGATTATTAAAAATAAAATTTAATATTTATATTTAAAAAAAAAATTAAAGTTGCAAAAAAAAAAAAAAAAAATCCAAAAAGAAAAAGGATCTGGGTTGAAAAAAAATTTGAAAAAAAAAACATACAATCATTCAAGAATTTAAAGAAAAAACACACGCAATCATCCAAGAATTTTTGAAAAAAAGAAAATTAAAATCATCAATACCAATCTGCAATCAACACCATAAACACTACTGCTTCTTTATCAACTGCAGAATCGTTATGGATCCATAGCTATATATCATATAGAACTAGATTTCGAAACACCTCTCTCTTTATCAACTGCAGAATCACATTAGACAATTCATTGATGATCACAACAAACTTCTTACAAACACCCTCCACTATCTTCTCCCTAAAAAACAACCCACCCTGTGCCTTTACTAGATTCAAATTAGGGTCGACCTCATTGGCGTCGTTGATGGCCAAATAAAGAATTGGGTGGGAGTCGAGATCCGACAAGGGGATCCCCAATGAGAGGACCTTCTTGTGAGTCATCTTCGATGTGGGCATGCCGATAATGTTGTTGAACTTCCCTTGCCGGAGCAACTTGCCAATTCTGTCAATGGTGTTATAAGCGGTAAAGTACATTCCAAGATCGAGAACCTGTACACATTCCCCCGTTTCACCATCCTTCTATCCAATACTGCTTGTGGATAGATAACAGTGTCACAACTGGTAAGGTTGGAGAAGCCTGTACATTAGCATGCATTGGCTTCAATAGGGAAACATGAAAAACATTGTGTATTTGAGCTTCTGGAGGTAACCGAATCCTGTAGTCTACAACTCCAATAATATCCAGGATTTGAAAAGGACCAAAATACTTTGGCGGAAACTTTTGATGCCTTTGGTGTGCATAAACTTACTTATAAGGTTGAAGTTTAACATAAACCCAATCCCTAATCTAAAATTGCCTCTCGCTTCTTCATTTGTCAGTTAAATTCTTTATTCTGACTTGAGCTTTCATCAAATAATGCTGTAATAGCTTGACAGTAGCTTCCTTATCTCTCAAATAGAAGTCAATTGTTGCTACCTTAGAGTCATATGGAAAATAAGGAACGTGAAGTGGTGGTGGATAACCATATAAAGCTTCAAATGGTGTCATATATATGCTAATATGATAGGATGTATTATACCAGAACTCTGCCATCTTAAAATGGAAATAACAAGCAAGAGAAGAAAGAGGGTATATGCAGTTTTGGAGGGAAAAAATAGTTAGTATAGTCAGACAGTTAGTAGTTGAGAATAATCTGTTAGCTTATATAGCCATTTGTTTTCTTGTAAAGGGATATTGAAGATGATTGAATAGAATTCCTTTTTAAAAAATTCTTCTTTCTTGTAAAGGGATATTGAAGATGATTGAATAGAATTCCTTTCTAAAAAATTCTTCTTTCTTAACCTTCTACTCTTTCTTTTCACTCTTTTCTTAATATATAAGTCTTGCTTAGTTTAGTTTGCAACAGATTGATATTAGAGCAGTCGATCTGGTGGCCATGGCTGAAGGTACTAGGAACCAAGAATTGAGGTGAGAAGTTCTTCAATTGGTATAGGAGTCAGAGAGAAGACAACAACAACTACTCAAAAAATCTATTGATGAAATCAAGAACTTGATAAGAGGCTTAAGTTTACAGCACACAGAGATTTTGAATCGAAATCGATTAGGGGAACAGGTATGTGGGGAGTCAGCAAGAAGGGTTGAAAAAAGTAGGGTTCCATGGGGACGTAATACCAAATTCGAGTTCCCAAAATTCAATGGTGAGGATTTTGATAACTGGCTTCTAAGAGCAGGGTATTTTTTTGAGGTTGATGTCATCCAAAAAGATAATTGGGTCAAGATTGTTGCACTTCATTTGGAGGGCAAAGCAATCCAATGGCACCAAGGGTTCAACAAGATCAGAAATGGAGTTTCAGTAACATAGGAAAAGTATGTTAAGGCTTTGGGAGCAAGATTTGGGGCACACCTCTATGATGATCCTTTAGCTGAACTAAGAAACTTGAGACAGGTTAGTACCCTATAAGACTATCTTGATACATTTGATGAAAAATATCCTAAAGCTGAAATTAAAGAAGATCAAGCTATCCATTTTTTCTTGCCTGGTTTAGTGGATGAATTGAGAAATTAAAGACTATCTCGACAACTTTGTATACATCGATCTTTTTAAGGTCTCTTTGGGTGGGAATCATAAACGGTGAAACCAATGGAGCCTGATTAGGGTCTCCATGGGTAGAGACCAATAGGCATATCTTACGATGTCACTGGTATGTAGACGGTGGTGTGTGGTGTTTTTTTTTCTTTGTGGTTTTTGTGTGTGTGTTGATGAGAACGAAGAAGAAGATGAAGAACGAAAAAGAAAGCGAGACCTAGATTTTTTTTCTTTTATGGATTGTCATTTTTTTTTTTCGTGGTTTATATGTGTTTTATTGATGAGAATGAAGGAGAAGAATAGTACACTGTTCTTCAAATTTCTTTTTTCATTTTTTTTTTCAAATCCAATCTGGTCTTCAGACTGAATTCTTCTTTCCTTTTTTTTTTTTTTTTTTTGAAAGATTTGGGTTTGATTTAATTTTTAATTAATTTATTTTGAATTTTATTTTATATTTAATAATTTTAATTTTTTTGTTTGTTTTATTTATAGGTAAAATGGGTATATGACCAAAATTTTTAATCAACTATTGAAGTTGACGGTAGTCAACTAACAATATGAGAGTTTGATGTAATAAAAAGATAAATTTGTTTATACTTATTTTTAGGTAAACCTATGAGGTGGTTGTGCAATTCATTTTTTCAAATAATTCAATAAAAGCTTGTCATATTCTAAGAGTGTGTTTTGGGTTGCTTTAACTTATGACATAAATAATTAATATTTCATAAGTTTAGATCAAAGTCGTGTTTGGTAAATATTTTAAGATTAGTTTATTTCATAAATTGCTTTTATAATAATCAGCTTTTAAGAAGTTGGTTGAAGATTGATTTTGAAATTGATGATTATTGGAAAAGCTAGATCAGTTTTTTTTTTTTTTTTTTTCGATCTTTCTTCGTTACGGTGGTTTATGACAGTCGTTATTTAATTGTTAATTTGTTTCTTTGCATGTAGTCACTGGAGGAATCACTTTATGTGTGATTATGGGACTTTCAATTATGTATGCATGGAAGCAAAAAAGAAAGCAGATGAACTTTTCAAAAAATGGGGGTATGGTATTAAAGCGTCAAGGAATGCTGAGGCTCCTTAAAGGTGCAGAGCTGGCAAAAGCTACCAAAAACTATGATAACAACAATTTACTTGGTGAAGGTGGTTTTGCTTATGTTTATAAAGGAGTTTTATCTGATAATACCTCTGTTGCAGTGAAGATACCTAAAGAAAATAAGCATAGCCAGGTGACGAAAGCGGTGGAAAAGATTAAGATAAACAAGGAATTTGAACGAGAAATTGCAATTGTTTCCAGGGTTAAGCACAAGAATGTGGTCACGCTGTTGGGTTTGTGTGTGGAAACCAAAGTGCCATTGCTGGTATATGAATACATTTCCAATGGAACTCTATATCAGCATATTCATGGTAAGTGTTCGTACATTTTAAATACATGGAAAAATCGTCTTAGGATTGCAGCAGAAACTGCACTTGCACTTGACTACTTGCATTCTTTGGTTGACCCTCCAATCATTCACGGTGATGTGAAGTCGAAGAACATACTCTTGGATGAAAATTATAAAGCAAAAGTATCCGACTTTGGGGCTTCGGTACTAATTTCTTCAGCAGCTTCAGCTGGAACTCTCCCTGGTGATGAGACTGCCAAGGAAATTAGAGGTACTTTTGGTTACTTGGATCCAGAGTATATGGCTACAGGCATCTTAACAGAAAAATCAGATGTTTATAGTTTTGGGGTTGTTCTTATTGAGCTCTTGACTGGAAAAAAACCTGGCAATCCCGTAGTCACATCAGACAACAATACGATTGACATCACTCGCTACTTTTTGTCACTAATGAAAGATAATGATCTCATTGAAGCTGTTAGCTTTGAGGTAGCTAATGAATACGAAAAAGAGGAGATACAAGAAGTGGCTTGGATTGCGGAGAGATGCATTTGTTATAGCGGCATTGAAAGGCCAACAATGAAACAAGTCTCTGAAGAGCTTGACAGGCTGGGAAAGTCCCGTGCCAATTGGAGGGTTTAACAAAACAGCGAATTTGAAGAGACCCAACTCTTACTACGTCCATCGTTTATCTCTCTTTTTGAGCATCCGACTATGCCAACATTTGATATTGAGCACAACATTCACACCGTGTGATATTGGACCAGATACAGTTGTATTTTCATTATTTAACTATGCACAGTTTAACTTTTATATCATGATCTATCTAGCATTTATAAAAGAATTTAAGAAACATTTGGGACAACATTTTGAGATGTGTAATATTACTATGTAATTTGTCTCACCTATTATCCAACAGGAATTATCTTGTATGTTTCATGAGAGCAATGACTCCTTGTTTTTATTTACATACCTTAAAATATTAGTCATTTATACTTAATTGGCACATAAATTCACTTAAAAGAATTATTGTTCAATCTGATTTAGTGGTAAATTAAAGATTCATTCAACAATGACTTATACGAGTGAGTCACCGTAATAAAGAAGATACATGAAGATACTTCTTGTATTGATAAGATGTTAGTCTAGGTGTGTGTGTATATATATTATATATTTATCTTTTGTCTTTTAGGCCATGTCAGATTACTGCTCTTGATTTTCTCACTATTTGTAATCAGCTTACACGTGTCGTTCTTGGACTACCCTAAAGATACAGTAGATATACATATTTTTCTCCGTGCTCAGCAACAACTCGAGCCTTCTCCATTTACCCACATCTATTGTTCTCTTCTTCTTTTCAACTCTCTTTCTAACTCACAGACTGGAATTAATTTCATACCTCCAACCAAGTTCAGATTGTTCAATCTTTTTGTTGTACCCATATTTGGGACTGCATAAATAGACCGATAAAAGTTCAAGATTGATCCAATGAGTTGACTCAATAGATGAAAGCCTAATTTACTAAAAGGCTTAACACGTCAGACATCTAGCTCATCAAACGTACAGCTTGTAGAAACGATCTCCAAGTTTGCTATTACAGCTTTCAGGTCGCTGATAAACCATTGTCAGGGCTGCCTTATGCTAAGCTCTAGATTTCCCCGAGCGAGGTTTAGCTCGCAGGTCGAAATACGCATTCAATAAATTTTGTCAGAATGGAAACATCCTAATTTAAGAGAGAATCTACTGTCAAAATTGGAAGCGAACTCAAATTCCTATTTCGGTGGATTCGATCCCCAAATTGACGAACACCGGTTTTAGAAGTATAATTAATGTGAAATTATTTCCTGTTTTAAATGTACTCAAACTGTAACACACCTCATGCTATAAATAGAGGTAGAAACTCATTGTAGAGACAGACTAATTAATAATATACTATCTTTCTGTCAAAATAACTAGATAACAGTCGTGGACGTAGACATCTTTTTGGATAGACATCTTTTTGAATCGAACCACGTAACAAACTTTTTGCATTCTGTTCTTCCTCTTGTCTCTCCCTTATTGCTTTTGTGTGCTTTAATTGTAGTATTGGGTGAAGAATTTGGGTCAACTAAATCCAGATGTTGACACTCTCCTACCTAACTTGGAATCACTCACTCACAGCAAAACTTAACAATGACAACTTCCTAGTTTGGAAAAATCAAATGTTGAATGTGATTATTGTTCATGGACTCGAAGGATTTATCGATGGTTCTTTGTCCTTGCCCAGCTCAGTTTTTAGATCTTGAACACAGACAAGTAATCCAGATTGCACCATCTGGACTCATGCTAATCGCTTGGTCACGAGCTGGTTGTACACTTCTTTGAATGAAAGCATAATGGGACAGATAGTTGCGCACTCAATTGCCTCTGCTATATCAAAGCACTGAACAAGTGCTCGTTGGCAATCGTAAGTGTATTGATATTGCTCATATTGGTAAGGTGTCACTTCCTAATGCATCATCTTCTAAACCTATCCTTCTAAATCAAGTTTTGCATACTCCTATCACTAAAAGGTTGATTAGTGTTCCCATGTTATGCTCAGGCAATTATGCTTACATTGAATTTTACCTACCTTTCTTTCTTGTCAAGGATCAAGTCACGAAGCTGGTCCTTCTTCAAGGTCTTTTTGAAAATGGATTATACAAGCTTAAGTCTAGTTTACCACCTTCATCTAGTTATTCACCGTCTGCTCTGCCTCATGCTATATCTTTTGACTATTGAAGAGTGACATTATTCACTATCCATCAAATATCTTTTGGCTATTGAAGTTTTGTTCACTTTATGCAACTCAGAACATGATTCTTTTAACATTATCATGATATGCTTCAAAATTAAAACTATGCATTTTTTACATTGTAAATAGTAAATTAAAGAGTGACAATAGGCTTATTTTTTACATTGTAAATTGTCATGATAGACATGTTCTTTGTTTAGATAGAGACACCAAGATGTAACAAGATGCCTAAGGAGTGAGAATGATGAGCTCGATTGTGAGCTTAGGACTATGTTTATGAATTTAGGGCTTGGTTGTAATTGGGGTTTGGTGTTAGAGAGACAGCATTGAGTATTTAGTTGTGACAATTTTCTGCGTAGTGTTATTTTTTCTCTTATCATTCTGACAACCGTGGTTTTTCCCTAGTTTGAGTTTTCCGCGTAGATTGTTGAGTTATATAATAGGATTCATCATATTTTTCTGTTTTATATATTATTTGCTTTGGGATGGATATTAGACACGCGTATGCACGCGTTCCCCTAACAAGTTTTATCGATGCTTGGTAGAGAATGTCACAACAATTGGCCCATTAAAACTTGCGCATCCTATATTAATTGTCTTTGAAAGAGAAATCCATCAATTTTTTTTTTTTTTATAACTACTATACTAAATCATAATGTCACCTACATATTTTTTTTGAAAGATAAAAGCTGTGATTTCAAAAAACAAAACCCGAAACATTACAATGAACGTCAGCTTCACAGCAGTACATTTTAGTAATGTGGTCATGATATTTTCAGATCATTTTTTAGGGTGGTTTTTTGGGATTTAAATTTAATTTTCTTTTCTTTCAGCTTTCCTTAAAACCTAGTTATTTCTTCTTATAATTACTAAAGGAATGTTAAGTACAACTCTTCATTCAACACGTAACATGTACGCAAATTTGTAAATTAATTTTAATAAAAACTTGTCACGAATTTCATGTTTTGGACATAAATCTTATACCATAAAATTATAAATTTATATAGTGTTAGACATTTAATGGAGAGTATATATAAAATGTGCATTGAGATAGTGTATTTAGTATTTCTGGCAGGGCTGTAGGGGCGCCCATAGAGGCATGGCATCCCAAGCCCCAGCTAGTTAAATTTTTCTAAAATTTAGATAGTGGTTTTCTAATGCAAAATATATAGAATTTGTAAATAATATAATAACATGAATAGGTAATAATATAAAAATTAAAATTTTAAAGACTTTCTAAATTACAATGCATTTGCAGCCATAGCAATACAAATTAAAGTATTGAGGCCCCATATGTAACATAGTGTCTTTAAGACAAATTTGCTGCCCACAGTTGAATGCTTAGCATCAGTCTACTAGGATCCAATAAATATCAAAATTTGGTGAACCAAGTTGAGCCAGAATATGCATTACTTCGAAAACTTATGACTAAGAACAATGTTTGAGAGAAAGTAAAACTAGAAAGCAGAAAAAGAAGTACATTTCAGGTTGTCTAAAAACAACCACAAATGATGCCAATTTATAGAGTTCACGAGGACAATTTGAAATCAAGAAATAATGGCCTTTTATTCGCTTTTAATTCTATTATTTTGTAATTTCAAATCTTAATCAGAAAGTTAATTCTGTAAATTCAATTCCAAATTAAATATGCCTACAGTTATAAAATTCAAGAATTAATTTTACAAATTCAATTCATAATTAATTATTTTAATGGCTGCACTTATTCATGAAATAATCATATCTATAGTTATAAAGACAAAATTTATTCAGCAATTAATCCTGTAGAAACAACCAACCAATATTGAAATTTCAAAAATCAAAAGACTTAATTTTCTTTCCAATGGGTACACTTTGAGATTTAATTTCTCATTCACCCAATTACCATTTTGACCAATAAATATACCAATTCAATATCCTGGCAAAGAAGAACACGAATCTACATTGATCTTCCAAAATCGAGATCAAAACCTTAATCAAAATTGTTTCATAAAATTAGATTCTTATGTCCCAATTTTCTAACAATCCTCTACATGAATTAAATTGATAGAGGAGACAAAAGCTATGACTCAAAAAACACTTATAGTTTTGTGATAGAGTTCAACAATAAAAATCTACATAAAATAGGTAGATGTTGACTTTTGAACTATCTCTTGTAAAAATATGTTTACTTTACTGGCTCATGAGAAGACACAATGTTTTTTAGCTGTGCTGTCATTAATGTAAATGACTATATATCTCATATAGAAATCTTTCTTAACACAATTTAGTTCTCACTATTATGTTTGTTTGGCCATGAATATTTGTATGGTTCTATAAGAGTTACTAAAGAATTGAGATTCTACTTTCTCTCACAAAGGTGATTTCTTAACTTAGAGCAATCAGCATTACTCTACTCGGATCTCCAATGCATAAAAATCATTAAAAGGATAGCTTATCTTTACTCCCATTGGCACCACTACTTTATTATAGGAATTAACAAAAAGATAACTTCTATACAACCAAATTTTTACAATTAGGTTCTCGTATTGAACTTAGATATTGGAATCTCCAATCACTTAGATTGCGTTTCTTTTGCATTGACTCGTTTTTTCATGGACTTTAGTCTCATTTCTCTTAATGATTTCTTAACCAGCTCTCTATTTAACCCTTTGTTTGCAGTTCCGTATTGTTATCCTTTCACTTTACATAGTCGATCGAAATAACACCTGTTGAAAATGGTTATCTAATGATGTTATGTCTATGACATATATGTTGAGACTTATCATTATACATGTTGCTTCTTATAGACTGACTATCACGGTGGAAGCAAATTATAGGAATTGGTTTTGGCCCTATTAGAATAACTATTAGAAAATGGCATAGCCACTTAACCTCTTCTCCACGCTTGTCCAAAGCAATGAATTCAGATTTTATTATGGATCTAGCTATATATGCTTGTTTTGAGGATTTTCATGATACAATCGTACCTTTTAGAAACACATCCAACCATAGATTTTGAATCTCTTGTATCATACATCTAGTTTGCGCCACCGTTTCTTTCTAAAATAATAGGATATTTGGTATAGTGCATCTTATAATTATAAGTAAATCGTAGATACCTAAGTACTCTAACTATTGTCTTCTAATGATCCACTCCTAAATTACTCATATATCTACTTAGTTTAATGATATATCTGGTATTGTACAACTTGTTCAATACATCAAACTCCCTTTTATTCCCTTTTAATTATATTAATTTTGTAGTTACAAAGTATTAATCCAAGAATTAATTCTGTAAATTTAATATAGTATTAGACATGTTTGTAGTTACAAAATTCAATAATTAATTCTTAAAATTCAATTCAGAAGTAATCATGTCTAGAGTTTTAAAATTCAAGAATTGATTATGCAAATTTAATTCTGAATCAACCATTTTAATGGCTGCATTTATTCATAAAAAATATAAAATTTATTAAGTAATTAATCCTACAGAAACAACCAGCTAATATTCAAATTTCAAAACTCAAAAGACTTTATTTTCTTTTCAATTGGTGCACTTTTGGGGGTTCAATTTCTCATTTATCCAAGTGCCACTTTGACCAACAAATATGTCAATTCAATATCCTTGCATAGAAGAGCATGATGTTGGGTTGGGTTCCCTCTTATGTAGAAGCACAACAAGTCTTAACCAGTTAAATTGAGCCCATATGGAATTCCTAATGGATTTAGAAATTATAACACTATTTAAGTCTAATTTCCTTTATCAATATAAATAAGAAATAGAGGGTTTGGTGGCTGTGAGAGTTTAGGGTTTTTGAAGGCAGAAAACAACACAAAATCAAGTGTGAAGAGAGAAAATCGTGTGAGAGAGAGGAGGAAAGAAAATAGTGAATTTTCTGCACAGAAATTCATCCCGTACAGTTTCAGAGTTACTGCAATATCTTTTTCGTTAACCGTTGGATCGTGCTGACATTTGGACAGCACATTCATCTCTTCTGGATCTTGATTCTGGACAGTGAAGATCGAAACGGAGTTGTCATTTGTGAGATATACAGCCCGTAACAGAGCTGTTAGGTTTTCACGGTCACTGTCAGCGCAGCAGTTTTGTAAGACCGATATCTCTTTCGTTCACCGTTGGATCGAGCTCAAATTTGGACAGTATACTCAGCACCCGTGATTCTAAATTCTGATGGTGGAGATCGAATTTTGAGATCCCAGTAAAGAGCGACGCAGTCCAGAACGTTCTGCTGAGTTTGTGATTTTTCTCTTCACTTGTTATTTAAACTTGAATTTGTGTTATTAGGGAACCTAGATAATTGTTTCTTGGTTTTGGTTCCTATTTGATGTTAAAACAGTTTGTTACTCTCACATTTGATTATTAGTGGAGATTTTTGGGTGGACTACGGTCCTGTGGTTTTTACTCCTAGCATTGAGGATGTTTTTCACGTAAAACTTGGCTTGTGTTATTGGTGCATGTGGTGATAATTTTATTTACTCATTATTTGATCGTTGGTGCTTTATATTGTGGTGGATTTGTGCATTACTTAGTGGTTTTTCATAGGATTCATTCAGGGGGAGAAAAAGTTCCGTTGTGAAATTTGTTTGTGTTTGTTTTTTCTCCCATCAAAGTGGTATCAGAGCCTGGTTCCAAATTTTACAATGATGAATATGGAGAACAATTTGAATCTAAGTAGAATGATTACTCTGAATGGTTCGAACTATCATATTTGGAAGGGAAAGATGGAGGATCTTTTGTATGTGAAAGATTTTCACTTACCTGTTTTTGCTACAGAAAAGTCTAGTGATAAAGCTGATGCAGAGTGGACTTTGCTTCATCGACCAGTATGTGATTTCATTAGGCAATGGGTGAGTGATAATGTTTTGAATCATATCAGTGGGGAAACACATGCACGGACTTTGTGGGTCAAGCTTGAGGAATTGTATGCCAGAAAAACCGAGAATAATAAATTGTTTATGATGAAGCAATTGATGTATTTGAGATATCATGACAGTGCTCCTCTGACAGATCATTTGAATACATATCAGGGGATTATAAATCAGTTGGCTGGCATGGGTATCAAGTATGATGATGAAGTACAAGCATTATGGTTGCTTGGTACATTACCGAACTCATGGGAGACTTTCATATCTTTTTTGTCGAACTCTGCTCCGAATTGAACAATGACAATGGATTTGGTCAAGGGTAATATTCTGAATGAAAAGACGAGAAGAAAAGCACAAGGGTCTACTTCATCTTCAGAAGTTCTGGTTACAGAAAGCAGAGGGAGAAGTAAAAGTAGGGGTCCGAAGAATAGAAGTCAACACAGAAGTAAATCTAATAAGTTTGCAAATGTTGAGTGTCACTACTGCCACAAAAAGAGACACATAAAGAAAAATTACAAGCAGTTGGAAAGGAAAAATAAAAATAACACAAGCAAAGAAAAGAAGAATGAAAATAATAGCAATGATGATAGAGTTGCTACCACCATTCATAAAGACTTTCTTTTTATGTATGATGCTGATTCCATTAATTTTGCATGTCATAAGACTAGCTGGGTGATTGACAGTGGTGCCTCCATTCATGCTACATCGCGGAAAGATTTCTTTACATCTTACACACATGGTGATTTTGGGAGTGTAAAGATGGGGAATGATGGCACGGTAAAAGTTGTTGGCATTGGAGATGTGAACCTGGAAACAGATAACGACTCTAGGTTAGTTTTAAAAAATGTAAAACATATTATTGACATTCGTGTGAATATTATTTCTCCAGGTAAACTTGATGATAAGGGATACTGCAACTTCTTTAGTAATGGTCAGTGGAAGCTCACCAGGGGTGCTATGGTTGTAGCCAGAGGTAAAAGTGTTCTACCTTATATTTGTTGCAGGCAAAAATTTCAAAGTCTATCATCAATGCTATTCAGGATGAAGACAAGGTAGAACTTTGGCACAAAAGGCTTAGACACATTAGCGAGAAAGGCTTGATTGTTTTAACCAAGAAAAAACAGCTACCTGACATGAAAAATATACAGTTGAAGAGATGTTCTCATTGTTTAGCAAGGAAGCAGAACAGAGTCAGCTTTCACAGTTCTCCACCTACAAGGAAGTCAGGTATACTTAATCTAGTGCATTCAGATCTCTACGGCCCTATGAAGACGAGATCACTAGGTGGAGCCCTATATTTTGTGACTTTCATAGATGATCACTCGAGAAAGACTTGGGTTTACACCTTGAAGACGAAAGATCAAGTATTAGATGTGTTCAAGAAATTTCAGGCACTGGTTGAGAGACAGACTGGAAAAAAGTTGAGATGCATCAGAACTGATAACGGGGGAGAGTATACAGGTCTTTTTGATGAGTATTGTAGACAGCAGAGTATTCGATATCAAAAAAACACCTCCTAAGACTCCTCAGTTGAATGGTTTAGCTGAGAGAATGAACAGGACACTAGTAGAGAGAGTGAGATGTTTGCTTTCACAAGCACAGTTACCAGGATATTTCTGGGGTGAGGCTTTGAGTACTGCTGTACATGTTTTTAATCTCACACCGTGTGTTCCTTTACAGTTTGATGTACCAGATAGAGCTTGGAGTGGTAGAGATGTTTCCTATGATCACTTACGTGTTTTTGGGTGTAAGGCATTTGTGCATGTTCCCAAAGATGAGAGATCCAAACTTGATATGAAAACTCGACAGTGCATCTTCATCGGTTATGGTCAGGATGAGTTCGGATATAGATTTTTTGATCCAGTTGAGAAAAAACTTGTGAGAAGCAAAGATGTAGTATTTATGAAAAATCAGACTATACAGGATATTGAGAATGGAAATTCAGTGTCCGATGACAATAATGGTTTGGTCGATTTGAGTTCAGTTTCTTCAACAAATTTGCCAACACAGGTTGATGATCAGCAGGTTGCAGTTGATACAAGTGGTTCCTCACAAGCAGAGGAAGATATTGAAACTAATGAACAGATGCAAATTCCTAATGCTCCATTAGATATACCACTCAACAGGTCTATCAGAGACCGTCATCCTTCAAATCGATATCCTGCAAGTGAGTACGTGTTATTGACTGACGGGGGAGAACCCGAGTGTTATATAGAGGCCTTGGAAGACAAGTACAAGAAGGAATGGCTTAAGGATATGCAAGATAAAATGCAGTCACTTCATCAAAATCATACTTTCGAGTTGGTAAAGCTACCTAAAGATAGAAGAGCTTTGAAGAACAAATGAGTTTACAGAATTAAGCATGATGAGCTTAGTAGTCGACCTCGATACAAAGCCAGATTGGTTGTCAAAGGATTCAACAAGAGGAAAGGCATTGATTTTGATGAAATCTCCAGTTGTGAATATATCATCCATCTGTGTTGTGCTTGGTTTAGCGGCCAATCTTGATTTAGAGATCGAGCAGATAGATATGAATACCGCATTCCTTCATGGTGATTTGGAGGAAGAGATTTACATGGAACAGCCAGAAGATTTCATTGTAAAAGGAAAAGAGAATTATGTGTGCAAATTGAAGAAAAGTCTTTATGGTTTGAAACAGGCACTGAGACAATGGTATAAGAAGTTTGAGTCGGTTATGGAGGAGCAATGCTACAAGAAAACTACTTCTGACTACTGTATATTTGTTCAAAAGTTCTCTGATGATGACTTTATTGTTTTATTGCATTATGTTGATGACATATTGATTGTTGGCAAGAATGTTTTAAGAATTGATAGGTTGAAGAAGAAATTGAGTCAGTCTTTTGCTATGAAAGACTTGGGGCTAGCAAAGAAAATTCTTGGCATACAAATTGATTGTGATAAAAAGTCTAAGAAATTATATATGTCACATGAGAAGTATGTTGAAAAAGTACTTCAGATATTCAACATGGGCAAAGCTAAAGCAATTAGTACTCCACTTTGTGCACATTTCAAGTTGAGTATGAAGCAGTGTTCTCCTACAGATGCCCAAGAAAATGACATGGAAAAATTTTCATATGTTTCAGTAGTCGGGAGTTTGATGTATGCAATGGTATGTACGAGACCAGACATAGCTCATGTTGTTGGTGTTGTTAGCCGGTTCATGTGTAATCCTGGAAAAAAGCATTGGAATGCTGTCAAATGGATCATGAGATATCTTCGAGGTACTTCTAGTTTGAGACTTGGTTTTGGTGGTAAGAAGCCACTGCCAGTTGGCTACACAGATACAGATATGGCAGGAGATGTGGATTCTCGTAAGTCAACATCTGGTTACTTGATTATCTTTGCAGGTGGTGTTGTAGCTTGGCAATCGAGATTGCAGAAATATGTTGCACTTTCTACCACAGAAGCAGAATTCATTGCTGCAACTGAAGCTTGTAAAGAGTTGTTGTGGATGAAAACGTTTGTAGTAGAGCTTGGTTTCAAGCAACAGAGATATGTGTTATTATGTGATAGTCAGAGTGCAATTCACCTAGGGAAGAATTCAACCTTTCATGCAAGATCGAAGTATATCGACGTGAGATATCATTGGATTAGAGATGTGTTAAATGACAAATTGTTGGAACTTGATAAAGTTCATACAGACCACAATGGATCCGATATGTTTACAAAGGTATTACCGAGAGAGAAGCTTGAGGCCTGTAGGATGATCGTCGGAATGGCGAACCCCTCCACATAATTGGGAAGGGGGAGATTTGTTGGGTTGGGTTCACTCTTATGTAGAGGCTCAATAAGTCTTAACAAGTTAAATTGAGCCCATATGGAATTCCTAATGGATTTAGGAATCATAACCCTATTTAAGTCTAATTTTCTTAATCAATATAAATAAGAAATAGAGGGTTTGGTGGCTGTGAGAGTTTAGGGTTTTTGGAGGCAGAAAACAACACAAAATCAAGTGTGAAGAGAAAAAATCGTGTGGGAGAGAGGAGGAAAGAAAAGAGTGAATTTTCTGCACAGAAATTAATCTCGCGCAGTTTCGGAGTTACTGCAATATCTTTTTCGTTAACCGTTGGATCGTGCTGAAATTTGGACACACATTCATCTCTTCTGGATCTTGATTCTGAACGGTGGAGATCGGAAACGAAGTTGTTGTTTGTGAGATATACAGCCCGTAATAGAGCTGTCAGGTTTTCGCGGTCACTGTCAGCGCAGCAGTTTTGTAAGACCGATATCTCTTTGGATCACCGTTGGATCGAGCTCCAATTTGGACAGTATACTCAGCACCCATGATTCTAAATTCTGACGGTGGAGATCGGATTTTGAGATCCCAGTAAAGAGCAACGCAGTCCAGAACGTTCTGCTGAGTTTGTGATTTTTCTCTTCACTTGTTATTTAAACTTGAATTTGTGTTATTAGGGAACCTAGATAATTGTTGCTTGGTTTTGGTTCCTATTTGATGTTAAAACAGTTTGTTACTCTCACATTTGATTATTAGTGGAGATTTTTGGGTGGACTACGGTCCCGTGGTTTTTACTCCTCGCATTGGAGAGGTTTTCCACGTAAAAATTTGCTTGTGTTATTAGTGCATGTGGTGGTGATTTTATTTACTCATTATTTGATCGTTGGTGCTTTATATTGTGGTGGATTTATGCATTACTTAGTGGTTTTCCATAGAATTCATTCAGGGGGAGAAAAAGTTCCGCTGTGAAATTTGTTTGTATTTGTTTTTTCTCCCATCACATGAATCTACCTTGACCTTCCAAAATTGAGATAAAAACCTCAATAAAAAAGGTTCCTAAAATTGGACTATTGTATCCCAATTTTCCAACTGAGGCCAAATTTAATTAATTAATCCTATTAATTATTATTATTATTGTTGTTGTTGCTATTGTTGTTGTTAAAACCACATATATTAAATTAGATTTTGTCTCAAAACATAAAATACTCCCCTTGTTATGAAATAAAAGCCTAAAAGCAATGAAATTAGAACATCAAACAAATTAATAGAAAACGAAAAACACAAGAGAATCAAAGAGTAACTTTCTTTCTGTTAGTCACTTTTCAAAGGTATCTCAATACACAATTATACACCCCCTATTTATAGGCTAACAATCTTAAGTAGACATATCAGAAAAGATACAAATTATATAAGATAATAAGGCACTATTAAGGAGGTTATTATTTGGGAGATAATGATAGGATAGCAAAGGGTGGCATCCATTAATTTATAATACTCTCCCTTGGATGTCTACCTGTACAAATAATATGTTTTGTTAAAAACCTTACTAGGAAAAAAAAACTCTACGGGAAAAAATCCTAATGTAGGGCAAAAAGTGTATAATTATTGTAGGAATTGCACTCAGAATTGTTTCATTAAAAATATTACCAGAAAAATCCAATAGGAAAAACCATGTCTAAGGAAAAAAGAGTGTAGTATACAATAATCTTCCTTTCATGTCAACGTGTCTCTCTTAACAATTTTAAAAACATCTTTGAGCCGACATAAAAAATAACCATCAAGGTTCTTAGATGTGCTTAAATACCGTCTCATTGAAAACCTCGCTAATAAAACCAAGTGGGACAAAACCTAATCAAAGAAAAAAGAGTGCACTGCAGTGTACATATGCCAAAAAATAAAGAATACTCGTCCCCAACTATCACTCTTGTAGTTCCTCAAAGATATCAAAAATATATTTGATTTCGTTCCAATATTTTTGAGTTTGTATAGAATTAAACTTTGCCAAAACATTTGCTAAAAATGCTTAGTCTTTTAATTCTTTCTCACATTTCATTCATTATTTGGTGAATATTGTAGAATTATTTAAAGAAGTTGTCAAACATTTACATTATTTAAAACTAGATTGAAGTTTTTTAAAAAAATTATTTCAAAACTTCTTTTTAATTTTTTGTTTATACTGTTTAAATAAAAATCAATAAAATTGAGTGAAGATAAGTAAACTTATGAGAAAATACTTTGAAAATTTGTAAAGAAAAATGAAATTCGTGAATAACCAAAGAAGAGTAAACTATAATTGTTTTTATTTTTAATTTTTATTTTATTATAAAGTGTCCCCTCTCACATGAATGTCTGGGTTTGCCACCATGTGTGAGACGGACACTTTGATAACCTTCCCATTCAAATTACATGTAACTTGAAAAATTAATTTAATACAAGATAACACTAAGTCCTACTTAGATATGCATCTCTTTATCCTAACAAAACGTGGAATACATCGTATCTATTTAAACAGTTTTGTTCTTGATGATGTTAATGAGGAGTTGGTGGATTGTGTTAATACTTTGGGTTTTGATGATGTTGATGAAGATGTGTTAATGTGTTGGGTTTACAGATTTAAGGTTGATGAAGATATGTTGATGATATGTTGATTTTCTATTTTTTTATTTTTAGTTTTTAAAATTTATTTAAAAAATAAGATCAAAAGATAAAATTACCTGTGATGAATAATTAGCTAACCATTTACAAACCTAGACTAATGATAAATAGTTAAATTGTAATAAGTTTATAAAATTTTCCTCATCGCGAATCAATTTAAACTAGATAACTAATTTGCAATTTGTTTAAGAAATAAGAAAGTCACCTATTGGGTTAAAGTTAGCTAACCATTTACAAACCTAGACTAATGATGAATAGTTAAATTGTAATAAATTTATAAAATTTACCTCGCCGAGAATCAATTTAAACTAGAGAACTAATTTCTAATTTGTTTAAGAAATAAGAAAGTCACCTATCGGGTTAAATTGCAAGTCGATTCATTTACAAAAAAACAAAAGAATTGTTTAAAGTGAACGATAATGGCCAACCTACTTACAACTCAATTGTTCTGATGTAATAATAGTTACAATGAATTAAATCTATTGCTTTTTAAAACTTAATACACCATAAAATAATGAAAAACGGTGATTGAATCACTCATATATTAATAAAAAATAAAATCAAATTAAGTGTCGAAAGGTGCTTTGTTGTAGTGGTAGCGCACTGCCTAGGTACTCTTGTAGTCCCGGGTTCGACACCTTGCAATGCCACAAATTATAGTTGTCTCATTCCCACTCACATGTGGACAGTCCCCTACTTATGTGTACTGCTCCCTTCTAACTAGCTAGTTATACTAGCTTGTTGGAATTGTTAAGATTATTTGATTGAAAATTAATCATTCATTCCCACTCACATATGGGCACTCCCCCTACGTTTTTATGTATACGTTGCTCCCTTCAAACTAAGTAGTCATACCAGCTTGTTGGAATTGTTAAGATTATTTGATTGAAAATTAATCATTGAATTTTAATCCAATGGTTCACAAAAATTAAAGGTCGTCAAAATTAAAAAAATAACCAGTTGGTACCTCATGCTTTGCACAAGAATAAATTTGAAGAAATTAATACAGATTTAATCAATTCACATGATCAACAATTTTAACTTATGTAATAATTTTGAAGTAGAATTCATAACAACGTTAAATGTTGAATAAATCTGCAATATTTAGAAGTAGAGAATAGTCAATTTTTTTTTTTTTTTATTACAAAACAATCATACATAATATAACTGCAATAAATTGAGTTCACTAACCTATGCCAATCAAGTAATCCATCAATTTTCATCCATTGTCTATAACCATTTTTAAGTATATAGATACAATGGTCAGGCTATTCCCCTCAATTAAAATTACAAAACGATGGCTATGAAATGAAAAGGTATGATAATAATTATAAGAATAATGATCATAAATAATATAATACAATATATCATGATGGAACTAATGAAAAAATGAAAAACTGAAGACTATTATCAGGAATTATAAAACTTAAAAACCCAGAAAATATTTTATTAAAAATACTTTAATATAGTTGTTACAATAATATTAAAAACCATGTTGAAAGAATGAACCACTTTCAAATAGAGAAATTCAAAAGAAGAACAAATTTAAGTTTGGGATATACCTCCATCAAAATGTATAGGGAATATATAACTATCAAGTAATCCATCAATTTTCATCTATTGTCTATACAAACAAAATGGTGAGAACAATACATATAGCCTCTCAATTAAATTAAAAAATGATAGTTATGAAATGAAAAAGCATGATCATAATTATAAGAATAATGATCATAAATAATATAATAAAATATATTATGATAGACTAATGAAAAGATGAAAAGATAAAGACTATTTTGTTATTTAATTTTTTATCATTACTCAAAGAGAAAAGTTTTGTCAAGTGTCAAGATAAACCAAATTTTAGATAGTCTCTAAATAAGACGTGATAGGACTTTCCCACCACGGTTTTTGCTTAAAAGTCATGTTAAAAGAATCGAAAAACAACCTTCAGTTAGAGAAATTTAATAGAAAAACAAATTTAGGTTTAAGATATACCTCCAACAAAATATGTAAGGAATATAAAACAATCAATTTATTCATCAATTTTCATCCCTTGTCTACAACTATTCTGAAGTTTACAAATACAATGGTGAGAGCTATTTATATAACCTCCCAATTAAATTACAAAACAATTGGTTATGAAATGAAAAGGCATGAAAATAATTATAAGAATAATAATCATAAATACTATAATAAAATATATCATGATGAAGCTAATAAGAAGATGAAAAGATGAAAACTATTTTGCTATTTAATTTTTTATTTAAATTTTTTTGAAGTCATTACTAAAAGATGATAGTTTTACCAAGTGTCAAAATAAACCAAATGCTATATAGTCTCTGAATGAGACATTTATTATATGGCAGAACTTTCCCACCATAATTTTTGCATTATAATAATAAAAGATTAAATATTTAAGAAGATAATGCCTTCTCATAATTACCCAAATATTGTGCCCATATTGCAAATTTTAGAGAGAAGATAAAAGAGCTGACTAGGTTATTCCTTTATTTTGTAAATAAATTCATGTGGTTACTAATCAATATTGGGAATGTACCATTTTACTGAATGCCTCCAACTAGGGTGGTAACAAGTTAGATCGAGCCTATATTTGCCTGTCTCAAATGGCTAAACTTGATCCGATACTTATTATAGGATGTCCTGAACTCGACGCGGAATAAAATCTGGTCAAAAAATTATATCTAAACCCAATCTAAAACCCGATTTCAATACCCCAAACTCATCCCAAATGATTGAAGTCTTTAGATCAAATCGGAGATTTTTATCATCCCTACTTCTAACAACGTTATTTAGAAATTAACTAAATAGTGACCAGCATATTGACAATGACGATAGTTTATCTTTCATTGGGTTGGCCTATTTAACAATAGATTGTATTTGGATCATGTGATCATTCGGACCCACTTGAAGTGGCATTGAATACTTTTTTTATTTGAAAGCAAGCCAAATGGATAATTTTTAAAAAAGAGCTTTTGGACTCGTTCGGATAATTTTAAGAGTTATTATTATTTTACCCCTGGTTCTGAAAATAATGTCAAATCATCGTTGGCTTCAAAAATATTATCTAAAAAAACCCAAACCTTAATAGGTTGATGAGTTCTGTCCATAAGTTGATAGATCCATTAGAAACAAAAAGGAAATTGGTAAATGCATGGGAGATAAATGTTGCCACCATTTTCACTTTTTGTCATCTTACCCAACCCAACCATTTCACTTTCTCTCTTACCCTTAATCTCTCTCACTCACTGCCACCATTATCACTCTCTATCCATTATCTATCTATCTATCTCTCACACCGCAACAGAGGGAAGAAGTACTTTCGGTCCGTCAGCTCAAACATACCTACCATCTGTGTTTTCGAAACTCGCTGTCGTCACCACCTACAAAGGCCTCTTTCAAATCTCAGATCTGGGTTTTCAAACCCATATTCCAATTGTCTGATCTTCGCAGGTTTCATTTGTGGATTGTAGTGAAGCCGTCGATATTGCTCCATCGTCCCGCTAAACCTTGGTGGAGAAGCCATCTATGTTGCTCCATCAACATTGACGCTCTCCAGAAATCGGGTGGTACTTGTGCGGCAGCAAAAGTGCAGACATAACAGAGGTATTGTGTGTTCTGAGTTGACTGGATTGTTGTTGATGGTCTGCCAACTTAGGTTATTGATACACTTGTTAGCTATTTTTGTTTAGGAAACCATGTTGTTTGGACATGTTAAATCTATAAAGATGTTATATTACTTGTGCACTTTGGTATTTAAAATACTATGTGACAGTGCATTAATAGCTACACAAGACCATTTTAGTTGAGTTTTTTTTTAGCTCCAAATAACATCGTTTTAGAGTGAATAATCGCATTTTTGATCAACTAGACCAGTCCCTTAGTAGAATTCGGTTACCAAACTAAATCTCGTAAAATTATAGAACAAGACTTAAAGTTAGTTTGACTTTTTGAACATGCTAAAATCTAGTCTTGTCACCTTGTAGAAGCTTTCTCTGTTCATGTATAGTTTCTGGGTTTGTTTTGTGGTTGTATGCTACCTGTTTGTTTTGTGGTTGTATGCTAGTTGTTTGTTTCTTTTCTTTTAATGAAATACCAATTTAAAAATAAAAAATAAAAAATTGAAATGTATTGATATCATTTTGATGATTGTACCGTAGAATAATGGATTTAACTTTTAGGTAGAATTCATTTTGATGACTTTTTGAATATGGATTTAATTCATTGTTTTTAATTATTTATTATTTTTTAAGTTTCACAAAGATAAATACGAAGGGTATATTTATCTTTTTAAATAATTTAAATAATTTTACAAAGATAAATATAAAATTATTTATTAAATTTAAAAGCAAAAAAGTGTTTCTTTTTTCTAGTAAACAATTTACTAAGGGTATTTTGGTCTTTTAGTGATTTTATCACAAAACCACTACAAGATTGGATGAAAACCACCTTTGATTGACGGTAGGGGATATTTTGACTAATATTTTTAAAAAGTGAGGTGCATCAACAATATTTTCATTTCAGGGTGTGTTTTAGATTTTTCCCTAATTTTAAAAAAGAGCTTCTTGAGCTTAAAAAGTTCTTTTATGAAATGCTAACCCCCAGTCGTTTTGGTTGGAAGAGCTTCTCAAAAACATGAGAAGCTGAAATTTCATTTAATGAAAATTTTATATTGACAATTTTACCCTTATCACAAGGAACAATAAAGTAATAATTCCATATATCTCCTTCCTTCTTCTCATCACCTGAAATGGTGTTTATAGTGCAACCTAACATAATTCCTTGAAAAAACTCTACCATTAATATGATTTCAAAGAACCAAGCTTCAAACATTTTCCTTTTACATTAATTTATGGTGGTCACGCGATCAACTTCAAAACTCCACCACCGCCATGTCTGCTTCTTCTTAGATCGAATCATTGTAGAACTTGTAGTTGTTGTAATATAGGAAGCATCCATTTGGGGTTTTTGGTTTGTAGAGCGAGATGATGGAGAAAGAGATAAAAGGGATAGACATGCGCTTATTATTGAATGAGACACCAGGGAGGATATGCATTTTGTAATTTAAATTGAATTGTTATTATTTATTTTATTTAAGTAGATTTTTAAGATGTTACATTAGAAAAAATGTCATAACATCCCACATGAACTATATTTTAAAATCAAACATGTTTAAAATCCTCTTGTGAGAAGGGTACAAAAGTCATGGGGTTGTAAAATTTTTGAAATGTTTCCTCCAAATAGTCTTGAAATAGTTTCAAAAGCTCTTTTAGGTGTAAAAGTCCATTTGAAATGCATCATTCAAACGATAACTCAAAAGCTTAAACTTTAATTTCTCATATTCGACTGTCAAAAGCTCTTTTGGGTGTAAAAGTTCTTTTGAAATAAATCATTCAAATGATAACTCAAAAACTTAAACTTTAACTTCTCATCTTCGATTGTTAAAAGTCAATGGTAAAAGTTATCTTAAACGAGAAAAAATATGTTAGAATAGTTCTCTTTATGAATGATGAAAATCTCATATTTACTTATAATATCTATAATATATATATATTTTTTGGCATGGTATGGTACGTATAAAGAATTCTAATAAATGTTAAAATCTAAACACTTGACGACCTCTCTCTCTCTATATATATAAGAACTTCTATGGTTATTACCTCTTGATTTTTGAAAGTTAAATATGAACCAATCAAATTCATCTATTGCATTTAAATTAAATAGAAGAGAGAAATTATTTTAGGAGAGAAAATACAATGAATATATTTAAATAGTTTATCCTAATTTGTCAGTATCTCTTAATTTTAAAAAGTTATGATTAACCAATCAAATTTATCTATTATATTTGAATTAAATAGAAGAGGAAAATGATTTTAGGATAGAAAATACAACGTATGAATTTGATTAGTTCGTCTTAACTAAGTAATACATATATATATATATATGTAAAGCAAGATGCATTCCCAACGCCCTACATCAACAATTCCAATAAAGTAAATCTAATTCTAAATGAGAAAAACAACTAGAAAGGCCGGCCTTTGATGTGTTAACAACCTAAAACTTTAGTGAACATTCATATATGTTATTTTAATAGATTAATACACAAGTTTCTGTGTTTGAAATATATATATATATATATATATAATTCTTTTATTCAATTTTTCAAATCTTAACATGTGTCCTATAACATGTGTCCTAAGGGCATATGTTAACAGTTTTCATATCTATAAATATTCAATAATTTTAATCAAAAAAATTAAATCTATTCCTATTAATATGAAACTTAAAACATTTATGGTGCGTTTACTTCACTTAGAGGAATCGGAATGGGAATCGGAATGATCTGAAATTGGAATGACTTGGAATCGGAATAAAGTATCGGAATCAGAATAAGTTATTTACTTCAACTGCAGGAATCAGAATCAGAATCAACAGTATTCTCATTGAGATGTTTACTTTACTTTGGAATTGCAATTGATTAATTATAAATTACAAAAATAACCTTAATTAAATAGATTAATTATAATAGTGTGTAGTTTTTTATTATAATATACAATTTTTTTAATATCAAATAAAAAATTATACATTACAATTTAAAAAAAAAAATTGTATATTATTTTAATGGTCCATTATGAAAATTAAGTAATTGGTGATGAAAAACAAATGGTGTACATTTTTTTATTATAATATGTAGTTTTTTTTTTTTATATCAAATAAAAAATTGTACATTACAATAAAAAAAAAACTATATATTATTTTAATAGTAAACTATGATAATTAAGAAATTGATGATGAAAAATAAATGGTGTACAATTTTTTTTTCAATATAAAATAAAATTGGTTTTTTTTTAAAAAAAAAAATTAAGCAAAGGTCTAAGGGACTTTTTGTCTTGACAAAAAGAATAAGAATGAGATTCCCAAGTAGGTTGAGGGGAATGAGATTCTCATTCCATAACCCCAAATTGACACGTGACCCACATTTTCATTCTCATTACGGAATGAATTTTAAGCAAGTAAACACTATCAATCAATTTCATTCCTCATTCCCATTCTTCAATCCATGAAGTAAACACACCCTTAAAACTATATACTTCTTGTTTCTTTTATCATATCTAGCATGCAAAATCGACTTAATGAATTTGTTGTCACATATGCATAAACCTATATAACAATCCATTAAAGAGAATTCCATCATTCTTTTTTATAATTACAATACTAAATCATGTCACCTTTAATGGTCATGATATTGAGAATAAGGTGGGATTTTCTTATTTAAATTTAATTACTTCTCTTTTGATTTTTTTTTAAAAACCTTTTCAATTCTTCCTATAACTACTATACTAGGTTTTACCTCCAACATTATATATCTTATCAAAATAATCAGATTTCACTACGGATGCTCCGAGATTTAGATTTAATTCCTTCTTTTTCAATTTTTATTAAAACTAATTCATTTCTTCATATAATTACTAGGTTAATTTTGCCTCCTTAATCTGGTCAAGATATTTGGATTTTATAGCGGATATTTTGAGATTTAGTTATGGGATTTAGATTTAAATTTCTTCTTTTTTTAATTTTCCTTACACCCACTTCATTTCTTCCTATCATTACCATATATATTTAGTTAATTTTGCCTCCTTAATTTGGCCAAGATATTTAGTTCCTATCATTACTAAAAACAGAGCATCTTCCAATGAGGAACTTCGTCTGGCAAGAAAATTTTCCATTTTTTTTTTCTTTCTTTTAGTAGCTTTTAGAATTATATGTGGGTAAATTTCCAAATCAGCTCAAGGCAAGTGCTTCAAAGCACATGGCTTTTAAATTAAATTTAATAAAATTATTGATCTGTATCACTTTTAAAATGACCTACTAATTTTGGATCATTTATCTCAAGATCTTGAATCAAATATTTACAAGAAAAGTTACTGAAGAGGTATCAAAATAGACCAGGCCCTATGAGAGCTAGAAGGTGAAACCAAAATAATTATAGCCCAGTCAGGACCATATAATTTCTCGATGAACCTAATAACTTGCAAGTTATACATTAATTAGCTCTCAGGATAGGACCATCTAATGCCATGCAAATTATGCAACTGACTAATGTGAAATCACAAATTTCTAATACCAAATACACACTGGTTTCATATTCCACACCTTAAAACTGACAACCAGAACACCAAAATCTCATGGAAGTGGAGAGTGCAGCTCCTAAACCAAAAATCATCAGCAGGACTCGAGCAACAATTCACGATAGGTGAAAACAAAACTTGTACCTTCTCCATACAAATCTAACATATTCTTCAATAACCGGAGGGTAAAAAGGCCAAGCAGCACAATTGCAGGAAACTTTATCAATCTATGAACCATCACCCTTGTATCAATTGAACACGTACTATCTTAGATAAAATGAAGATGATCTTACACCTGTGGTCCTATGGCTGATCATGTTATCACTACAAGATCTGGTATGTAGCCCACTATACTCTTAAATGGAGATAAATGTGGAACAGAAAAGTGATAACAAACCACAAAAAGATGGATATTAGCGCCAAATTGCTTAGAATCGACACCCTTTTGAATATTCTTCTCAAAATCATTGCCACTTTCGGATAACCTCTTCATAAAATCATTAGCATACACATCTTTATCGGGGTTAAACCACAGTACCTTTCCATCCCACTTTTGGGAAGAATTTCCTTCCTCATTGGCAAATTTGAAACCAATTGAATTACCTTCAAGAGATCAATAATTACTTTCAAGTTCTGGCAACTATATTCAGAACTGCTCCTGTGATTTCCTATTGTGTGTAGAACGATACCAGGAAACTCTGTGTCCATTGCAATGCAAGTAAATTCAGCTTTGAATTCATGACTCCAAACTTCGCTAATGTAAATTGATTCGCTTTTGAGCAAAATCGACACAATTTTTTCTTGTCTTAGAAGGACAAACAATTCATAATACAATAAGACCAATATCTGCAAGAACAAAGGCCAAGAAACCGAATATAAAACAAAAATAGTGTAACAACAATGTGAGCAGAACTCGCGTTTATATAACTAGAGAATTCATTGATAAATTAAATGAACATAAAGTTGACACTAGAAGCAATACACAAGAAAAACCAAAGTGGCAGAAACATTTGACAAAAATGTATAAATACATAATTATTAAAAAAAAACATCTTTGAGCATTTTTGGTATTGTCAGAAATCTTTATGTTTTCTCTTTTCGTTTACCATTTTGTAATGTATCCAAATAGATAAAATCACGCTCTGACCCAACAAGCATTTTATTGGGCATGTGTGCTCTCCTGATATCGATTTCTAAACAAGAAAAGGCCAAAAGTGGTGATTGGTGGTTAGTGGGAGTTGGAAACAAAAAAGAACGGTTAGGTTTTGTTGAGGAATTTAGTTTCGAGGTCGGCAGCAGCAAGAACAAATAAAAGCACCCTCTCTGTTCTAGGACTGACTAGGCGGTTTGCCGCCTAATGGTGGCGCCTAGGGGGTTCATCATCCACTCATACGAAAACTTACTTTCCTCATTGGAATATAATATAATCTCTATAAATTAATATTTATTTTATTGATGATCTCGAAAATTTATGTAATAAATTTTCAGGTCCCAACTTAGACCAATGGGAGAAATTAATATTTTGACAAACTGTTACAATGATACTTCTTGGAAAATCTCTTTATAAATCTATGGTCCAATTCATATCATAAATTAATAATTTTACTGAAAATTACGAATATAATTTATGTTTTTTTGAAATATGATTTTATTGTTTCTTGTTTTTCTTAAAATTCAAATATAGTTAGATCTCATCTCTAATTTCACTTTTGGCATTTTTTTTATGTGGCACCAAATGACTAGTGACATATTTGACGAGCACCAAAAAACAAAAATAAATTTTAATAGTATCATTTCACTATTCATAGATTTTAATGATAAAATTGTCCTTGTTTTAACATTGGTTTATCCCTTTCTTTCTGAAAAATCATATAACACCAGTCAGTGTCATTCATTGTTATAACACCAGTCACCATTATCTCAACACCACCTTCATAGCCACCATTCTCAACACCCCCACGAACTTAACAAACGAAAACCATGATAGAGAAAATGCAGAACTCTTAGCAAAGCGGAAAACATGTGAAACAGAAGAACATGCGTAGATTCTGAGCAAATGAAAACAGAGGAGCAGGTGTTAGTGAAATGGAGTAGAGCAGAACAGAACACAGGCTTTTGCTATGTTGGCGAACACGGGCAGAAGTCTGTGTTCGCAAACTAAATTAGTTCGTGAACACAGCCTCTGTTCTTGCGTTCGTGAATAGAGTCTGTGTTCACGAACTAATCTCCGACGAACCTATGTTGATAAAATAGACGAATGAGTGAGCTTGACGATGAATGTGGTTGACTCCAAAGACAATGGACTCCGATGATTCACTCAAACGATTCACTCAGCAAATTCAAAACGAGATGATGACAATGATGGTTAATGATAGAAATAAACTCCGACGACTGGTGTAAATAGTAGGATCAGCGCGGCGGTAGCCGTAGAGATTGTTGAAGGTTGATGGAGAGTTTTTTATTAGTTAGGGTACCATTATCTTATCACTCGAGAAGGTGCTAGTTAAATTCAACTAGTTCTTTGATGGGAGTCAAACAAATGCCCAATTCTTAGATGTTATTTCATATGGTTTTCACCTTTTCTTAATGCACTTTAGAAGTTTAGGGTTGAATTCTTTACACATTCCATCTGTCATGGTTGACTTTTAAATGTCTTTCAACGAGAAGTTATTGTAAATGTTAATGTGTTAGGGAATACAAGAAGAGTTAGTGTCTGTTTCAATAGAATTTATCTTTAATCTGTTTCAAATATATATATATATATATATATATATATATATCTTTAATCTAGTGCGTTGAATGGATTTTATCAATGAAAACAATTACAATACATTTCATTTAATTAAATTCATAAAAATGTAATGAATTTATTTATTTTATTAATTTAATGTGTTTTCAGTTGATTAATGAATTTTTAATTGATTATATTAGTTGAACTTTTAGTTGGTTATTAACCTATTTGTATAATTTTGAATGGCCCAACATTATTAAATTATAGAGGTTTCACATGACGATGACTATGATGGCTATAGTTGTTGAAGAAGATGGACAAGGCACACGAACAAGTAGGTTTAATAGGAAGAAAATCAAAACAAGACACCTATCATGGAGGAAAGGTAATGTAGTCATGTAAGCAACTCACTAGAAGTTTTCCAAAAGTTAGACACATTTAAATCTTCTTAGCGAAATTTTTTCTTATACCGAGGATATATGAGTTACCTCATGATCTTATTTGTACAAAAGTGGCACTGAATAGAATTCATGCATGTGCAAACTTATATGGTGATCAACACCAAACAAACAATGACATATTATTGCTTACCATCAAATAAACTTATACTATTTTTAATACAAATTAGCCAACCTAGAAGGACTAAATAAGTAGAATTTAATACCCAAAACTAAATACTCAATAGTAAAAGTTGTTATTTTGTATGGTTGAGATAATTAAATTCTCATAAAACTACTTATATCTTGTGTTTTAGGATATGAGTATGACTTTAACTCTTGATCTCTTAAACTTATGGAAAATACTCAACTACTCCTATCAAAAGATAATGTGCATAATAGTAAAAGTTGTTAACAACATGAACAATTTATAAAAAGGAGAAAAAAATAAAAGAAAGAAAGAAAAAGATGAACATGCAAGGTAAACTTATGTGTTTCAGGCAATGTTCCAAAAATCGTTAATCACCAATAAACTGGTGAGACAGCGATTAGTAATTTATCAGTTACTAGTGATCAATCGGCAAACACTGTTTATCGATAGTGCAAGGAATATTTCTATTGAATTTTTGGAATCTCAAAAAAAATTAATGTCATTATGGCCAAAATTCAATTCTTTGTGTAATTTTATCAAACCTCAAGGGGTTTGTGTAATTTACCATAGTATTTTATATATATATATATATATATATATATTATTGTTGCAAATATCAGGCAATCGGCTTATTTTTCGTTGGATAATCGGTGACTAGCACCATGCCGGTTCGATAGTTCTCATATTAGGGTCCTATTCACAAATGTGAGTAATCGATAGAGTTGACAGAGTAATAGATTCAACTCAACCAACTCGACACAAAATCGGCCACAAAACCTATTGGAAAACGCCCCAATCACCATCAAAAAGTCGACTAGAGAGAGAGGGTTCATACCTAGGAGAGAGAAGATGTTGTTCAGGAGGGAACTCGAGAGCTTCAACCCAACACCCTTTTAGTTGCAGTACGTCGACTTTGATGACCGGTCGGAGAGGAGACCGGAGAGTGATTGGGAGAGAGAAAGCATGGCAGCCCAGTCATCGGTGATGATGTCGGTTGTAAAGAGGAGGATGACTAGGAACTTGGTAATGATGGTAGAGAGAGAGCATGTTGTGAGGAAAAGAGAAGGATTGAGAGAGAGAGAGAGAGAGAGAGAGAGAGAGAGAGAGAGTTGGCTGAAGAGCGATGATGAGTGAGGGTTTGTGTGTTAGGTTTGTACATATATTAGGGCAAATTACAAACACACCTCCCCGAAGTTTGATGAAATTACATCAATATCTAATTTCTAACAATAATAACATTAACCTCCCTTTTATTTATTTATTTTTTAATATAGATTTGGCCCTCTTTGACCGTAATGAACAGTACTCATCGATTAATCACTAATTAATTATTAAACAACCGATAAATCACTAACCACTGCCTCATCGATCAATTAGCGAGTAGTGAATTTTACAACATTGGTGATGGGTGTTTTCAATCCAGTTTTGTGTCAAGTTGGAACGATTATTTGGCCAACGTAGCCGATGACTCACCTCTAACGAGCAAGACCCCTATCTACAGATTGGACCAGCATAGTGTCGAGCACTGATTATCAAGTGAAAAATTTATCAATTTGGCCGATTTTTGGAACACTGGTTTTAGGCCATATAGAATCCTGTTTAGATACATGCTTATCAATTTAATTTACAAGGCTAGTTGGGGAATGCAAAGGCTTAATACCTACCCTTAATTGAAAGAGAAAACTTTAAGAAATGACATAAAGTTATAGGCTTTTGACTATTTTAAAACAATTAAAAAATTGTTAAAACAATCAAAGAATTACATATAGATTGAAGAATTAGAGATCCATAAATTATTAAAACAATTAAAAAAATTGAATTAATCAATCCCAACTACTTCAATAACTGTTCTTGAAACAAAGAAGTGGGAAAAGATTTGTCTTAATATTGTTAGAAAAATTGATATTAATAAGATCAAATAAAACAAATTTGTAGTAGGGAAAAAAATAAACCAAAAAAAAAAAATTGTGTTGAGGCCCATAATAACTACGGTATCATTAAAACAAATTCGTTGCTAATCCTTTGAGTTGTTTAACATTTTTTTTCCAAGATATAACAATAACAAACAGAATCTAACAAACTGAACTATATCTGAGTCTCTATCACTCTAGACACTTACAATTTGAAATAGTGTTTAAGAGAAAATGAACCAAAAAATAAAATGGATGTTTACTTGTCACTAAACAACTAAAAAGGATGCCAATTTATAGTCTTTATGTGGGGCGGTTACAAAACTGATTTAAATCAATTAAGGGTGGCAATCCGGGTTGACGGGTCGGGTTGGACACGACACGATAATTTTTGACATAACCTGAACACGACACAATAACTAAATGGGTTGATCCCCTTCAACATGAACACGACACGATTCGTAATGGATCAACACGAAAACGACCTGGTTAACCCGTTTATTTATGGGTTGTTTATCAACCCATTTAATGACTCATTTAACCGACACGTTATCAACTCGTTTAGCTGACACGAATAATGACCCGTTAGTCGACACGTTTAATGACCCGTTTATGACCCATTTAACAATAGTTAATACATTTAAATTTTAATATAGATGTAATAAAAAACAAAATTAAAATAAAATACATAAGACCTATAAAAAAACAGTTTCAATTTGATAGGCTTCCACTTGCATATCAATTTGATAGGTGGATTTATTGTTAACAGTTTCATAGTATTGCATTGCATCAACATTCAACAGTTTGATTGCTCTATCAAAAAACAATACTACTTCTCTATTGTATGGTTCCTCTATCTATCAAGTAACAGTTTCATAGTATTGCATTACATCAACAGTAACACTTTCAATATCAAAAAACAAAAATCAACACAATCAAAGTATTACATTGCATCAACAGTAACAGTTTCAATATAAAAAAACAAAAATCATCACAATCATAATATTGCATTTCACAAACAGTTACAGTTTCAATATCAAAAATCAAAAATCAAAACTAAAACAAATCTTCATACCAATGCGGTTGGGTGACGAAGCTAATGAACCACAGCCGAGATGAAGAAATGGTATGGGGTGCGACGTGGTTAGGTGACGAAGCAGATCGGCGTGGCTGGCTGACAAAGGAGATACGGCGCGACGACCAAAGGAGATGGGTGGACCGTGGTAGCGACTGAAAGAGACTAGCCTGCGGATGAGATGTGGCGCAGCGATCGAAGGAGATTGACAAGGCGGCGACACGAAAGAGACAATCGACGGAAGGAGATGTAGCGACGACAAAAGTAGATGCGTAGCGGCGACTGAAGGAGACGAAAGAGATGTGGTGCGACGACCAACGAGAAGCGTGGCGACGATCGAAGGAGATCGAAGTGGCGGCGACTGAACAAGACGCTTGTTGTGCAAAATCGCAAGTGAACGAGCCGAACAAGTAATAAAGTAGTGAGAGAAGTATCGTCCCACGAGGATTGTTGTTAATTAATGCCCAAAATTAAAATAACTCAACTTTTATTTGGTAGATGAAATTTGAGTGAATGAGTTGATAACTATGATTAAATTTAATTGCAATTGAAAATAAATGAAAATTAATTCAATGAATAAAAACTCTAAGATTATGATTTCACCATAACTAATCTGTTCCTTCCCTTTGTTCTTTTTAACAAAAATTAACTATCCAGTTGCTAGTCGAGATTCCCTGAATTATTCACATAGCCCCTCCCGAGGTCTAAGGAAAATACCCTATAAAGATTAACTGCTATGTTCCCATGCAAGTCAAAACATTAAAGGATTCATTAAGATTTATGGATCTCTTTTATAGACTACACAAACCATGCAGGTATATTCCTATCCTACATGTAATTTATGACATTAAATACAATGAACTAGACACATAAATCAGCTTCCGCTATCATTATGATTAACAATTCAACTAAATAGTGGCCAATTATTTAGAAGCATTAAGAACAATATTAAATGCATCAACCAAGATAGAAAATCATTAATTGAATTGAACAAAGGTTTGGAACATCAAAGTTAGGCTACATCATAACCTTAGAAAACAAATCTATTCCATAATAGAATTTACAAAAACTAGAAAGTTAAACATAACAAAAGATAGGAAAACTTAGTGGATTGAAGCTTCACCGTAGAATTTCTTCCTCTGCTTTGCTCCTCCTCTCCAAGCTCTCTCTCTTTTTCTCTAAACTACTTATTGTTTTGGTTTGTGATGGAATGCTTAGAATGGTGATTCTAAGGCCTATTTATAGGCCAAATTCTCCTCCAATTACATCATCGATTGCATCATCATTTCCTGATTTTCCACCATTTTGCATCATCGCTTGCATCATCTTTCACCTACCCCATTCAAAGTCAACTTTCAAATTGCATCATTGCTTACATCATCGTTCACCTACCTCGGTCAAGTCAACTTCTATTACATCATTGCTTACATCATAATTTTGATTACATCATTTCTTACATCAGCATGACATAATATTTATTTCTAGAATACCCTATCTTTAAACCGCGATAATTTCTTTATGCGATCTCCGACTCGAGTAATTCTTGAGGCGATGAACTTGCTGCGAATGATATTCATTTTGTAGCGATGATCTTGTCTTGAACAATATTACTTGGTGGGGTCCACATGTGCATTTTTAACCAATTTTATTCTGAAAATAAAAATAAAAGAAATATGAAATAATTTACTTAATAATAATAAAAATATTAAGAACTAAGCAAGAATTCAAATTTAAAAAAGATAAAATAACTCTATAAATATAAAGTTATCACACCCCCAAACTTAAGATTTTGCTTGTCCTCAAGTAAAACTAAAACTAACAATCTAAGCTAAAACCACAAAAATTAAATCACAATCCATTTTCGTAGGTAAACACAATGGCATTGAGCATATGCCACAAGCCTTTAAACCCCTAGGTGTCCCTAGTAGGAGGAGTTGTGTCTCCTGAGGGTTTACCAGCAACGATACCCACAAACGTTAAAAGATTCCACCCATAACTTATCAACATCTCACTAAATACAAATTAACAGAAGTCTTATACATATATGATCTTGTATCAGGACTAAGGATAAGTCACTAATGATCTAAAACATAATCATCAACAATCTCACACCACTTTCAAAGCAATTTTATTTCAAAACATCATATTCACATGTTATGGACTTATTTCGCTTCGACTCTAATTCTCACAAGATATTTCTCATAACTCTCATGAATCCTAAAGCAAACACTCATGCAATCATATGTGATAGAGGTTATGTAAAGGCATAGCAAGCGTCATTTACATCACATATGAATATAGACGTTTAAAAGAACCGCACTTTTAAGTGAATAGATCTCATGATTGGAATCGAATACTAAGAACGTAGATAGAGCATGATGACAGACTTCAACTCTCAAATTGGACTTCCTTTTGAAGATCAATAGGCTTTATTAAAGATTGTATTTGGGCTATGGTTAATTGACATGTAAGAAATTTTAAGGTACAGATTCAACAAGAACATATGATCATACCAAAGTACTTCATTTATTCTCCTTAATTCATCACAACTTTTTTTTTTTTTTTTTTTTTAAACACATTGTGTAAATGTTAACACTTCAATTCCCTTCTCCTCTTTTACTTCATCGCATGATCCCAAACTTCATAAGGTATGACTAAATTTAAAGGCTCAATAGGGTCATTTAATAAAGGTAAACAGAGAAAAATATTTAAAGTGTTTGGCTTCAAAGGTTTTATGATGTGTCTCAATTTAAAGTAGGAAAGTAGGCTTTTGTAGAGTAGAACTGACCTATATTACTTCTAAGAAGTCGATCCAATTTTCAAATCAAAGCAACTCATGTTATCTACAATAATGATTTGTTCTCAGTATTCAATGCAAAACCTATAGAGATCATCTATTAAGAACAAAGTGAAGAGTGTTTAAGAGTAGAAACAAATAAATCTCTCAAAATGAAACGTTTAAAAGGCTCAAATCCTCACCAAGGATAATCTCCACTAATAGTCCACAGTTCATGTAAACATAATATTTATCCACTCAATTAACTAAGATCATGACATTCAAAAGTCTCAAATCATGCAAAGATGTTCATGACTATTCCTTAGTAACGATATTCAACCAAAAACATGCATTAAGACTCCATTAATAAATACAAAGTAAGTAGTCGACTTGTTAGGGCAGAAAGAAAAATAATAAAACAAATAATGAAAATTTTTTTTTTTGCTTTTTTTTTTTTTTTTTTTTTTTAAATGGAAACAAAGATGCGTCTCAAGAGCACAAAAGTACTCCTTACTCTGCCATCTTTTAGTTTCAACTCGGACCAGCTTTTGAATCTTATGGTTTTAATAATAGCAAACTCTACCCCCAAACTTATTTGAGACAGTGTCCCCAATGTCTAGTAAGATAAAAAGAAGAAAAACTTAAATGGCAATGCTATTAATAAAACCATAGGATAAGAAAGTTACAACCGGAGATTAAGATCCAGTGCACGCTTCTTGCTACCGCTTGATTCAGGAGCCCAAACCACCTGTGACATGATTGGATCAACTTCGGGTACAAAGTCTTGCAGTTGGTCAATCAGTTCATCAGCACTGGAGGCTGAGACTAGAATACGTCGGTTTGCTTGAGTCATAAAACCCTGTTCCACAGCATGATCAAGAAAAGCCAATAAACCATCAAAAAAACCGTTAGTGTTAAGCAAACCTAATGGCTTTTTGTGAATGTTGTAATAGGCCCAGGACGCAATGTTGAAGATTTCTTCAAATGTTTCCAAACCACCAGGTAACGCGATAAAGGCATCAGCATTGAGTAATATGTACGCCATTCGTCCGTGTATACTTATAACCTGAAACTCATTACCTATGCTCGTACCGATGATGTCTTTCCTTTCAGCCAAAGGCTTTACTGCGACACCGAGGGTTTGCCTACCTCCAACAGTTGCAGTTACTGCGACAGAGCCCCTCAGTCCTAAACTGCCTCCTCCATACACCAAATCTATTTTTCGGGTAGCTAAAGCCGTACCAAGTTCAGCAGCTGCTTTTGAATATTGTGTACTCATACCAGACTTTGGGCTACAAAAAACACAGATGTTTTTGAATTTACTGCTCGAGGACTCTGCCATTTTTTTTTTTTTTTTTCAGAGAAAACGAATTATTTGTTATCAGTCATAAACACTTATTTAAAGAAGATGAAAGAGTAAAAGAACAGTTTTACGATGGTAAACAGTATTGGTCAGAGGGAAAAGGAAATGTTAAGTGTAGAAATGTCAAAAAGAAAGCACAATCTTCGAGAAAAAAAAAAAAATAAATAAAACAAGCCGCTACAAATACAAAATTCAAAAAGTTCGGCGACGAAACGTCAAAAAGTAAACACAAACATCGAAAAAGTAGACACAAACGTCAAAAAGTAAACACACTTATCAAGAAAGCTTGAAACGACCTAAAAATCCAAAAGGACAGGTAAGGAAAAGTAAACACAATTATCAAAAAATTTGAAACAGACTGCTAAACAAAGAAAAAAAATTGATGCTACAGTAGTTGTGATTGTGGCTCACATCTTCCTCTGGTTTTACGTCCAGAAACGGCTTAAACAACTTCTATGAGTTGAGGATTGGCTTCCCATCCAGTTTTCTTATAAACTGGCAAACAGGGTCTTTTACAGTCAGATTCCCAAGACTATAACGCTGTTTCTCTTTACTGAATAACTCCCATAATTCTAAAAGAATACGTTGAACTTTCCCACAAGGATGCGTCTCAAGAGTCTCACGGATGTTATCCAGAGACTCCTTACTCAGTCCATCCTTTATGCATTTGATTTTATCTTCTCGATTTATGGATAAATATCCAAGATTTTTACAGCTTGTGTCGCAGTTACATCTCGCACACTTATGACAGACTTCCATTCTCTTAGCTCTCCTCTTCTTTGAGTAAGAACTTCTTCCTAATCCTGGTAAACGTTTAATTAATGAATCATTCAACTCACCTACTAAACGTACCTTAGCTTCGATGATCCACCGAATATGCTCTGGAAGACCTAAAGATGTTAGTGCCCTCATTCTTTCGAGTCTGCACTTGTAAATCTTTCTGAGTACATCTTGGGGTAGAGTAGGGAAATGATTTTTCAGTGCTGCAAGACTTGTCTCCATCTCTGAAAGAGAAAGAAAAATTATCAAAGAAAACACAAAAACACACAAAGAATACAATAACACACAATAACACACAAACAGAGAAAAACTGGCTAAAAAGAGAAAAACTTGGGTTGCCTCCCAAGAAGCGCTTAATTTATAGTCGTTAGCTTGACTGTTGAGAAACGCCTTAAGTTGGGTCTGAGAGCGCAATAGTGGCTTTCTGTTGGGGCTCTCCACCATCCATGTAAGCTTTAAGTCTTTTTCTGTTGACTTTGAATCGACGATCTAGAGTGAACTCCCTATTTAGGATACGTGGATCCTGCCCCTTTTTTGTGTGCTCTTTGTAAAACTTAGCATTTTCTTTGATACATTCTTTCATTACATCTACCCTCATGCAGTTGTCAACATCATGTGGATGTTTGAGAGCTTTCAGCACATTGAATGTCACCTCTTCATCTTGAACTCTAAGTATGAGTTGACCTTTCTGTACATCAATAAGGGTTCTCCCTGTTGCTAGGAATGGTCTACCCAAGATGATGGGTATTTCTTGATCTTCCTCCATGTCTAGCACAATGAAATCCGCAGGAAATATGAATTTATCTACTTTTACCAGTACATCTTCTATAATTCCCCTTGGATACTTGATTGATCGATCAGCTAGCTGTAAAGATACTGTAGTAGGTTTTGCTTCTCCCAAGCCTAGTTTTCTGAAAACAGAGAAAGGCATTAAGTTAACGCTTGCACCAAGATCACATAATGCTTTATCAAAGAATGAATCACCAATGGTGCAAGGAATTGTGAAACTCCCTGGATCTTTAAGTTTAGGTGGTAGCTTTTTTTGCAAGATTGCACTACATTCTTCGGTCAAAGCTACCGTTTCATGTTCTTCCAGCTTCCTTTTATTTGATAGGATTTCCTTCATGAACTTCACATAGCTGGGCATCTGTTCGAGAGCATCTGCAAAAGGAATATTAATTTGTAATTTTCTAAAAACTTCAAGAAATTTAGAAAATTGCTTATCTAGTTTCTGCTTCTGAAATCTTTGAGGGAAAGGTAATGGTGGTCTGTATGGTGGCGGATTGTCTGGAAACAACTTTGACTTTGGCTTCTCTGCTTCTTTTTGCTCAACCATCACTTCTTCTTCTACTTTGCTAGGTCCTTCTTTCTCGTCTGTTCCTTTAACAAGCTCTTTCAGCATTTTACCGCTTCGTAATGTGAGAGCTTTAACATGCTCCCTGGGATTGGTCTCTGTGTTGCTTGGTAAGGTTCCTTGAGGTCTTGCAGTCAATAGATTTGAGATTTGACCCATTTGTACCTCTAGATTTCGAATGGAGGCAGCTTGATTCTGAAGCGTGATGTCTGTTCTTGTCATAAATTGATTAGTCCTTTCGGTGAGCTGAGCGAGTGCTTCTTCAAGCGATGGTTTGTTGGCCTGCTGCTGTTGAGGTGATGGTGGATATGACTGTCTGGGTCGATCATTGCTTTTCCATGAGAAATTTGGATGATTCCTCCATCCTGGATTATATGTGTTGGAGTAAGGGTTATTTTGCGGTCTGTTGCCCACAAAAAATGCTTGACTTGTCTGATTTTCATCGCATTGTCCGTTGGAATGGTCTCCTCCACAAAAATCACAGGATGCTGACTGAGTATGAATTGCATTTGCTGTCAGGTTTCTGAGTTGCTTGGCCAATGTCTCGACTTGAGTGGAAAGTCTGGTTAAGACATCATTTTCTTGTATTCCGAAAACTTTTTTCGGAACTGCTCTTTCTGATGGCCATTGGTAGGCATTTGCAGCCATTTCTTCTAGTAAGTCCCAAGCAGCTTGATGGGGTTTCCCCAAAAGTGCTCCACCAACAGCGGCATCCACCAATGTTCTTGTGGAACTCCCTAAACCATTGTAGAATGTGTGTAGCTACAACCAGTCAGCAACTCCATGATGTGGGCACCGTCTTAGCAGATCTTTAAATCTTTCCCACGTTTCGTACAATGATTCTCCCTCAAGCTGTCTGAATGTGGCAATCTCGGTTCGCAGCTTTGCAGTCTTGGCTGGTGGAAAGAATTTGGCCAGAAATTTTTGTGCCAAGATGTCCCATGTAGTAATACTCCCTGATGGCAACGAGTTGAGCCAACTTTTAGCTTTATCTCGAAGGGAGAATGGAAATAATCTCAAACGGATGGCGTCATCAGTAACACCATTATGTTTGAACGTATCGCAGATTTCCAAAAAGTTGTCAATGTGGACATTTGCATCATCGTTCGGAGCCCCACTGAACTGATTGTTTTGTACCATCTGGATGATTGCTGGCTTAATCTCAAAGTTGTTAGCAGCAATAGTCGGTCTCCGTATCGCTGAAGTATTACCTACCGTGGGTAGAGCATAATCTCGTAATGCTCGAATTTCAGCATCTATTGGTACAATGTTCTGTGTGTTGTTGGATCTTTCAGCCATATCCATGAGTGCAGTACTGGCAGCCTTCCTTACTTCTTTTCGGTTCTTACGGCAAGTTCTCTCTATTTCTGGGTCAAATGGTAACACTTCGCCCCCAGACTTTCTCATACACCATAAAACTCACAAGTAATAAAGCAAACAAAATAAAAAAAATAAAAATAAATAAATAAATAAATGACCAAATTAAAAATTGAGTTACTTAGTATTAGTATTAATTGAAACAAACAATCCCCGGCAACGGCGCCAAAAACTTGTTGTGCAAAATCGCAAGTGAACGAGCCGAACAAGTAATAAAGTAGTGAGAGAAGTATCGTCCCACGAGGATTGTTGTTAATTAATGCCCAAAATTAAAATAACTCAACTTTTATTTGGTAGATGAAATTTGAGTGAATGAGTTGATAACTATGATTAAATTTAATTGCAATTGAAAATAAATGAAAATTAATTCAATGAATAAAAACTCTAAGATTATGATTTCACCATAACTAATCTATTCCTTCCCTTTGTTCTTTTTAACAAAAATTAACTATCCAGTTGCTAGTCGAGATTCCCTGAATTATTCACATAGCCCCTCCCGAGGTCTAAGGAAAATACCCTATAAAGATTAACTGCTATGTTCCCATGCAAGTCAAAACATTAAAGGATTCATTAAGATTTATAGATCTCTTTTATAGACTACACAAACCATGCAGGTATATTCCTATCCTACATGTAATTTATGACATTAAATACAATGAACTAGACACATAAATCAGCTTCCGCTATCATTATGATTAACAATTCAACTAAATAGTGGCCAATTATTTAGAAGCATTAAGAACAATATTAAATGCATCAACCAAGATAGAAAATCATTAATTGAATTGAACAAAGGTTTGGAACATCAAAGTTAGGCTACATCATAACCTTAGAAAACAAATCTATTCCATAATAGAATTTACAAAAACTAGAAAGTTAAACATAACAAAATATAGGAAAACTTAGTGGATTGAAGCTTCACCGTAGAATTTCTTCCTCTGCTTTGCTCCTCCTCTCCAAGCTCTCTCTCTTTTTCTCTAAACTACTTATTGTTTTGGTTTGTGATGGAATGCTTAGAATGGTGATTCTAAGGCCTATTTATAGGCCAAATTCTCCTCCAATTACATCATCGATTGCATCATCATTTCCTGATTTTCCACCATTTTGCATCATCGCTTGCATCATCTTTCACCTACCCCATTCAAAGTCAACTTTCAAATTGCATCATTGCTTACATCATCGTTCACCTACCCCGGTCAAGTCAACTTCTATTACATCATTGCTTACATCATAATTTTGATTACATCATTTCTTACATCAGCATGACATAATATTTATTTCTAGAATACCCTATCTTTAAACCGCGATAATTTCTTTATGCGATCTCCGACTCGAGTAATTCTTGAGGTGATGAACTTGCTGCGAATGATATTCATTTTGTAGCGATGATCTTGTCTTGAACAATATTACTTGGTGGGGTCCACATGTGCATTTTTAACCAATTTTATTCTGAAAATAAAAATAAAAGAAATATGAAATAATTTACTTAATAATAATAAAAATATTAAGAACTAAGCAAGAATTCAAATTTAAAAAAGATAAAATAACTCTATAAATATAAAGTTATCAACGCTGTACGAAAGGAGTTGTGGCGACTATAGAGGTGGACAGTAGACTGGTAGAGTAGAGGGGTACGGTGGCTATAAGTTTGTAACAAATGTGTAGGGTATTTACATTGAAGAATAAAGAGTATATATATCTCTCATTAAAATTACATGATTGCCCCTCTAATATCAAATTACATTTTTACCCCCACTTAATGGGTCAACCCGTGACACAATTAACATGACACGAACCTGACACGATTAGTTAATGGGTTAGACGGGTTGATCTGTTAATTTACCCAACCCGTTTACGCTCAACCCTAACCCATAATTATCGTGTCGGTTTCGTATCAACCCATCGTGTTGGGTTCCAAATTGTCACCCTTAAAATTAACCATTAAATCGAATCAACAGTTGCGCTTTGAAAATTAAAATTTTCAATTCATGGAAATTAAAACTACAATTTAATTCCAAAGTTACTACTTATAGTTACTATTTGAAAAATTAAATTTACAATTTAATTTTGCAGTTATACATTTCCAAATTCTATGGTTGCATTCATGGCACTATTATACTTTTCCAAATTCTATTGCTGTATTCATGACACTTGATTCAACAGTTGTGTTTTAAAAATTAAATCTTCAATTTAATTTCCATTCATCCAAAAACTGTTTTTTTCATGAATCCATCTTGATTTATCTTAATTAAGATCTCTAACCCAATAAAAAATGAGTTCTTAAAGTGGGTGTTTTTTTCATTTTTCCAAAAGTATGTTAACAATCTACACTTTAGTGAATATTCATATATACACAATTTTTTGTGTTTTGAAATATATATATATATATATATATATATAACTCTTTAAAGCAAGATGCATTCCCAATTAGGGGTGGCAATTTGGAACCCGACATGACGGGTCGACACGAAATCGACACGATAATTACAGATTAGGGTTAAGTATTAACAGGTTGGGTAAATTAACGAGTCAACCCGTTTAACCCGTTTGATTTTCGTGTCGGGTTTGTGTTCTACTTAATGGGTTAAGGGTTGACCCGTTAAATAAGGATAAAAAAGTAATTTTATTTTAGAGGGGCAGTCATGTAATTTTAATAATAAGTATATATACCCTTCAAACCCTAACCTACCCACAACTCTCCACACTTCATTTTTCAATTTTCACCTCCAGCCGCCGCATCCACACACACTCCTCTACAGTCCATTCCCGACTCCACCTCTACGGCTACATACCACACAGTCACACAGCCCACACCAATCAACGCCTACGCCGGTCATCGCTGCCACGCCAGTCACCCAACGCGCCTCCTTCATCTTCGTCGTGTCCTCGCCAGTGGCAGATCTCCTTCGACATCTCAAGCAACACCAATCGTAGATCTTGTTCATCTCCGTCGCGACATCTCAAGCAGTTCGTCTCTGTCGTTTGGTCGGCAGTCGCGGCATCTCAAGTAGTTTGTCTCCGTCATTTGGTCGGCGGTCGCAGCATCTCAAGCAGTTCGTCTCCGTCGTTTGGTTGGCGGTCGCGGCATCTCAAGCAACACCGATCGCGGATCTCATTCGTCTCTGTTGTTTGGTCGGCGGTCGCGGCATTTCAAGCATTGTCCATCACCTCCACACCAGTCGCGCATCTCCTTCGTCTCCGTCGTCTCCACACATATCACGGATCTCCATGTTTAGTCGTGTAATCAGTGTTTAATTGATGTTAATATGTTGATTTTGTTTAACCAAGGTTGGTGTATTAAGAAATTGAGACCTTTACTGTGTTGTAAAGTCTATTTTGGGGGTTGATCAGGGGTTTTGATTTGAGGTTTATATTGATTGGCATTTTGATTTTGTGAGTTGTATGGTTAATTGTGTTGATATGTAGTGGCGTCCTGTGTGATTAGAGGATTATGTAGGTGGGAGGTTATTATCGTTAAAAGTTTATTGTGAAGATTTTGTTGTTGTTGTTGTTGTTGTTCTGGTGCTAATGTTGGTTGTTTGCTTTGTGTATTGAACGGTGTTTAGATCCGAACAACAAAAGTGTTGAAAGCTGAAACATATCATAAACATTGAACATTGAAATAATGTTGAGTTAAAGTTGATAGTAGTAGAGAATTAGGGGAACAGATGTGTTTTTCTATATGTTTGGTAAATGGGTCACGAAACGGGTCAATATCATGTCAATATCGTGTTGGTTAAACGGGTTATTAACGGGTTGATAAACAACCCGTAAATAAATGGGTTAACGTGTCGATTTCGTGTCGACCTGTTAAAAATCGTGTCGTGTTCGTGTTGAAAGGGTTCGACCCGTTTAGTTATCGTGTCGTGTTCGGGTCGTGTCAAAAGTTATCATGTCGTGTTCGATTCGTGTCCAACCCGATCCGTTAACCCGGATTGCCACACCTATTCCCAATGCTCTACATCATTAATTCCAAGAAATAACCTAAATCTGAAAGAGAAAAACAACTATAAAGGCCAGCATATACATGGATATAGAGTAGAGCTAACATATACCCTTAGGTCATATGTTAACAACCTAAACTTCAGTAAATTTTCATATATATATTTTTAATATATCAATACACAATCTTTTGTGTTAGGAAAAAAATATATAACTCTTTTATTCAATTTTTCAAACCTTAACATGTGTCCCAAGGATGTATGTTAACAGTTTTCATATCTATATAAATTTAATAATTTTAATAATAAATTAAATCCATTCCTATTAATTTGATACTTAAAACATTTAGAACTGCATATATATATATATATATATATATTTTTAAGGTCAGGCAGGGGGATAGAATTGTAAGAAGAGGGTGTCAAAGTTGGCTCACTAACCAACAACGCCAGCTGCCTTGACTTTGTATACTTCTTATTTCTTTTATCATATCTAATATGCAAAATCAACTTAATGAATTCGTAGTCACATTTAAAAAATACATAAACCTATATAACAATCCATTAAAGAGAATCTCATCATTCTTTTTTATAATTACTATACTAAGTTAATCATGTTACCTTTTGTGGTCATGATATTGAGAATAAGGTGGTTTTTTTTTTTTAAAAAAAAAAAAAAATTAATTATTTCTCTTTCATTTTTTCAAAACTTATTCATTTCTTCCTACAAATACTATACTAGGTTTTACCTCCAACATTATTTTTCTAGTCAAAGTATTCAGATTTCACTACGGATATTCCGCTTTTTCAATTTTTCTTAAAACCAATTCATTTCTAATTGCTAAGTTAATTTTGCCTCTTTAATCTGGTCAAGATATTTGGATTTTATAGTGGATATTTTGAGATTTAGTTTTAATTGTTTCTTTTTTAAATTTTCTTAAAATAAATTAGTTTCTTCCTATTAAGTGCAGAGGTTTCATCATACCTACACTTAATCAAAAAATTACTATTTAAATTGTAATATGATGATTCTTATGGCTATTGTTGTTGAAAGAGACGAATCAGACAAAGAAACAAGTGGGATGGAAAGAAAAAGAATGAAAAGAAGAGCACAAAGAAAAGTCGTTATTACCAGATCAATAATTGATATGGTATGTTCGTTCCATGAAAACTTTCTTATGTGTGTTTGTCCTTGTACATGTGTGCAGATGTATGCATGTGCACAGGCATGCATGTGCACATACCCTTATGTGTGCTTGTCGTTGTACATGTGTGCATATGTATGCATGTGCACACATGTATTCTTGTGTGAAAGAATGATTAATAGGTATTATTATTTCATAGGAGGAGGAAGACGGGAAGGGAAGAGTTGGAGATGATGGTCGGAGATGGTTATGGGAGGTGAGTTGGAGATAGTTTTTGTTTTTATTATTTTTTGAATGGTAAGGATACTTGGAACTTGACACAACATTTTTGGGCAAAAACAGTGGAATTAAAAGAGTATAGACTATAATGGTTGGCCCATAAAAAGTCCTGCTTTGAATTGTTTCCCAAAGAAAAAAAAATATATATATGTTAGTAGACAATGTACATTAATTGGAGGACAAAATGAGAAAACATTGAAGCCAAAGTTATTTGAAGTATCTAATCTAATCAAATATGGGGATAATAATGTTAGTTGCAATCTGTAAGGTTATTAAAATGTTTTTTTTTTTTTTTTTTTAAGATATTATCAATAAGTTAGAGCTCTATCATCTATCAAAGTCAAATACTATACGTGCGATTTGGATTTCAACATGAACCATCCCACATAAGTTCGAAAGTGTGCTTCATGAAAATTCAGCCATTGACAATTTAACACACACAAAGAGATGATGTGCTAAAATGAAAATTAATTATTGGATTTCAATCCAATGTTCAAAAAAATTAAAAGCTTCAAAAATTAAGCGAAATAAAATTAAAAAGGATAATTTTTTCCCATAATTATCCATTAATGTCATATATTTTGATTATAACCCAAATTAAGAGATAATAAAAGAGATTACTGGGTTATGCACCTATTTTTAAATAAATTCACGTGGTTACTATGAGCATGTCCAATGTAGTTATTTTTTTAAGTTGAATTTTATACCACATATGATAGATAGAAAATGAGGCCAAAAAAAAAAAGAAAAAAGAAAAATCCAATATAATTATCTAACCCAAATATAGAATTGATGTGGTAAAATTTTTTTATAGTGGAAACTGAGATACTTATTAGAATTTCTTTTTTTTTTTTTCTTATAACCAATTAAGAATATGAAAAAAATTTCTCATTCGCTCCTCAAAATTGTAAAATATAAAAGAAAAAAGAGTGAAACCATATTTTTATTTTAGATTATTATATTGTAGATAACAAAAAATGCATTTCCATACCTTTTTGTCAAAGTGGATCCACATTAAAAAAAAAAAAAAGCAAGTTATTTACGTATCACTAATAGAAACTAAAAAGTAAATGATGACATTAAAGATGCTTTAACGAACACAAATCTGTATTGAGAATGAACTGTCTTCCTAAATGCTCCCAACAGGGCCATTTAGGAATCGACAAACCGATGATGGGCCAGACGACAAACATCCTGCCAATAATTGATGTAAGTTGGGTTGGGACCAACAAAGATAAACTATTAGCAGGATGCTTTCGAAAATCAAAATTAAGTTTGATGCATGTCGCTATCATCCAAGGACGTTTGCAAAACATTATTGCATAGTAGCAATCGGATTTTGAATCTCAATTTGTTTTATCGGTTTTGAAGCTTTATCAAAGAAATAAAAAGGGGATCAAATTACTAAAAATATGGGCTTAATGGTTAGTTATTGATGAGTTACAACTATTTGTAAGTTGGCATTAAAACATACAAAAGAATACATATCAATATACAATTTTCTATGTATAGGAAAAAAAAAAAATATTCTTATTCAATTTTTCAAATCTTAAAATGTATCATGAGGACATATGTTAACAATTTTCATTCCTATATATTCAATAATTTTAATAATAAATTAAATCTATTCCTATTTTGAAACTTAAAGCATTCATAGTGGTATACTTCTTATTTCCTTAAAAGTTATTATCATTTTCTTCCCTAACGAAGACAATTGATGAATTGTCATTTTTCTTCCTATTGTTTCATTTTACCTCTTCTTTTGACTTGAATTAATACTATTTTAGGTTCTTTTTTTTTTTTTTAATTTTTTTTACATTTTTAATATCATCAAGGGGGAATGGTAATTTATCACTTGTCATAGATAAAAATGATAATCAATCTTTCTTTTATTATATATAGTATGCAAAATCAACTTAATGAATTCATTGTCACATTAGAAGATACACAAAACACTCCATTAAAGAAATTCCATGATTCTTTTTTATAAATACCATACAAATTCATGTCACCTTTTATGGTCATGATATTGAGAAAAAGGTGATTTGTTTTTTATTTTTTCATTTTTTAATTTATTTAAATTTAATTACTTCTCTTTCAATTCTTTTAAAACTATTCATTTCTTCCTAGTGTGTGTGTATATATATATATATATATATATATATGTTTTCTGAATAGCAAATAGGTAAGGTATATATCAAAAAATAGGAAAACATTTACTGTTTATGAATACTTCAATAATTGGCCATTGAAAACTAATACTTTCGCACGTTTGTGATAAGCAGATTATAAGCAAACAGCAATACAATAATACTCTAATAACAAAAGATAAAAATAATATTTTTTACTCAGCTAATCAAATACTAAATAAACAGAAATTATAACGAATTGTCTACCCCCAATCGACTGCCCGATCGATCAATCCGACCCAGCCACAGTCCAGCCAGATGGAGTCCGGCCCAGTCCACCACTGGACCCAGGTAGGTACTATCCCTCTGCCTTCTGAGGGATTTACACGCCTCCCCCACCACTCGAACCCAAAACCAAAGACATATAGTCATTTGGGAAGTATGGTGAATACTTATTATAAATATATAGACTTAACACCACTTCATTTTTTATAATATTGTTTACCTTATTTGTTGTTGTTTTATTATGGAAATTATTCTTCTAGTTTGTTTATAAATAGACCTCTATTATAACCATTGAGAATAAACATTAATCGAATTATTTTCTTTCTTTCTATCTTACTTTTGTTTGTTCCTCTTATTTGATTGTTATTTTATATTCATTGCTTTTAGGCATTATTTATTTAATTATTATTCTATATTCATTACTTTTAGGCATTGTTTTATAATATATTATTAACACGAATTTGGTGCGGAAGATTTTATTTATGTAATCTACACTCTACTATTTGATTCAAATAATTTTATTAATATATATGTATTCAAATAATTTTATTAGTATATGTTATGGGTATTTTCTGGTTACCTAAATAGGTTGGTAAAAGCTCAATGAAAATGATCCAATGAACCAGTCTAGCAGGTAGAGGCCCAACTCATCAGCATCAGCTCGTTGATCAACTCGTCTATGAGCTCGTTTCTCAGCTCATCAGCTCGTCCATAAGCTCGTTCAGCTGCTTATTAGCTTGCTCAGAATGAGCTCTAAAACGACCTCATCAACTTGTTTTGAAGCGAGCTCTAGATCGTCCAGAGTAGAATCATTTCGTTACTTGGCATACACGTTCCGCCTTTCTCAGAATGACAACAGCGCAAATTAAGGAACACACAACTACCAAATCAAAACCCGAATTTCATGGGATTTGACCAAGCATTTAATGGGTGTAAGTTTGAGAAAATGTAATTAATTATTTTATATTATATTATAACTATAGCACTACCCCTTTTTCTATAAAAAGGGGTTTAAACTCATTTGTAAGAGGATCTTGGTCTCCCTCTCACGCTGTAACCAGAAAACTCATAGTAACAGAGACTGCGTCTCCACCACCGGAGAAGGTACCATAAATGTAGGCTATTCTTGGCCGAACCACGTAAAATCTGTGTCTAATCTCTTCCTTTTTGCTTCTATTTTCTTGCTTTTGTTCTATTTTTCATCGATTTGCAGTCTTGGACTTTGAAGAACCTTGTTGACGAAATTTGAATGTCAACATTTTGACGCTAAAAGAAGGGCCCAAACTCTAGATTTCTCCAGATCTACAAATTGCCATGGCAGCAGGAGGAAGAACAAGGACTTGCAGCGTAGCCGCTGGCTGACTTGAAAGGCAAATAGAACAGCAACCTAGCATGTCTGAAGCCTTTGCAGACAGAGCTGTTGAAGGAGAACCTCCTCCAACCTCTCACTAGCCAACGTCGGTAGTCTTTGTAGCTGGGGGGCTACAGGAGTAGAACCAGCCACAAGAGGCACTTGGAAACATGATGTAACAGCTGGCTAATACGGTTAGGTCGTTAGCTCAGGCCCAAGTACAGAACACGCCCAGACTTGAGGTTGCTGAGCCCAGAATTCACCAGCAACCGCGAGAATAAGTGTCAGCCTGTGAAAGGCCCAACAGAGAAGTCTCGTGATCTGTTAACTCAGCTCTTTCCCTCAATTCACATTTAAGAGCTGATAATTGTCGAGCTCAAGTAGATGAAGTGGAAAATCAGTGACGAGCAAAGTCGTACCAAACAAACAGCTTGTAGGGACAGAGGAACATATCAAGTCACTGCTCTCTAAGTCACAAACACATGAGGAAGTATAAGCCAAAAAATCCAATAGTTGAATAGCTCATCCAAAGGGTCCGTCAGCTTAAGGAACGACATAGAGCTCAGGAACAAAGGGGTCAGTATAATGGAAGAACCCCACTCACCATAGATGTCGAGCTTGAGCCTTCGTCTCCTAGATTCAATATCCCTAACATTTCACAATATAATGGGGATACAGACCCATACGACCATCTGGATGCGTTCAATATTCAAATAGATTTGCAGACTACCAGCTCATTGGTTAAATGTCGCGTCTTCCTAATAACACTCGAAGACATTCCACGAGCTTGGTTTAATAATCTCCCAGCTCGTAATATTGGCAGTTGGGAAAATTTCAAAGAAGATTCATAAACCAGTACAAGCCTCTAAAAAAGTAGCTCGTGCAGCCTTGCCACATTCGCTATAGTCTTTCAATGACGAGATGAATTGCTAAAACACTATCTTGCTAGATTTAGATGTAAGGTCAACAGGGTAGACAATCCCTTAGATGAAACTATCTTAACAGCGATCTCAGTTGACCTTCGTAAGGATGAAAAACTATATAAAGATATCTATAAGTCTCCAGTCAGGGACTTGGGCGAATTCAATGAGTGAGCTACTAAGAAAGTCAGATAGGAAAAGCCCTTTAGCTCAAAGCAACCTGACCAAGAGGATGAAACTGGTAGTTCCAACCAGTCCTAGAAAAACGATCATGACTTGAGCTACCAAGTGTCTAAGAAGGCTAGAAAAGAGCCTAGAGCTAAATGACCTCAGCGTCATGACAGCACCCTGTCAGAAAAGAGATGTTAGAATTTAATACGCGTCTGTTGGGGCAGGAGCTTGCAAAGAGCGAGCTAGGCAATGCCCACTGCCCCTTTGCAGCTCCTGTTGAGCTGGTCTAGAGTAAGAGCTCGCGAAGAGTAAGCTGAGTGATGCCCGCATTCCTTTACAATGTCTGTCCGAGCTGGGCTAGAACGGCAGTTCGTAAAGATAGCTAGGTGATGTCGTAGCCCGTTATAGTGCCTATCTGAGCTAGACTAAGGGAACAGCTCGTAAAGGGTAAACTGGGTAGTGTCTGTGAATCGCTGAATGGGATGAAGTTAATCGCTCGCAAAACTGATGAGCTAGGTGAGCTAGCAGGAGCTCACAGATCGTACTGGACTGGGCAATTTTGCAGTCCATTGTAGCCTGGATGAACTTATAAGCTATATAACAAAATTGACATAGAATTGAAGTGTTTTATATGTATGGGCGTTCTAAGCGGAAATTACATTTGTATTTAAATGTAGGTGACACATCAAGCTAGCGGAGGGTGCGAAAGAGCGGTTGTTAGTTTATTGGGAATCAAGTAGTGAATGGAAAAATAATTGATTTATATTAAATACATTTTTTTATATTGCAAGTATTTTATAGATTTTCATTAATCTTTTTCAGTTTATAATAATTTTACATTCTAGCATGAAAGAAAATAGCTAAGTTTATGTATGAAATGATATGCTATATGTTAGTATACATATATATATATATTATGCTTCTAGAAGGAAAAGAATTCAATTTCAATTATGGAAAGAAATAGTTTTCAAAGGCTAGTGGATTTCCCAAGTTTATAGACTTTATAGATTCAGATCCAGCCGATATACCCCGTATTGTATGGCAAGTGTTGAGAGAGCGTGTCACTAACATCAGGGGAATTGAGTCTGTAGTATTCGTCGTGTCGCTCTCTACACGCGTGGGGCATTATCTCACTGTACGTGTGCGATGTATAATTTCGCTGAGTAATAGTGAGATGTCTTAGTAGTTTTGTCACGGTGTGCAATGCTAGCTTTATGCCACATGACCTCACATTGAGCGGCGCAAGATTAGTCGCCATGTGATTATAGTTGCCCTTGGATTCTCATTAGTGCATTTTTAGAAAAGCAAAAACATACCACTAAAAGTGGATTTTAGAAAGAAAATGTTTTAGCATTTTCTAAACTTAATTTTAGTACGAGCCTTTGAAACTTCACAATGAGTTTATAAAATACATTTTTTTTTTGAGGTGAAAATATTTTAAATAAAATGTTTTTTTCAAATGTTTTCGGGACGTAGATTTTCTAAAAATTAGTTTAAATAAAAAAAACTTACACACTCATTGAGCTTCTTTTGCTCACTTTATTTTTGGTTTTATGTTACAAAAACCTCCTCAGGTGCAGGAGCAAGCAATTAGGGTATCCATTCCCCTCTTTCAGATAAGGTGGGCCGAAGACGATCAACATTGCTGTGAAATCATTTTTATGTATATTTGTGTCATGAGCATGTGCATATTTTGAACTGTAAAACTTGTTATGTTTAAGGTGACGTGTTAAAGTATTATTTATATAAGTATTTAAAGATCATTTACATGCACAATATAGATTCTTAATAATTCATATTGGAATTTGAAAAGATTAAAAGTTAAGGGTTAGCACCATTACATCCTTTTGGGATCTTGTTAGTTAGATCTCAGAGAGGTTTCGTGGGGTGCTTAGTAGGATCTTTGGATTCATTAGAGGAATCCAGATTGGTTCCTGTCAAAATTAGTTTCTTCCTATAAAGTGCAGAGGTTTCATCATACCTACTCTTAACCAAAAAATTACTATTTAAATTGTAATATAATGATTCTTATGGCTATAGTTGTTGAAAGAGACAAACCAAATAAAGAAACAAGTGGGATGGAAAGAAAAAGAATGAAAAAGAATAGCACAAAGAAAAGTCGATATTACCAAATCAATAACTGATATGGTATGTTCGTTCCATGAAAACTTTCTTATGTGTGTTTGTCATTATACATATTTATGGGTTGTTTATCAACCCATTTAATGACTCATTTAACCGACACGTTATCAACCTCTTTAATAGACACGAATAATGACCCATTAGTCGACACATTTAATGACCCGTTTAACTGACACGTTTAATGACCCGTTTATGATCCATTTGACAATAGTTAACATATTTAAATTTTAATATAGATGTAATAAAAAAAATTAAAATAAAAATACATAAGACCTATCAAAAAACAATTTCAATTTGATAGGCTTCTGCCTGCATATCAATTTGATAGATGGATTTATTGTTAATAGTTTCATAGTATTGCATTGCATCAACATTCAATAGTTTGGTTGCTCTATCAAAAAACAATACTACTTCTCTATGGTATGGTTGCTCTATCCATCAAGTAATAGTTTCATACTATTGCATTACCTCAACAGTAACAGTTTCAATATCAAAAAACAAAAATCAACACAATCATAGTATTACATTACATCAACAGTAACAGTTTCAATATCAAAAAACAAAAATCATCACAATCATAATATTACATTTCACAAACAGTAACAGTTTCAATATCAAAAATCAAAAATCAAAACTAAAACAAATCTTCATACCAACGCGGCTGGGTGACGAAGCTGATGAACCGCAGTCGACATGAAGAAATGGTATGGGGTGCAGCATGGTTAGGTGACGAGGCAGATCGGCATAGCTAGCTGACAAAGGAGATACGGCCCGAGGACCAAATGAGATGGGTGGATCGTGGCAGCTACTGAAGAAGATTAGCCTGCGGATGAGATGCGGTGCAGCGACCGAAAGAGATCTACTAGGCGGCGACACAAAGGGGATGATCGATGGAAAAAGATGTGGCGGCGACAGAAATGGACATGTGGCGGCGATTGAAGGAGACGAGAGGTGACGAAGGAGATGCGGCACGGTGACCAAACCAGAAGCGTGGCGGCGATCGAAGTAGATCGACGTGGCAGCGACCGAACGAGACGTAGCACGGAAAGAGTTGTGGCGGCTGTGGAGGTAGACAGTAGACTGGTGAAGTAGAGGGGTACAGCGGCTGTAAGTTTGTAACATATGTGTAGGGTTTTTACATTGAAGAATGAAAAGTTTATATACCTCTTATTAAAATTGCATGACTGCCCCTTTAATATCAAATTACATTTTTACACTCACTTAATGGGCCAACCCGTAACACGATTAACATGACACGAATCTGACACGATTAGTTAACAGGTTAGATGGGTTGATCCGTTAATTTACTCAACCCGTTTACGTTCAACCCTAACTCATAATTATCCTGTTGGTTTTGTGTCAACCCATTGTATCGAGTTCCAAATTATCACCCCTAAAATCAACCATTAAATCGAAACAACAGTTGCACTTTGAAAATTAAAATTTTTAATTCATGGAAATTAAAACTACAATTTAATTCCAAAGTTAAAACTTATAGTTACTATTTGAAAAATTAAATTTACAATTTAATTTTGCAGTTATACATTTCCAAATTCTATAGTTGCATTCATGACACTATTATACTTTTCCAAATTCTATAGCTGTATTCATAACACTTGATCCAACAGTTATATTTTAAAAATTAAATCTTCAATTTAATTTCCATTCATCCAAAAACTATTTTTTCCATGAATCCATATTGATTTATCTCAATGAAGATCTCTAACCCAATAAAAATTGAGTTCTTAAAGTGGGTGTTTTTTTCTTTTTTCCAACAGCATGTTAACAATATACACTTTAGCTAACATTCATATATACACAATTTTTTGTGTTTTGAAATATATATATATATATATATATATATATATAATTCTTTAAAGCAAGATGCATTCCCAATGCTCTACATCATTAATTCCAAGAAAGAACCTAAATCTGAAAGAGAAAAACAACTAGAAAGGCCAGCATATACATGGATAGAGAGTAGAGCTAACATATACCCTTAGGTCATATGTTAGCAACTTAAACTTCAGTAAATTTTCAAATATATACTTTTAATATATCAATACACAGTCTTTGGTGTTTGGAAAAAAATATATACCTCTTTTATTCAATTTTTCAAACCTTAACATGATTCCCGAGGATGTATGTTAACAGTTTTCATATCTATATAAATTTAATAATTTTAATAATAAATTAAATCCATTCGTATTAATTTGATACTTAAAACATTTAGAACTGCATATATATATATATATCTATATATTTTAAGGTCAGGGAGGTGGATAAAATTGTAAGAAGAGGGTGTCGAAGTTGGCTCATTAACCAACGACGCCAGCTGCCTTGACTTTGTATACTTCTTATTTCTTTTATCATATCTAGTATGCAAAATCAACTTAATGAATTCGTTGTCACATTTAAAAGATACATAAACCTATATAACAATTCATTAAAGAGAATCTCATCATTCTTTTTTATAATTACTATACTAAGTTAATCATGTTACCTTTTGTGGTCATGATATTGAGAATAAGGTGGTTTTTTTTTTTTTTTTTTTTTTTTTAAATAAATTAATTATTTCTCTTTCATTTTTTCAAAACTTATTCATTTCTTCCTACAAATACTATACTAGGTTTACCTCCAACATTATTTTTCTAGTCAAAGTATTCAGATTTCACTACGGATATTCCGCTTTTTCAATTTTTCTTAAAACCAATTCATTTCTAATTGCTAAGTTAATTTTGCCTCTTTAATCTGGTCAAGATATTTGGATTTTATAGTGGATATTTTGAGATTTAGTTTTAATTGTTTCTTTTTTAAATTTTCTTAAAATAAATTAGTTTCTTCCTATAAAGTGCAGAGGTTTCATCATACCTACACTTAATCAAAATTACTATTTAAATTGTAATATGATGATTCTTATCGCTATAGTTGTTGAAAGAGACGTATCAGACAAAGAAACAAGTGGAATGGAAAGAAAAAGAATGAAAAGAAGAGCACAAAGAAAAGTCGTTATTACCAGATCAATAACTCATATGGTATGTTGTTCCATGAAAACTTTCTTATGTGTGTTTGTCCTTGTACATGTGTGCATATGTATACATGTGCACACATGTATTCTTGTGTGAAGGAATGATTAATAAGATTATTATTTCATAGGAGGAGGTAGACGGGAAGGGAAGAGTTGGAGATGATGGTTGGAGATGGTTATGGGAGGTGAGTTGGACATAGTTTTTGTTTTTATTATTTTTTGAATGGTAAGGATACTTGGAACTTGACACAACATTTTTGGGCAAAAACAGTTGAATTGAAAGAGCATAGACTATAATAGTTGGCCCATACAAAAATCCAGTTTTGAGGTGTTTCCCAAAGGAAAAAATAAAATAAAATTAGTAGACTATGTACATTAATTGGAGGACAAAATGAGAAAACATTGAAGCCACATTTATTTGAAGTATCTAATCTAATCAAATATGGGAATAATAATGTTAGTTGCAATCTGTAAGGTTATTAAAATGATTTCTTTTTTTTATTTTTTAAGATATTATCAATAAGTTAGAGCTGTACCATCTATTAAAGTCAAATACTATATGTGCGCTTTGATTTTCAACATGAACCATCCCACATAAACTTGGAATCCACAAACCGATGATGGGCCAGACGACAAACATCCTGCCAATAATTGATGTAAGTTGGTTTGGGACCAACATGGATAAACTACTGGCAGGATGCTTTGGAAAATCAAAATTAAGTTTCATGCATGTCGCTATCATCCAAGGACGTTTGCAAAACATTATTGCATAGTAGCAATCGGATTTTGAATCTCAATTTGTTTTATCGGTTTTGGAGCTTTATCAAAGAAATAAAAAGGGGATCAAATTACTAAAAATATGGGCTTAATGGTTAGTTATTGATGAGTTACAACTATTTGTAAGTTGGCATTAAAACATACAAAAGTATATAAATCAATATGGAATTTTCTATGTTTAGGAAAAAAAAAATATTCTTATTCAATTTTTCAAATCTTTAAATGTATCATGAGGACATATGTTAACAATTTTCATTCCTATATATTCAATAATTTTAATAATAAATTAAATCTATTCCTATTTTGAAACTTAAAGCATTCATAGTTGTATACTTCTTATTTCTTTAAAAGTTATTATCATTTTCTTCCCTAACGAACACAATTGATGAATTGTCATTTTTCTTCCTATTGTTTCATTTTACCCCTTCTTTTGACTTGAATTAATACTATTTTAGGTTCTTTTTTTTTAATTTTTTTTACATTTTTAAAATCATCAATGGGAAAAATGGTAATTTATCAGTTGTCATAGATAAAAATGATTATCAATCTTTCTTTTATTATATATAGTATGCAAAATCAACTTAATGAATTCATTGCCACATTAGAAGATACACAGAACACTCCATTAAAGAAATTCCATGATTCTTTTTTATAAATACCATACAAATTCATATCACCGTTTATGGTCATGATACTGAGAAAAAGGTGATTTGTTTTTTATTTTTTTATTTTTTAATTTATTTCAATTTAATTACTTCTCTTTCAATTCTTTTAAAACTATTCATTTCTTCCTAGTGTATATATATATATATATATATATATATATATATTTTTCTGAATATTAAATAGGTAAGGTATATATCAAAAAATAGGAAAACATTTACTGTTTATGAATACTTCAATAATTGGCCGTTGAAAATTAATACTTTCGCACGTTTGTGACAAGCAGATTATAAGCAAACAGCAATACAATAATACTCTAATAACAAAAAATAAAAATAATATTTTTTACTCAGCTAATCAAATACTAAATAAATAGAAATTATAACAAATTGTCTACCCCCAGTCGACTGCCCGATCAATCAATCCGACCCAGCCACAGCTAGCCAGATGGAGTCCGTTCCAGTCCATCACCGGACCCAGGCAAGTACTGTCCCTCTGCCTTCTGAGGGATTTACACGCCTCCCCCACCTCTCGAACCCAAAACCAAAAGACATATAGTCATTTGAAAAGTATGGTGAATACTTGTTATAAATATATAGACTTAACACCACTTTCTTTTTGATAATATTATTTACCTTATTTGTTGTTGTTTTATTATGGAAATTATTCTTCTAGTTTGTTTATAAATATACCTCTATTATAACCATTGAGAATATACATCAATCGAATTATTTTCTTTCTTTCTCTCTTACTTTTGTTTGTTCCTCTTATTTGATTATTATTTTATATTCATTGCTTTTAGACATTATTTATTTAATTATTATTCTATATTTATTAGTTTTAGACATTGTTTTATAATATATTATTAGCACGAATTTGGTGCGGAAGATTTTATTTATGTAATCTACTCCTTACTATTTGATTCAAATAATTTTATTAATATATATGTATTCAAATAATTTTATTAGTATATGTTATGGGTATTTTCTAGTTACCTAAATGGGTTGGTAAAAGCCCAATGAAAATGATCCAATGAACCAGCTTAGCAGGTAGAGGCACAACTCATTAGCATCAGCTCGTTCATCAACTCGTCCATGAGCTTGTTTATCAGCTCATCAGCTCGTCCATAAGCTCGTTCAGCTGCTTATTAGCTCACTCAGAACGAGCTCCAAAATGACCTCATCAACTTGTTTTGAATCGAGCTCTAAATCGTCCGGAGTAGAATCAGTTCATTACTTGGCGTACACGTTCCGGTTTTCTCAGAATGACAGTAGCACAAATTAAGGAACACAAAACTACCAAATCAAAACCCGAATTTCATGAGATTTAAACAAGCATTTAATGGGTGTAAGTTTTGGGAAAATGTAATTAATTATTTTATATTATATTATAACTGTAGCACTACCCCTTTTTCTATAAAAAGAGGTTTAAACTCATTTGTAAGAGGATCTTGGTCTCTCTCTCATGTTGTAACCAGAAAACTTATAGTAACAGTGACTGCGTCTCCACCACCAGAAAAGGTACCGTAAACGTAGGCTATTCTTGGCTGAACCACGTAAAATCTATGTCTAATCTCTTCCTTTTTGCTTCTATTCTCTTGCTTTTGTTCTATTTTTCATCGATTTGCAGTGTTGGACATTGAAGAACCTTGTTGACGAAATCTGAATGTCAACATTTTGACGCTAAAAGAAGGGCCCAAACTCTAGATTTCTCCAGATCTACAAATTGCCATAGCAGGAGGAAGAACAAGGACTTGCAGCACAGCCGCTGGCCGACTTGAAAGGCAAACAGAACAGAAACCTGGCACATCTCAGGCCTTTGCAGATGGAGCTGCTGAAGGAAAACCTCCCCTAACCCCTCACTAGCCAACGTCGGTAGTCTTTGTAGTTGGGGGGCCGTATGAGTAGAACCAGCCATAAGAGGCACTGGGAAACATGATGTAATAGCTGGCTAATACGGTTAGGTCGTTAGCTCAGGCCCAAGTGCAGAACATGCCCAGACTTGAGGTTGCTGAGCCCAGAATTCACCAGCAACCGCGAGAATAAGTGTCAGCCCGTGAAAGGCCCAACAGAGAAGTCTTGTGATCTGTTAACTCAGCTCTTCCTCTCAATTCACATTTAAGAGCTGATAATCGTCGAGCTTAAGTAGATGAAGTGGAAAATCAGTGACGAGCAAAGTCGCACCAAGCAAACAACTTGTAGGGACAGAGGAACATATCAAGTCACTGCTCCTTAAGTCACAAGCACATGAGAAAGTATAAGCCAAAAAATCCAATAGTTGAAGAGCTCCTCCAAAGGGTCCGCCAGCTCAAGGAACGGCGTAGAGCTCAGGAACAGAGGAGTCAGTATAGTGGAAGAACCCCACTCACCATAGATGTCAAGCTTGAGCCTTTGTCTCCTAGATTCAAGATCCCTAACATTTCATAATATAATGGGGATACAAATCCATACGACCATCTAGACGCGTTCAATATTCAAATGGATCTGCAGACCACCAGCTCATTGGTTAAATGTCACGTCTTCCTAATAACACTTAGAGACATTCCACGAGCTTGGTTTAATAATCTTCCAGCTCATAACATTGGCAGTCGGGAAAAATTTCAAAGAAGGTTCACAAACCAGTACAAGCCTCTAAAAAAGCAGCTCGCGCCGCCTTGCCACCTCGCTATAGTCTTCCAGTGACGAGATGAATCGCTAAAAGACTATCTTGCTAGATTTAGATGTGAGGTCAACAGGGTAGACAATCCCTTAGATGAAATAATCTTAATAGCGATCTCAGTTGACCTTCGCAAGGATGAAAAACTATATAAAGATATCTATAAGACTCGAGTTAGGGACTTGGGCGAATTCAATGAGTGAGCTTCTAAGAAAGTCAGATAGGAAGAGGCCTTTGGCTCAAAGCAACCTGACCAAGAGGATGAAACTGGTAGTTCTAACCAGTCTTAGAAAAGCGATCATGACTTGAGCTACCAAGTGTCTAAGAAGGCCAGAAAAGAGCCTAGAGCTAAATGACCTCAGCGTCATGACAGCTACAGCACCTATCAGAAAAGAGATGTTAGAATTTAGTACGCGTCAGTTGGGGCGGGAGCTTGCAAAGAGCGAGCTAGGCAATGCCCATAGCCCTTTTGCAGCTCCTGTTGAGCTGGTCTAGAGTGAAAGCTCGTGAAGAGTAAGTTGTGTGATGCCCGCATTCCTTTACAATGCCTGTCCGAGCTCGACTAGAGCGATAGTTCTTAAGGATAGCTAGGTGATGTCGTAGCCCGTTATAGTGCCTATATGAGCTAGACTAAGGCAACAGCTCGCAAAGGGTAAATTGGGTAGTGTCTGTGAATCGTTGAACGGGATGAAGTTAACCACTCGCAAAACTGATGAGCTAGGCGAGCTAGCAAAAGCTCACATACCATACTGGACTGGGCAATTTTGCAGTCCATTGTAGCCTGGATGAACTTATAAGCCATATAATAAAATTGACATAGAATTGAAGTGTTTTATATGTATAGGCATTCTAAGCGGAAATTACATATGTATTTAAATGTAGGTGACACATCAGGCTAGCGGAGGGTGCGGAAGAGCGGTTGTTAGTGAATTGGGAATCAAGTAGTGAATGGAAAAATAATTGATTTATATTAAATACATTTTTTTATATTGCATGTATTTTATAGATTTTCATTAATCCTTTTTAGTTTATAAATAATTTTACATTCTAGCATGAAAAGAAATAGCTAAGTTTATGTATGAAATGATATGCTATATGTTAATATGCATATATATATATATATTATGCTTCTAGAAGGAAAAGAATTCAATTTCAATTATGGAAAGAAATAGTTTTCAAAGGCTAGTGGATTTCCCAAGTTTATAGACTTTATAGATTCAGATCCGGCCGATATACCCCGTAGTGTATGGCAAGTGTTGGGAGAGCGTGTCACTAACATCGAGGAAATTGAGTCTGTAGTATTCGTCATGTCGCTCTCTACACGTGTGGGGTATTATCTCACTGTATGTGTGCGATGTATAATTCTGCTGCGTAATAGTGAGATGTCTTTGTAGTTTTGTCACGGTGTGCAATGCTAGCTTTATGCCACGTGACCTCACATTGAGCGGCACAAGATTAGTCGCCATGTGATTATAGCTGCCCTTGGATTCCCATTAATGCATTTTTAGAAAAGAAAAACATACAACTAAAAGTGGATTTTAGAAAGAAAATGTTATCGCATTTTCTGAACTTAATTTTAGTACGAGCCTTTGAAACTTCACAATGAGTTTATAAAATACATTTTTTTTTTTTTTTTTTTGAGATGAAAATATTTTAAATAATAATTTTTTTTTCAAATGTTTTCAAGAGATAGATTTTCTAAAAATTAGTTTAAATTAAAAAGCTTACACACTCACTGAGCTTCTTTTGCTCACTTTATTTTTAGTTTTATGTTACAAAAACCTCCTCAGGTGTAGGAGCAAGCAATCAGGGTATTTGTTCCCCTCTTTTAGATAAGGTGGGCCGAAGACGATCAACATTGCTGTGAAATCATTTTTATGTATATTTGTGTCATGAGCATGTGCATATTTTGAACTATAAAACTTGTTGTGTTTAGGGTGACGTGTTAAAGTATTATTTATATAAGTATTTAAAGATCATTTATATGCACAATATAGATTCTTAATAATTCATATTGGAATTTGAAAAGATTAAAAGTTAAGGGTTTGCTCCATTACATCCTTTTGGGATCTTGTTAGTTAGATCTCAGAGAGGTTTCATGGGGTGCTTAATAGGATCGTTGGATTCATTAGAAGAATCCAGATCGGTTCTTGTCAAAATTAGTTTCTTCCTATAAAGTGCAGAGGTTTCATCATACCTACTCTTAACCAAAAAATTACTATTTAAATTGTAATATAATGATTCTTATGGCTATAGTTGTTGAAAGAGACAAACCAAATAAAGAAACAAGTGGGATGGAAAGAAAAAGAATGAAAAGAATAGCACAAAGAAAAGTCGATATTACCAAATCGATAACTGATATGGTATGTTCGTTCCATGAAAACTTTCTTATGTGTGTTTGTCATTGTACATATTTATGGGTTGTTTATCAACCCATTTAATGACCCATTTAATCGACATATTATCAACCTGTTTAACCGACACGAATAATGATCCGTTAGTCGACACGTTTAATGACCCGTTTATGATCCATTTGACAATAGTTAACACATTTAAATTTTAATATAGATGTTATAAAAAACAAAATAAAAATAAAAATACATAAAACCTATCAAAAAATAGTTTCAATTTGATAGGCTTCCGCCTGCATATCAATTTGATAGGTGGATTTATTGTTAACAGTTTCATAGTATTGCATTGCATCAACATTCAATAGTTTGGTTGCTCTATCAAAAAACAATACTACTTCTCTATGGTATGGTTGCTCTATCCATCAAGTAACAGTTTCATAGTATTGCATTACATCAACAGTAACAATTTCAATATCAAAAAACAAAAATCAACACAATCATAGTATTACATTGCATCAACAGTAACAGTTTCAATATCATAGGGTTTTTACATTGAAGAATGAAAAGTTTATATACCTCTCATTAAAATTGCATGACTGCCCCTCTAATATCAAATTACATTTTTACACTCACTTAATGGGTCAACCCGTGACACGATTAACATGACACGAATCCGACACGATTAGTTAACGGGTTAGACGGATTGATCCGTTAATTTACTCAACCCGGTTACATTCAACCCTAACTCATAATTATCTTGTCAGTTTCGTGTCAATCCATCATGTCGAATTCCAAATTGTCACCCCTAAAATCAACCATTAAACTGAATCAACAGTTGTGCTTTGAAAATTAAAATTTTTAATTCATGGAAATTAAAACTACAATTTAATTCCAAAGTTAATATTTATAGTTACTATTTGAAAAATTAAATTTACAATTTAATTTTGCAGTTATACATTTCCAAATTCTGTGGTTGCATTCATGGCACTATTATACTTTTCCAAATTCTATAGTTGTATTCATGACACTTGATCCAACAATTATGTTTTAAACATTAAATATTCAATTTAATTTCCATTCATCCAAAACCGTTTTTTCCATAAATCCATCTTGATTTATCTCAATTAAGATCTCTAACCTAATAAAAAATGAGTTCTTAAATGGGTGTTTTTTTCATTTTTCCAACAATATGTTAACAATCTACACTTTAGTGAATATTCATATATACACAATTTTTTGTGTTTTGAAAAAAAAATATATATATATATATATAACTCTTTAAAGCAAGATGCATTCCCAATGCTCTACATCATTAATTCCAAGAAAAAACCTAAATCTAAAAGAGAAAAACAACTAGAAAGGCCAGCATATACATGGATATAGAGTAGAGCTAACATATACCCTTAGGTCATATGTTAACAACTTCAACGTCAGTGAATTTTCAAATATATATTTTTAATATATCAATACACAATCTTTTGTATTTGGAAAAAAAATATGTACCTCTATTATTCAATTTTTCAAACCTTAACATGTGTCCCCAGGATGTATGTTAACAGTTTTCATATCTATATAAATTTAATAATTTTAATAATAAATTAAATCCATTCGTATTAATTTGATATTTAAAACATTTAGAACTGCATATATATATGTATATATATATATATATATATATATTTTTTTTTTAAGTCAGGGAGGGGGATAAAATTGTAAGAAGAGGGTGTCGAAGTTGGCTCATTAACCAACGACGCCAGCTGCCTTGACTTTGTATACTTCTTATTTCTTTTATCATATCTAGTATGCAAAATTAACTTAATGAATTCGTTGTCACATTTAAAAGATACATAAACCTATATAACAATTCATTAAAGAGAATCTCATCATTCTTTTTTATAATTACTATACTAAGTTAATAATGTTACCTTTTGTGGTCATGATATTGAGAATAAGGTGGTTTTTTTTAAAAAAAAAAAAAAATTTAAATTAATTATTTCTCTTTCATTTTTTTCAAAACTTATTCATTTCTTCCTACAAATACTATACTAGGTTTACCTCCAACATTATTTTTCTAGTCAAAGTATTCAGATTTCACTATGGATATTCCGCTTTTTCAATTTTTCTTAAAACCAATTCATTTCTAATTGCTAAGTTAATTTTGCCTCTTTAATCTGGTCAAGATATTTGGATTTTATAGTGGATATTTTGAGATTTAGTTTTAATTGTTTCTTTTTTAAATTTTCTTAAAATAAATTAGTTTCTTCCTATAAAGTGCAGAGGTTTCATCATACCTACACTTAATGAAAAAATTACTATTTAAATTGTAATATGATGATTCTTATGGCTATAGTTGTTGAAAGAGACGTATCAGACAAAGAAACAAGTGGAATGGAAAGAAAAAGAATGAAAAGAAGAGCACAAAGAAAAGTCGTTATTACCAGATCAATAACTCATAGGGTATGTTGTTCCATGAAAACTTTCTTATGTGTGTTTGTCCTTGTACATGTGTGCATATGTATGCATGTGCACAGGCATGCATGTGCACATACCCTTGTGTTGCTTGTCCTTGTACATGTGTGTGCACACATGTATTCTTGTGTGAAAGAATGATTAATAGGTATTATTATTTCATAGGAGGAGGAAGACGGGAAGGGAAGAGTTGGAGATGATGGTCGGAGATGGTTATGGGAGGTGAGTTGGACATAGTTTTTGTTTTTATTATTTTTTGAATGGTAAGGATACTTGGAACTTGACACAACATTTTTGGGCAAAAACAGTGGAATTGAAAGAGTATAGACTATAATAGTTGGCCCATAAAAAATCCAGTTTTGAGGTGTTTCCCAAAGGAAAAAATAAAATAAAATTAGTAGACTATGTACATTAATTGGAGAACAAAATGAGAAAACATTGAAGCCAAATTTATTTGAAGTATCTAATCTAATCAAATATGGGAATAATAATGTTAGTTGCAATCTGTAAGGTTATTAAAATGATTTTTTTTTTTTTAAGATATTATCAATAAGTTAGAGCTGTACCATCTATTAAAGTCAAATACTATATGTGCGCTTTGATTTTCAACATGAACCATCCCACATAAACTTGGAATCCACAAACCGATGATGGGCCAGACGACAAACATCCTGCCAATAATTGATGTAAGTTGGGTTGGGACCAACATGGATAAACTACTGGCAGGATGCTTTGGAAAATCAAAATTAAGTTTCATGCATGTCGCTATCATCCAAGGACGTTTGCAAAACATTATTGCATAGTAGCAATCGGATTTTGAATCTCAATTTGTTTTATCGGTTTTGAAGCTTTATCAAAGAAATAAAAAGGGGATCAAATTACTAAAAATATGGGCTTAAGGGTTAGTTATTGATGAGTTACAACTATTTGTAAGTTGGCATTAAAACATACAAAAGAATATAAATCAATATAAAATTTTCTATGTTTAGGAAAAAAATAATATTCTTATTCAATTTTTCAAATCTTTAAATGTATCCTGAGGACATTTGTTAACAATTTTCATTTCTATATATTCAATAATTTTAATAATAAATTAAATCTACTCCTATTTGAAACTTAAAATATTCGGAGTTGTACTTCTTATTTCTTTTAAAGTTATTATCATTTTCCCTTCTAATGAAGATGATTGATGATTTGTCATTTTCAACCCCTATTGATTAATGTTCCAGTAATATTATTTTACTCCTTTTTTTTAACTTGACTTAATACTATTTTAGTTTTTTTTTTTATTTTATTTTTTTTACCTTTTTAAAATCATCAATAAAGAAAAATGATAATTTATCAATTATCATGGATAAAAATGATAATAACTCTTTCTTTTGTCATATCTAGTATGCAAAATCAACTTAATGAATTCATTGTCACATTAGAATATACATATATCTATATAACACTCCATTAAAGAAATTCCATCATTCTTTTTTATAAATACCATACAAAATCATGTTACCTTTTCTGGTCATGATGTTGAGAAAAAGGTGGCTTGTTTTTTGTTTTTTGGTTATTTATTTATTTATTTAAATTTAATTACTTCTCTCTCAATTCTTTTAAAAACTATTCATTTCTTACAAGTTATTATTATTTTTTTTTTTTTGAAAAGCAAAGAGGTAAGATGTATATCGAAAAAATAGGAAAACATTTACCGTTTATGAATACTTCAATAATTGGCCATTGAAAATTAATACTTTCACACGTTTGCAGATTATAAGCAAACAGCAATACAATAATACTCCAATAACTAAAAATAAAAATAACCCTTTTTACTCCGCTAATCAAATACTAAGTAAACAGAAATAATATTCAGTTGTACCACTTACTTTGATCGTCTTGAAATGCTAGACATGAAATTTATGTAATATACAGATGGAGTGGATGCATATAATTTTATATCGAAGCTTAGTAATGTCAAATTGGACAGAATTTAATAAAATAGAACAATACACATTTATATTTTTTAACCATGAAATATTTTTATTATAGAAAATAATATGCTGAATCTACTCATTGTATTAATATGCAATTAACCTTTTGTATGTAGAATCATAATATTCTGTTGAAGTGACCATAAAAATGTATATAGTTGGTATGAATATCAAACTATAGAGGTCACAAATGAATAGGGCCACAGTCTTTTTAACAGTTTTTGTTGGCCCGGCTTTGTTTGTTATAAGTGCTGCTTGGACAGCCTTGACTGTCATAATTGAAGAATTGATTCAAGTTGGAAATTATTAATATTATCACAACATGTCTACCAATTTTGAGGATATTCAAAATGATATTAAACCTTCTGACTCCTAAACTTTTTGACTATCTACATATATTTTCTATTGACTATCTCGGAGGGTCAACACTTGTTAAGGGTATGTTCCGAAGGCTCCAACGAATGATTTATGTGAGGGCTTATCCCTAATCGTTGAATCTTCTTTTAGCCCCGTAAGGTCTCATCCGAAGTAGAACGCTCAACTTTATAGATATTTTGGGTGCATAACTCCTATCATCAAGCTAATATTGACTGTCCGGGAGAGTCAACACTTGTTGAGGATATGTCCCGAAAGCCCTAACGAACGATTTGTGTGGGAGCCAATTCGTAATAGTTAAACCCTCTTTTGGTCCCGTAGGGTCGCGTCCGGAGTAGAACCCTCTTTCTAGCCCCAAAATATCGATGTCGAAAATTAGTCGACCAGATTCTTAAAACTCAATACCTGCAAATAACATAACACAAAGCAAACAAGAGAAGAGAAGAGGAAGAACAGAAGAATGCAAGACAGTTTTTACGTGGTTCGCCCAATACAATGTCTACGTCCATGACCGTTTCCTTTATATTTTGGCAGAGTGACAGTATCTTATTTCTCTCGTCCCTGTTACAATGAGTTTTTACCCCCTATTTATAGAGAGTGACTGATATAATTTGAATTACATTTGAAATAGGAAATATAATTTAAAATTAAACACACTTCCAAAACAGTTTCCATCATATCAGGAACGGACTCCTTGATTTTCGAGATTTGATTTGCTTCAAAATAGGTAAGTTGACTTCTTCTCAGATTGGGTTGTTTCAAGCTTTTAGAAGATGCTTTAAACGAGCTCGTCTGAACTGAGCTTCCTCCCAGATCACCAACTAAAGATTATAGGCGAGCTAGGAACCACATTATGAGCTCTTGGTTTCTTATGATTATTGTCTTTGTCTCCATTTTCTTCCACATCGACACATAAGAACATAACTACTCTCTATTTTTATATTGAAATGTAAGGGTGCGTTTGGATAAGTTTTTAAATGGTGTTTTTAAAAAGTATTTTAAAAAACGATAATGCGTTTGGTAGTATTTTTGAAAATACATTTCAAAAATGAAAAATGATTGTTTGATGCCACTTTTGAAAATAGGTAAAAATTGAAAATATGTTTGGATGAAAACTATTTTTAAAATTGATGATGTAACTGTAAAAGACGAATGTTTTTACTTTTTTGAGTTTTACTGTACAAAAGAAAATGATTTTTAAAAATGATAGAAAACGAAAAAAGGTCATTTTTTACTTTTACTTTAAGTTTTATTGTACATTTTTTAAAATATGTTTTTTGTTTCCGAAATCATGTTTTTGAAAACGATTAGAAAACACATTTTTGAACATTTTGCGTTTTTAAAAATGAAAAACAATTTTCAAAAACAGTCCCAAACACCACCTAAATGGTTTCATGATTAATATTTGAGACGGCAACGTAAGTATAGAAGATTGATTTGTTCTCAACAGAATGTTCCCTTCCAACAAGAGAGGCTTTCATGGAGTTTCTGCCAAGGTTCTTTTTTCTTTTTTTTTTAGTATAATAACTGCATCTGGGATGGATCTAGAGGACTGTCAGGACCAACCGAGATAGAACACTATTGGCACGGCCTAGGAACAACTCCTAATAGGGAGGGATTCATCCATACGAAGGTGGGGAAGAGATTCACACAAAGTTGGGAGATCAACCTACACTAATGGTGGGAGACCAATGATTAGAAATAATATTAGTATTATTAGTATTAGAAAATTGAAAGAAATTCACAGCAATATAAAATTCGATATAAAATAATAAAACGGAACTGAAAGCGTACCCGTTTCTATGCAATAGAAAATTCCTCTGGATTCTTTGAATTGTTCAACTGGTCGAATTACAATCACATAGACAGAAAGGAACATCAAATCACAATGTAATTTGTCTTGCCATGTGTTTTCTTCTCTATATTCACTCACTTTGTGTATTTTGCACGTATGTCGTGGAAAGTTGATTTTGTAACAAACGAAAACAAAATGAAATACATCAAGTATTTATAGGGGTGGCGGTTATTTTCTGATAACTGCCAGTAACCGCCAGCAGTTACTCGTTTTTATCCAAATCCATTTTATATGGATCGGGTTATAGGTTTGGGTCATCTTGGGTGGACCCGACCCAACAACCCAATAACCCAATGTCTCTCACTCACACAAGATGAGCCAAACAGAAATAACAGAGAAAACACTGGTGACCCCTTTTATGATAAGGAGTACAAGCATTCATACAGGCAAATACACTGTGTGACCTATGAACAATAATAAATGCAATGTGACTTGTCTTTCAAATCTCAATTGTACTATTATACAAGAGATTGTAAATATGTTCATTATTATGTCCTAGATTTAATATAATTTTATTTGCTCGAGCACATTTAATCCCTTAATGTAATATGCTCGATCATTTAATATTCCATATAATCACAATTGCAAGTCCAAATTACAATTAGTCGCAACTAGTAACTATAGGAACAAATAAAATTCATTAAATCTTCCTGTCTCACTTTCGTCCCTCGGTCAACAAAAATGACTGATACCATAGTAATGTCCCATAGGCCGTATTATCATAGTCATAGAAGACACACTAATGATACAAACATCACCTTGTTACTTTGAGACAAAATGAACAGTCACTGAGGACATAAGTAGAAGTTTTACAAACTTCAATGGAACTTACACAATGAGGAATCAGGGATAAATTCACTCATTTTCTATGTCGGTTACAATAAGCACACACGGTATGAAACGCATGTTACAGTGAATTTTGTCCTTCAATAAGGACGCGTATGTCTTTTATAATTAGATTATTCACTGTACAGATATTAGTTCAGATGCTTTCCTAGCACCTAACCTGAGTTTCTAAAAACTCGCCCTTCAAGCATTTTTATCAAGAAACTCACATCTGGTTTAATCAGGTTCTCATGATGATGGGCATACATCACGAGCGGTTCAATAATTGATTTAGGTATAACCTCATCTTGATTACAATCAAGGCGACATTTCATATATTTCAAGCCCTTAAGAGAATAATCTCATTTTTATCCTCTAAAAAATATATATGTCTTATCTTGGCTTGCTCTCCTAACAACCAAGGCGACTGTACGTGTAAGAATACCAGTCTCAAAACCTGACGACATACTTTCATATATAATCTATGTGAAATGAATATGTGCTAGTTTTATATAACCATAATGACGTATCTAATTATAAAGCAGATATAGCTTAATGTAACAATTATAACATTACAATCTATGAAACTCAAAGATTCAGCATGTGACATAAATAATCTCTTGTCACAACTTTTGTGAATGGATACACAACCATCTCACACGTAGATACACACTTAATTGTTATATTTTTTTCATCACTATATTCCTGATGAAATTCTACTTAGTCTCTATGTGTTTCGATTTACTGTGATATTTCTTATCTTTAGTATAGGCAGTTGCTACCTGAGTGATACAGGGAGTAATCAACAGTCTCTTCCAGATATGTCAATATACTTTTCACAGCAATCTAATGTTTCTATCTAGAATTGGATCAATATCTACCTATCAGTCCAACTGCATAGTAGATATCAAGTTCATATACATCATAGTCTATATGAGACTTCTGATAGTACTGGAGTAAGGAATCCTTTGCATTCTTAAATCAACGATAATGAATAGCCTTACGGTTGTTTTTACGAGTTGATAATTTTGAGGGCACTAACTCTTCAGCCCCTTTGCTCCCACTAGGAACAAATGCACCAGCTATTCCAATAGCTTTGTCACTCCCACTAGGGATAAAGTATTCAAACAACTCTCTATTTTCCTCTAGTTAAATATTCGAACATAGAACAACGTCCGAATTGTTCAACTTGTAAAATTGAAATTTCTTTTCAACCTCACCTCTACAAGGAAATTCATTCATTAAGAAATTCACATCTTGTGACTCTAATTCAGTAATACTTCCATTTCAGTTTTCTCCTACGAGTACATATAAGTGCTCAGAGTATCTAATTAAGATACACTTCTTTACTCTAGCACCCAGCTTTCCATATTATACTGGAAAAAAGATCATGTACAAATCCTGCACACCTTCAAGGTCGCATATAAGTAAGGTTAGGTTTTCTACCTATCCATAATTCATAGGATATGAAAAATACTGATTTTATAAGGACCATATGTAGAATATAAATAGTTGTTAAGAGCGTATCTCCCCAGTAAGATACTGGGAGATTTACTTTGTGTCATCATAGATCTTACCATCTTCAATAACATTCTATTCCTCCTTTCCACTACACTATTTTGCTATGGAGTTCTAGGAATGGTCTATTGTCTATCAATATAATGCCCCAGATTTATGAGAGATCAGATAGACATGACCAAAACAAGTGTAATGATCTATGAATGTTATACCATATAAGACACCATTTCTAACTCTCATAATCATTGGTCCATAAATATCAGAATGAATTAATTGTAATGAATTTTCAGCCCTAATTCCTTTTTAAATGGTTTTCTAGTTGTTTTTCTTATTAGACAACTTTCACATGCAGGCGAATCTATCTTATTGAGAGAACCTAAAAAATTCCTCTTTGGCCAATTTATTCATTAGATTCCGCCCGATATGTCATAGTCTAGCATGCCAAATATAAACATCAATATTGGCAACATTAATTGAAATAATTAATAAAAAACAACCTTCGCATTAATAATACCATAAAATTCGATATTTAATACGATGAAACCACTCATCAGGTATCCAGTACTTAATCACCATTAATCTAAATTAAATCCTCAAACAGTAGCCATAAAAAGTTATACATTATCCTAAACCCAAAAGGACAATTACAGAGACAATATTTTGTCAAATTTTCGTAACATAGAGGATGTCAAGGAGACATAACACTTGACCACCTTATAGAATCACCTTGTAGGTGCCAATTTCTCTCAAGTTATTCCCCATATAGATCCATTTTGTTCCTCGGTTGATCCGACGATACTACTACAAATGCTCCTCTAGCATATACTGAAACTTACGGTGCTGAATATAATAGATATCATCATTCAATTTGTCACCTGTGTCAGTTTAACAACTACATTTTCGAAGCACATGTCATTTCCCTAAATGACATTTATTCTGTTTTGAGACTTATATTCTGTATCTTTCTATGTCTATACTAGCACATCTACTATCATTTCATTAAAATATTACAGCAACTATACACTCATAAATATGATAAAAGAATATTTGGATAGGAATCGAAAAAATAGTCAAGCTACCCATCATCATCCAATTTCCAAATATTCATTAAACCATATATATAAGTGTTTTGCGTAAATCAGTCCTAATATCATGCTCTACAAGATTTTAGGACACCCACAATTTAAATAGTATCATTTGAGATCTTTATAACCTCAGACATCTCATCATCGAAATCTCTATGATCTCCAATATTCTATCGTCCGAAATTTCTATGATCTCAAAATCCTACTATTCGTATGAGATTTATTTAATCTCAAGGTCCTGGTCGACAATTTTGAGATTTTAATAATCTCTTTGTCATCCGATAAGATAGCGATCATAATCATGTCATTTGATAGCTCATCATTAAAATCAGTCGACCCAGTTCCACAAAAATGCATGTTATAATCTAAAATATAAATATACATGCATGATAAATTTTAAATTAAACAAAATTTAATATAAAAATTAAGGTATTTAAATTCAGCTCACAATTAGAGTGAATAAACAATTGAGATGAAAAGAGGAGAAAAAATAGAATAAAAAAAAATCGTCGGAACGTTGCCGGAAACCACCGTCGACAGTGGTACGTGGCACTCACGCGTTGGCACCGTCGACGCCACACGACGGCAACCGTAACAGCATGCCCACACGTGCAACACAGGTGCACCTGGAATTCTGTCTTCAGCATGCCACATGGCAGCTTGTGGTGCTACCACACTTCCATACGACGTGGCTATCCCAAACGCTGCCACGTATTGTCACAAGTGTCACGTTCCAATTTGTCCATTTTGACGACACGTGGCTTCTCTAGATGTCGCCACACGTTTCACACGTGGCACAATTATATTCTGCCACATGATGAGACACGTGGGCCAATGACATCAGGCCACACTATTAATACGTGGCCTCACTTGATTGACCACTCTAGCACACATGTGGTTTCACCAGAATCTGACACGTCGTTAGCACGTGGCTTCACCACAGATCGCCACGTGGATATGCTACGGTTCACACTTCTTCATTGTAATATTTTCAGAATTTAAATTTTATGGATCGAACTTTAAATGCGTTTTTCTCACTCATTTTTCATCCAAATTGCTTATATAATATACCGTTGGAAAGCTCTTTTTGAGCCTTATCTAATGGTGTAATAATCGCATGAAGAAGTAAAACATAAGTTTGCATTAATCCCTAAGAACAGATTCCGGATTTTTTTCTATTCCTTATGTTTTTCAAAATATAAGTTTTCATGGCAATTTAATTACTCAAGCATGATCAATAACCAGCAAACAAATCAACCGGGCTCTGATACCAATGAAAGAAATTCATAGCAATATAAAATTTGATATAAAATAATAAAACGGAACCGAAAGCGTACCCGTTTCTAAGCAGCGAAAATTCCTCTGGATTCTTTGAATTGTTCAACTGGTCGGATTCCGATCACATAGACGGAAAGGAACCTCAAATCACAATGTAATTTGCCTTGCCATGTGTTTTCTTCTCTATATTCACTCACTTTATGTATTTTGCACGTATATCGTGGAAAGTTGATTTTGCAACAAACGAAAACAAAATGAAATACATCAAGTATTTATAGGGGTGGCGATTATTTTCTTATAACCGCCAGTAACTGCCAGTGGTTACTCATTTTTATCCAAATCCATTTTATATGGATCGGATTATGGGTTTGGGTCATCTTAGGTGGACTCGACCCAACAAAAATATTATTTTATTATTATAGGAACATTATTTGGATTTTGGGGGTGATGGGTGTCGAACCCATGCCTCTGACAAAGGGGGCATGGGTTTGTTGGCGCCGGCGCCAGCAACCAAATACTTCTACCAAGGTTCTTTATCCAAGCCAACATGTCAAAAGAGATATATGCTCTATTAATAATTTTCTTGTTGCTGGAAACACAAACGTAAAATCAATGTGTCATTGTCCTAATAGTAATATTGTGAGTGAAGATCTTTACGCTCCGGATAATTACTCTATAGGTGGCCAACGTATCCATGACTTTATTATGACAAGTCATGGTCCAAATCAAGGTCCATATCTCTATCATGCATGTGCTCTTCTTCTATAAGGTTCTGTAGAAAAATTTATTATCTCTCTCTCTATATATATATAATCTTTTCTTTGATTTACGCTACTCCGTACGTAATAGACTTTGACTTTAATAAAAGCGTATTGCCATATATGTGGAAATTAGTTTTCAGCAAGAGCTCCATTTTTGTAAGCATCATCGGAAAAATAAAAAGAGAGCTTTATAATTTTTAACTAAATAAAACGAAAATTTTTGTTTTCACCCACTTATTTTTTTTTAATTTATTTTTAACCGCTCAAAAAAATTATTTCCATTCTATACGTAAGATTATTAAGCTATCCTTGAGTAAAAATCACCAAATTGCCCATTTGCCCTAACTCAAAATTAGCAAAAAAGCCATCATCATCCTAACAACATCTGAACCTCTTTTGTTTATTCCATTTATGGTTTTTCTTCTTCCATTCACCATTATAGCCAAAAAACAAATCTCTTAGTAAAGAATTCTTCATTGAATCTTCTTTGTCCATTGAAGATTTTTTATCCATTCAAGTTTCATCCGTCAAAGGTTTTCAAGCTTCTTCTTTCATTTGAAGGTAATGTATGTGTTTTTGTTGGTTGATTTTTAGGTTCTTTTATTCACATTGCAAGCTAAAAGTTTTAAGAGTGACTTGGTTGTGATATATGATATCAGTAAGGTAAAATTTAGTCTCTGCAAAATCTAAAACGAAATGGGTTTTTCATTGGATTGAAAAACCGATATTGGTTTATCATTTCAATGAAAAACCTATTTAAACACGAGATCAATTTTTTATTGGATTGAAAAACCGATATCAATTTTTTATTCCAATGAAAAATCAATTTAAGCAATTTTTTCATATTTTTATATTTGTTGTGTTTTGGATGTCGTGTACTAAACTTTAGTATTATATGTGGTTAAATATGACTGCATTTTGTTATATTAGGTTAGATTTGGCAAGAGAGTGTTGTGATTTGTTTCTCTGCAGAATAATTGCATCAATAAGTTTTTTAATGGACTAAAAAATCGGTACCCATTTTTGGGTCCACTTAAAAATCGAGTTAAACAGTTTTAACATAATTTGATATTTCTTGTGTTTTTTATGTTGTGTATTGATTTATAGAGTTAGTTTTGATTTGATATGATTGTATTTTATAATGTTAATCTATTTGAGTGAGACTAATTTATTAATATTCTTTGAATGTTACAGGAATGGCTCAAAAGACGGTCGTAATCAACTTCAACGAAGAGTGGAATGAATCGAACCATGTTGGGGGTAAGTCAATCATGTATGAGGTCCACAAAGATAGTATTTCATTGCTAGTGGACGTTATGTACAGAGAAACTGGTATTGATAAAAGAATGTGGGATATACATATTTATTATTTACTATAAAGTATGACAACTGGCTAAGTTAAAAAAAATACGCATCATATCCAATTTTGGTATGGTTGGTTTGATGGCAATTAAAAATATTGATATTAGAGAGATTTATATCGATAAGATTGTAAAATATTCCAGAGATGGAGTTAGTAGGCCTAGCATTTGTCTATATATCGCTGACTCAATACCAGACAAAAGACATAATATGGCAGATATGAATAGACCTGTAAATCCGCGTATGGTTAAAAGTTAAATTTATCTTACTTCAGGTATTGGTAACAATTAGGTTGATGTTTTTGTCACCACATTTATATTTATGGAAAGTCCTATGTGCGACATCAATGATAACTATATGAATGATGCAAGTGATAATAAAGATCGGGACATAGATGATGATGGTGATAGAACAAGAGATAGTGACGAAAAGGAAACCCGAGATAGTGACGGAGAGGAAACTTGAAAGAGTGATGAAGAGGAAACTCGAAATGATGATATCGTTGACGATAAAGTGTTTTCATAAATAATATTTTTAGGTTTACAATTTCAAAGTAATCTTTCACAACTATACTGGCTTGTTCCTGGTGTCGAATTATGTGACACTGAAGCTACTTCAAGTGCTGTGTTCACTGTCTACCAACATGGTAAATGATCTACACCATAAGTTTACATCCAGTCACGACTTATGATGTGGGGTGTACCTTATGATGCAAGTCGTGTTAGTCTTAAAAGCATGATCGCCACTTGCAATGCGAGTTGCACTTCACTACGCAAGTGGAATTCTTTTCAGGTTGAGAAAGGCTTGATGGATCACTAGATGCACCTTACATTGCATCTAGTGATGCTCTTGACTCGATTGATGATTGCTTGGGTTGCAAGGTGCACCTTGCTTCCTTTTTTGACTTTGATTTCTTAAAATATATATATAAATAAACCGGGTTTCATGGGCCAATTAAACCCATTTTATAGCTTTTTTTTTTTTTAAGGATTTGCATTTTTCCTTAACTACCAATGGCCTATAAATATTTGCTAATGGTTAGAAATTCATTTATTTAAGTGAATTGAGCAAATAAGTTACAACATACCGCTATATCGTCACAGTGGTATGTGGGATGTCATTAAGTGATTATGTATTACTTAGTAAACTTCTCACTTAACAACATTGGACCATGTTTGGTTACAATGTTGACCTAAAAATGATTATAAATTTGACCATGTTTGGTTACAATGTTAACAAAATTGGACCTAAAAATGATTAATTTGTAGTTTTTTGGGTCTTTTGGATCATTACAAACAAAAAAAAAAAAGAAAAAATAAATCTTGAAAAATTCCAAGAAACTTCCAACCAGGTTTAATGGGCCCATTAAACCTGATTCCACTTCTAATCAAGTTTAATAGGTCCATTAAACCTGATTGGTAGCATTTTTTTTTTTTTTTTTTTGGAAGGATTTTCATTTTTCCTGGGCTTTCAGTGGCCTAAAAATGATCCCTAATTGTTGAAAATTCATTTATTTAAGTGAATTGAGCAAATGAGTTACAACACACCATTATATCATCACACTGGTATGTGAGATGTCATTAGGTGAATCTATATCACGTAGTGATGTTCTCGCTTAAGAGTATTAGACCATGTTTAGTTTTAATGTTGACCCAAATATGAATATATCATTAGTTTTGCGGTTTTTGGATCTTTTTGGTTATTACCAAAAACAAAAAACAAAAAAAAAAGCCTTTCAATCGAGTTTAATGGGCGCGTTAAACTCGACTGGAAGTGAAAACTAGCTTTAATGGTTAAACCCGGTTGCTATGTTTTTTTGAAGAAGTCAAAATCAAAGAAGGATGTGAGATGCAACGTAAGGTGCATCTCGCAACCCAAGCAAGCATCAATTAGGCCAAGAGCATCGCTGGATGCAACACAAGGTGCATCCAAAGATCTATCAAGCCTTTCTCAACCCGAGAAGAACGCCACTTGTGTCATAAGGTGCAACTCGCATTACAAGTGGTGATCGTGTTCCCAAGGCTAGCGTGACTTGCATCGCAAAGTGCACCCCATCTCGCAAGTCGCAACTAGGTGTAGACTTAACCACCATCCACCTCAATTTTCCATGACTAACATTGCAACCTAGATTTGTGGACCTATGTATAAGGGTTTTTATTTATACTAAAAAAAAAAAAAAGAGAGAGAGATACTTTGAAAGTGTTTTGAGAATGGTTGTATGTGAGAGTTGCAATTGGGTATTCCAAATTTTTTATTGTTGTCCCATATATTAATCATGAATTCATATATATTTTAGCAAAAATTAAAAAAAAAAAACAAAAAAACAATTACGTACTATCATGTTTGTCTACACGGAAAAAAATAGAAATGGTAAACAGATACAGATGTTGTTCCAATCGATAGATGAATCGTGTAAATTCATTAAGACTTAAATAATTTCATTTGATCTGTTTCGGTACTGAGTTCACTATAATATCTTATGCATTATTTTATCTATTTTGACACTGACTTCACTGCAAAATCTTATGCAGGACAAATGCATGCACGAGATACGTTCACCTTGACTTGCATCAAACAAATTGTAAAATCAAATTTTATGTCTTTATTAATTACATGAGCCATTATACAAAGATAAAAATGTTAAAATGTGCTTTACATGTAAGTTAATAATAACAAATTATATTTTTTATTATTAAGGTTCATTTCTCCTCAATGTATATTAATATAGTAAATTTAATGTTTCAATTATCAACCGTTAGATTTACTTACTTTCACTTGCTTTGATTGAGTCAACAACTGTCAACAACCATTTATGTATAATTAGTGGTCTACATCCAATGCATTGACTTAATTAATTTCAGTGCGTACTAATGTAAAAATTAATAGATATATATTTATTATCTCTAATTATAACTAAATATATCTGATTAAATAAGTAAATATGATCAATAGTATCACATTTATTAATTGTAATTAGATTTTTTTACTTGCAATCATTTTTAATAAACATATAATAAATTATAATCGATGATTTTATAATGTAATCACTCAACATAAAAGAAGTAATATTCCGGTGAAAGGGCATATGACCAGCTTGTTGCATCCAACATTGCTTGTGAAAGGATTAGTAATTGACTTATTAGTTCCCTAGGAATAATATAAAGTGTAGAAGACGCTTGAGAATATAGTGTGCTGGTGATTGTTACGTTCGGTATTGCTACTGAAAGGACTGCGAATGGACAGATGAATATTCCCCAAAAAGTGTTAAGCAAGCTTGTGGCTTGACTAAGCTGTATGCTAGTTACTGGTGAGGGCGTTAGGTCCCGAGACTGGTGAATGAAAGATGTGGTCAAATGACCAGTACTAGTTGTGAAAGTCACATGTGCTCCATGTCACATAGGAATAAATTGGCCAGTATGATTAAGTCGACATGATCAAATGGCCAATGCTCGTTTTGTAAGCCATATGTGCTAAATTGATCAATGACATGATCAATGAGATTTTCTCATAGCTTTTAGTCATCTCAAAATATGTGGTCCGTCTAAGATAGGAATAAAAACCTTTTTTCATTTTCCAATGATACTTACAAAAACGGGGCCCTTTCTGAAATCTAATTTCCACATATGTGACAATACACAGTATGTACTGAGTGGTTTAAATCAATGAAAAGTTTATAATATATATATGAATTTTATAAAAATCCGGAGTGTATAATTAAGAAGCAGCCCCTGTATATATTAGCGCTTAAGAAATCGATCCCCATTTCTAGCCATTGGAAAAGTCAATCACCAACCCGTTTTGGCACTCCGTGCCCAGCAAGACCCGACGAGCCATTTCCACCATCTCCAACCATCTCGCGTTGTTGCCGACCTTGCCAGACCTTCGCTGATTGCCGTCAAGCTTCTTCACCTCCTCCATTTGTCAATGCATGCGACATTTGGATTCGACAACAAAAGTGTGTGTGATTTTATGATTTTGTTTTGAGATTTTCAGAATTTTTTTGTGCTATGAACGTTGGGTAATGATAATTATGGTTAAATTAGGTTAGATTTGATTGTATTTGGGTTAAAAAATGGCGGATTATGGTGAAATCAATTTTGCGAAAATGACAAGGTGAATCGGTAGTTTAAGTGGGATGTTGAAATCGGTTAATGGAATTTACCGATTTCCACAACCCACTAAAAAACCAATTATGCGATGTTGAATTTGTTTTGCAAATTTTGGATTTGATATGTGTCATGGATGTTGGCTAATGATGAATTGGGTTAGATCAGTTTAAATTTGGTTGGATTTGGGTTAAAATATAAAGGAATCCGATGAGAGCATCTTAGAGAGACTATGATCGGCCAATCGGTTTTTCAGTTGGATGTTGAAACCGTTGAATATCATGTACCGATTTTCCACATCCAACTCAAAAACCGATCAATGAAATAAATTAAAAAATTAAAATAGTAATAAGAAATAAATTTGGGAATAATTAAATTAAATTATTAATTAAAGTAATTAAATTATTAGTAATTAAATATATTATAAATGAAATAAATTTAATTAATTAATTTAAAATTAATTAAGTAAATTTTTGCCATAAAGTAAAAGACAATGTAAGATTATATAAAAATAAATAAATTGTACAAGGTAATTTTAATTTAAATATAAACCAAAATTTAAATTGATGATTAAATTAAATTACATTAAATTAATTGAGATAAAAATTATTAAATGAATGTAATTAGTGTAAAAATTATTTAAATTAAAGAAACGAAAATAAAATTATATTAGACAAAAATAAAAATAGAAAATTTGCATTAATTTTTGTATTTAATTACCATTTTCAGTAAAGTCATAACAACTTTTTGCTATGTTCCTTTCATATAGATGCAATTCAATTCCAGATGTAGTTCACAAACAATTGAAGATAAAATGGGCGGAAACACACACATTGGTCAGAAATGGCTTGGTAAAATAATTGCAGTTGTTAATAGACGAGATTTGTAAGATCGGTTGACAGAAGAGTGCCCGTTCGAACATATTTTGTCGATGCCTAGCAACAATAAGACTACTCCCGTCGTGATAATAGGGTTTCTTGCTAGATAAATGGTGGTTCTCAGTGGCCATCGTGATGAGATGTGATTTGAAATCAGAGAGAGAACATATAGGTTTAGAAAACAGAGTTCTTATTGGTGACAGGACTCTCATTTGGGGGTATTGATAGAAAAATCTTCAATACACTATAGAATAATAAGTAAAGTCTCTTATAGCGATTTTTTTAATAGAGTGTCATCGAATGTGCCCAGTGTAGCCACCTTACTCAAGGCAATGAGCGACACAATGCGCAGGGGCCATGCAATTGAGAGCATAATAAATAATGAGGATTTGTTAAAGTTGACTAATGCACCGATCGTTTTCCATCTATTCTTCAGGTAGGATGACAAGTCCTTAGTTCCTCACTTTGTGTGAGTCATTATGGGAATGCAAAAGTGTGAAGCTGATTCCACTGAGGTACATTGAACTATAGTATGCTAGGCCACAACCTCCATTTAGTGATTAATAAGGAGCGAATTAAAAACCCATCGAAGACCGTTAACATTTATGGCTATGTCCTGACGTTTTAGGCACACCTAATACGGTTAACAATATTTATAGTTTTCTCCTAATACAGTTAATATTTATAATTTATATATATATACATATATACACAAACTATATGTTTGTTTTTTATTTAATTGTTTGTACATTATAGTGGCTACTCGAAATGTTTCTAGTGTTGAGAAACAAGATAGGGACAAGTAACCAGAGCTTGGAAAATAACCTACCAAGGTGCATGAGATGGACACTTAAGAAGGCACCCAAATGTATAAAAACCCTTAACAATTTTCCCTTTCTAAATGTCGAACCTAACCTAAATTAATTTTTTTTTAACCATCCTTATTTATTTGTAATATATTAAATATATAATAATATAGTTACTATATATATTTGTATTGTAGATAACTGGTAGGAAGAGAAACCTTGAGCCCATTGACACTGAAAGAGAGACGGATTATTGAAGTTCGTTCAATCTTAAGCATTCATTTGGCAAAAAGGTCCATAAAGTTGGCGGTGGAGGGAGTGAGGATAATGAAGAGGTGGAGGGTGCAAGGGGTGATGATGATTATGAGGTGGAGAGTAGACAAAGTGATGGTGATCATGTTGTTAAGAAGTTTACAAGGGAGAATGAATAGCCTAAAGATGTCACAAACATAAAATTCAAATTTGAGAATACATTTTCAGAGTTAAGGAAAGGTCGCATGATCTACAAAATATATATATTGAGGTAAGAATCTTCCATTTATTTCATTGTTAAATGAATATCCTTTTTAGTAAATGAAAAAATTGTGGACATATATAGTAGTACGGAGTTGGATAGAGAGACGAAGTCTTTAAACATAATAGGCAAAGTGTAATTATTTAAACATACAGATTATGTTTCCGTAGATACTCAAAAAACAAAGGAGACTCTGTCAAAATTTTTTTAAAATTGTGTACTGTGTAATTTTATATGTATGTTTTGCAGGTTGAGCAATTGTTTAAGTATCTTATCAATTAGTATAAGGCAAACCACAAGATACATAAGAAAAACTAGAAGATGCTACGTAGGATAGATAGGAAGCTGAAAAGGGTAGAAGATCATTTAAAAATTTCTAGATCTCTAATTGGTAGGCATGATCCGGATAACGACGATAATGATGACTATGATGATGTTAGGAGGCCTATTCAGGGTGAGCACATCCATAGCCTATCACCACCATATCAGGACAAGGGGATCCACTAGTCATCTCTCGAGAAAGACGAAGGGGTCCAACAGTCACCCCTCCAATAAGAGAACCAGAAGATCAACCACTCCCAGAAGGTCTTAGGAGATCCATCAGTCTTAGAGGTAAAGCGTGGTGATGACCAGATAAATATTGTAATTCTATTATGTTACAGTCTAATATATAATTCCAAATGTATAATTGATGTTTTTGTTTTGCTTATAGTTACGGGATGAGGTCATCCGAGAATAGGCAAACAAAAAATAAAGTCAGTGGCATATCTGCGGACATCATACATGGATCCTCAACCACTTAAAAAGAAAAAGAAAGTACCAAAATGAGAGATAGAGAAAGTGGTAGAGTCAATTGTGTACAATGAATACGAAACTGCCTTTTCTTTAGACCTCAGATATTAATAAAAAGCATTATTATCTTTTCATTCTGGTTACTAATGTAATCAAATTTACTGTATATATATATATATATATATATATATATTAATTTTAGGTGTGCAATTGATTGTTGTAGGGTGGAGCATGATATCAGTCATGCTGAAAACCCTCAAGGATGAGGACCAATGATTGGGTTCAGAGCACATTGATTATTATTTGATGTGCTTATAAAAGAAATGGTGGAATGAGATTGAGGACACTAGATACATAGTCCATGAGAGTTTCTTGTTTGTGAGTGTTTATATTTCAGTTTTACGTTTTAATTTTTTATCATGTATCCTAAAGTTAAATAACATATTTAATTTTTATTATATAGACATTTATGACATTGTACTATAATAGGCATTACGTTTGCCTGAGAATAAAATTTGATTTGGCTACGACTATTGTATCCGCAAAGTGGCATGCATTCGGTAGTGATCAAATAGACACATTAGTCCTGTGGTGGAATGTTGAAAATGTACGTGTTTCTTGAAGATTAAGAGTTATTATTTGATCATCCAAATTAGTCTCATACCACTAATGCCTTCAAACTGCAGGTGTTGTTATTATGTTGTCTTAGTCAAAGTCATTGGGTCCTCTGTCAGGTGTGTTTGAGAAAGCAAAAAATATTAATGTATCATTCTCTTCGACATATCGACTTTGATATACGAGCCAACCACTTGAACTGTTGATATGTTTGATGCCCATCTTGTTACAATTCATTTGATTTAGTAAGAGGGCTAATATAGATATGCCACCTATGAATAAGCGGTGAAAATTTGAGCATCTTGATATGGCGTATATGCCCCAACAACCTGATAGGTGAGTAAATTAATTACTTAATTAATTATATTATATTTTAAATGTTAATCCATTTAATTAAATTAATTTATTACTGATACAAGATAAGTTATGGAGCATACATGGCAATGTACGTACATGACTGTTTAAATCAAAAGAAGATACATGGAAATCAAGACTACACAATCAAGTTGAAGATATCATTACATTAAGGGTAGAGATTGCTAGGGATATATATATATATATATATATATATATTCCACACCATTATATAAAGTAGACAAATTTGGGCAATGGATACTAGACATTAATGAGGAGGTTGTATATAATAAGTAAATTAATTAATTACTCAATTATACATTTTATAAATTACTAACTTATGAAAATAATGTACTAAATATATTATTCCGATTTATATTGTTAAGTATAAGGTAACAAGCATCTAGTACACATCCAAAAGCATTGTCTATTTTTTAAAAACCATTAAAAACCAAAATCGGTTTTTCAATTTCATTAAAAATCAATCCGACCAATTTCATATTCTAAAAGGGCTAAAAAATCGATTTCAATTTTTAACATATTTTAAAAACCGATTTTGATTTTTCAGGCCCTCTTAAAAATCAATCCCATATATTTCCTCTTTTTACCTTTTTCCCACTCATTTTGTAGGTTCCCAATGACCAAAGAGATACAAAAACCTTAGAATTGATATAATGTACCACAACAGATCAACATTACAAATAAACATGGTTGGATGAATAAAAAATGAGAATTGGACAAGCTGAAACCTAGTGACCTAATGTCATGTCTCACACTAATATATCCATATAGTGGATTTTATAAGTTATTCATTCAATTCCACCTTAATTGATTAGATTCACGCAATTTGTGGATATTTGTTACCTATTGAAAGCCTTATTAAGGAGAGAAATAAAAAAAAAAAAGGTTGATCGATTTTTTATAAAGGTAACATTTTCTCCTCTTTTTACCCATTTCTCCCCTCCGCCCCGCCCCTAACCCCTCCCCACCGCGCCCCCCTCCCGCCCCCCCGCCCCACCATTTTCAAGGTTTCCGATGACCAAAAAGACACAAAAATCATAAAATTGATATTATATCCCACAACGGATAAACATCACAAACAAACATAGTTGGATGAATCAAAATTCAGATTTACATAAGGTAAAACATAGTCACCTAATGTTATGTATCACTCCAGTGTCACCAGATAGATGCATTATGTAAGTTATTTACTCAATTCCATCTTAATTAATTAAATTCAAGCAATTTTGGGCATTTGTTGCCCATTGAAAGTCTTATCAATGGGGGCAAATAAAAAAAAAAAGTTCGATCAGTTTTTTAAAATCGGTTTTTCAAGCCCCATAAAAAACCGATCCAACGTTTACTCCTCTTTTTACCCCTTTTCCACCCTATTTTCAAGGTTCCCAAAAACTAAAAAGCCACAAAAAATATAGAATTGATATTATATCCCATAACTGATGAACATTACAAACAAATGTGATTGGATGAATCAAAATTTCGATTTTGATTTTTCAACACATAAAAAACTGTTCCAACATTTTCTCCTGTTTTACCTCTTTCCCTCCTCCCTCCCATTTTGATGTCAATTACTTTACTTCATTAAATTTATATTTATTACTAATTTAATTTTTAATAATTGATGAAAATGTAATAGAATCTCCCATATTTTTTGACTATCTGAGTATAATAGTACATTTGTATTATAAATAAAGTAGGAAGTTTTAAAATATAACATAACATACATGAAAACAGAAGTTTTAAATTAATGTATATTCATCGTTTTCATCATTACCTAATATTGAATTGGGAGTAGGAAACCATTGATGACATCAACGTTGGTTGTATCTAGTCTCATTAGAGAGGCAGCATGGCGCAGCATTTTTATCAGCATTTGCACTTGTCCCAACTTCTGCAGTAGAAGCTCCAATTGTCATGGCTTCTCTAGCAGCGGCGCTTGTCTCTCCACTGGCGGATATAAGAGGGTTAAGGCAATGAAGATGGTTGTGTTCCCTTTAATCATATTTTTCACACTTTTTGTACGACGATCTTCCTCAGCTAAAGGAATTAATATCTCATTCAGTTTATCTGCTTGCTTTTTTCCTATGAGTGGTAGTACAATCATGCTTCTAACTTCCATGGAAACATTCCAACTAACCAATTTAGAGATGGAATTGATTGGATGTGCATATACAACTTTCAACCATTCTGCATTATAATACTTACAGTAAAATATATCACAACTAATGCCCTTGAACCTAACATGTATCACAAAACTGAAGAGTTATGATATGACATTAAATAACAAAAGTAACAATGTATGTATGAAATTTTTGACAAAGTTTCTCTTGTTTTTCAAATTTTTCCCAAAAAAAAAAAAAAAAAAAAAATCACTTGCATTTTAAATCTATAATTTCACAAATACGATTATTCATAAAAAATAGTGATCATAATTTTCACAAAATATCCAGTGAAGTGAAGAGACTTCTAACATTAGTGCTAGGCTACTAATATCGTCTGCATGTGTTTATACGAAAATCTATCAAGACTCAAGAGAAAAATATATATAGAAGAAAGTGGTTCATTTTGATTAGTAATGAACCAAGATAAATAGGCCCACTAGTAATTTGAAAAAGACCAATTTTTTTTTTTTTATATATATTTTCTCTTTTAAGTCTTGATTGATTTTTCATAACGTTACTAATAAAATTTGGATAAATAACCCCATTAGTAATCTGAATGAACCACTGATTTTTCATAGCACAAATGTTAGAAGTCTCTCCACTTCACTAGAGTTACTCTAAGAAATAACTTGGTAATCTCTTGCTACACAAAATGTGTCAAATTGTTACAATGATTGCTCTTACACTATCACCACTTCACTAGAGTTACTCTAGGAAATAACTTGGCAATCTCTTGCTACACAAAATGTGTCAAATTGTTGCAATGATTGCTCTTACAAAAATTTTAATAGAGTTTCTCCTGTTTTTTGAATTTTTCAAATAAAAATTCACCTGCATTTTAAATCTTGCAACCAAATTCATCAAAAAAACAAAAACACTGTCTCTCTACAAAAATATTCTCACAAATATGAAAAAAAAAAAATTTATCATAATATATCGCATACATGAAAATGAATTCTCATAAATATATCTATTCATCGTTTTCATCATTACCAATATGTTTATCATCTTTTTCATCTAGAGTAAACTAAAAATAACACCAATGATGTATGTGTCCAGTCTAATCATAAAGGTAATATTTTCGAGAGGTCCCAGTAACTTTAGCAACAGTTGAGCTTGATTCTTCGATAGAGAACATAGGGGGTTAGGGCAACTAAGACGATTATATCCTGTTTGACCATATTTTCCATTGTTTTAGCCTGCCTAGTTATCTTCTTACGAGTAGTAGTATAACCAATGTTTTGACTTCTGCATGAACATCCTAAGAGGACTTGCTAAGAAGAGGATTAATCTAAGGTGCATATGTAGTTTTGAGACATTTTGTGTTATAGTACTGATGACAAAATGTATTATAATACACCCTCATATGCTTGATATATATGACAATTGCTATATGACATTAAATAACAAAAGTAACAAAGTATAATATGATACCTAGCAATAACAAGTGCATGAAAACATGGTAATTGATCTAAGTCTCAATGATGACAAAAACATTACCTTACTGCAAAATCAACTACTCTATCACCTTTCCCAGTAGATCTCATAAGGTACCTATATAATTTTACAATGGGAAATACATCAACAAGCATTGATAACTCATGCACCCAATTGATATGAGCCTCCGCAGCGAATGTAACATCAAATGTGAGTTTCATAGCATTAGTATGTTGACTATTGAACCGATTATGTGTCATAAGTCTCAAAAATTTTATCTACGGTTGTTATCGGTAATTGACTTATTATACTTTGCAATATTAGTGGTCATCATGAATTATCTTTTTTTTAGAGAATGACCTATTTTCCCTTTAGGGATATTCTACCATCTATTCACTTTTAATTTCCTTAATTCTCAATTTAGTGGGTGTTGATGTTCAGATTCAATCAACCCAGGTTCTTATCCCTAAAACTGCAATCTGTTGAAAAACAAAGCAAATAGGAGAGAAAAGAGACAGAGAGAAAGAACACAAGATAAGATTTTACGTGGTTCGGCCAAGAATTATCTACATCTACAGTGTCTTTACTGGTTAGAGAGACACTCTTTTTTATTTTGTGATTCTGTGTCATAGCCATTGAGAGTGAACTCTTTTATAATGAGTTATAACCCCCTATTTATAGAGAGGGGGAGATGCTATAGTTTGAGTAAAATACAAATAGGAAATACTTTAACTTCGATTATATTTTCATAATCAATGTCCATGATTTCAGGAATTTGACTCCACCAAGTCAGTGATTTGATCTTATCTCTAAATTTGGTGGTTGAATGCTCTTTAAATTGTGCTACCACCATTGAGGAAAAACTCAACATGCATATCACATCATGAGCTGGACCTTGTTCTGGGTAAGCTGAAGCTCATTAGGTAGCTTTGATCATGACCAACGACCTGAAAGCTTGTCTTATGTGAGCCGAGGTCTCATCTGTGCAAGCTGATCATCTAGTATACTAAAGGTTTGTATTCACGAGCGGGTTGTCATGTGATCTGAGGGCTTGGATCTGATAGCTTATCTCTTCGAGCTACTAAGTGGAGAGCTGAATATTGACCAGCTGGGTCCTTCGTCTGTGGGGCCTATCCATTAGATTAGTTCCTTAGGCTTTTACCAGTCCAATTGAGTAGTCCTGATTTTACCTACAACATTAACCCCCTAGCTCCTAATGCATTTCGCGGACTGGAAGCTTGAACCTACTTGTAAAACCTGATGTGTCTAGACTCACCTTGTTGCTTCTTTAAAATTAACCTCATCACTTTGCCTTATGAGGATAGCATTTATGCAGTTGCTAGGTCAAGCTTCAAGCTCGAGTTCCTTGAGAGTGAAGAGGAACTGACTCAAAGTAGGGAGGGAGTTGGAGAATGTCGTGAAGCAATTTTTAGCGGCTGAGAGCAAGATTGCTCTTGTAAAAAATGAGGCCGAGGTGCAGATTGCCAAGGCCAAGTAGCAAGTTGACGTGGAGAAGCATGGAGAGCAAGTTGCCTGATTCTCCTCATTGTAAGGTTTACTTGGCATTTACTTATTTGATTTAGTGTTGTTTTGTGTTTTTATTTCATCAAGTCCTTGAATTTTCTATGGACTGAAAAAGTTATTCATGCATAAATAAAAGGTAATAATACCTGATGCGAGCTCGTGAGCTCGGGAGGTGAGGTTTTTTTAGGTCGGAGCCTTCATTTACATGCTTAATCAAGCTGTCCAAGTAGGTCGCACAGATGGCACTTAAGCCAACATGGATGGACCTTAACTAATAGCAAGATAAACCTCTTAAGCTACGCCTAGAAGGTAGGAACCCAGATTACATAGCGAGAGTTGAGAAGGTTGGAACCTCAGCTGTGCTCAAATAGTCAAAACCCAAGCTGATATAGTAGGCTGCGCTCAAAGGGTTGTAACCTGAACTTATACAGTAGGCTACACTCAAAGGGTTATAACCCGATCGTATACAGTATGATGTTTTGCCGAACTATCCAAAGGGTCGTTACCTAACAACAACGTTACTTTGGCAGCTATGCCTAGAAGGTCGTCACCCAACGATATAGCTCGAAAGGCTTAATCTTTGGCCAAAGAGACTTAGAATTTAGGAAAATAACACATAAAGTCATCATAGCACAACAATGCATAATTTATTTATATTCAATAATCGAATTTTAGTATGAGCTCAGAAGGTTATCGAACATGGAGATGTACCCGTGAGTCAAGGGTCGTTGTGTGTGGTGAAGATGGTTCTCACTATATGTACATGCTGTTGTACAAGAGCTCACTTAGGTTACTACTGTGCTGATTCTTGTTATTGAGGTCGCGAGCTCACTGGTGATACCATGCAGTCCCTTAAACGACCTTGTTTTATCAATTCTTCAATTGCATCTCTTAGCTCCCTACAGTCTGAGATATTGTGCCCAACCACTTTGTGATAAGTGTAGAACTTGTTCTTGTTTCTTTGGTAAACGGGGGTCCTCAAAGAGTTAGGCTTCCCAAAGTCTTTCCTGTCATTTTCTGTTGCAAAGATCTTATCTTACGTATCTGATGGGGTGCCGTAGCCTTGATGCTAAGGTCACTCATTTTTGGGCTCTTTTCTAGCCTTTTTAACGACCTGATAGTTTGAGCCATCATTCATTCGCTTCAATTGGTTGGAACTGCTGACTTCCCCTTTTAAGTTGGGCTGGTTTGAGTCGAAAGCCTCCTCCCATCTGATTTTCTTGGTAGCTCGCTCATAAAACTCACCCAGGTCTTTCACTAGAGATTTATAGATGCTTTTATACAGCTTTCCATTCTTGTGAAGCCCGACTGAGATCGTAGTTAGGATGGTTTCATCTAAGGGGTTTTCCACCCTATTAACTTCGCATCTGAATCTGGTAATGTAGTTTTTTAGAGATTCATTTCACTGTTGGAAGACTGTTGCAATGTGGTACGATGGTGCTAGTTGCTTCTTCAGAGCCTTGTATTGGCTGATGAATTTACTCTAGAATTACTCCCAGCTACCTATACTGCGAGCTAGGAGATTTTTGAACCAAGCCCGCGGAATATCTCTAAGTGTTGTTGGAAAGACATGACATTTGACTAACTAGCTAGTGGTCTGGAGATCCATCAGAATATTAAACGCATCCAGATTGTCATAAGGGTCAGAATCCCCATTATACTATAGGGTGTTTAGGACTTTGAATCTGCAGGGGAGAGATTGCGTTTCAATCTCCCTAGTAAAGGGGGTTCTTTCCGCATATTACCCCCTTTGCTTATGAGCTTCTGGTTACGATTCTAATTGGTGTACCTTTTGAAGGAGTTATTCGACCCTTGGATCTTTAGGCTTGTGCGCTTTTCTAAGCTCGTGACCTAGGAGGTAGTGGTGTGATATGTATCCTTGAGTAAGCCTTTACAAGTTGTAAGTTTAGTGTGAATTCGCATATTGATAGCCTATATCTTCCTCTTTAGGAGCTCGACGACCTTCAACTCTTAAATGAGTATTAGAGGAATAAGCTAAACCAGTAGGTCGCAGCTTCTCTCTTATGGGTCCTTCCAGAGCTCTGAGACTCATTCTAGTTACTGTTGACAAGTTCTGTGAACTGCAGCATCAGGTCTGGGTGCGTTCTGTGTTTGGATTTGTGTCAACACCCTGACCGCATCAGCAAATTGCTACATTGCATTTTCTAGCGCCTTCTACCATTGGTGCTTTTCCGACAACCCCCTGATCATAGTGATCATTGGTGCCGACTGGCGAGGGGGTTGGTGAAGACGTGCCTGCAATAGCATCATCCATCTATCCTTTTAGTTCTTCTTCCTCTTGCCATGGTGTTTGAAGAAAATCTAAAAAAAAAAATTGCCATTTGACCCTTCTTCTAGCACCAGACTGTTGACGTTCAAATTCAGTCAACCTAAGTTCTTATGCCTAAAATTACAATCTATTGAAAAACAAGGCAAATAAGAGAGAAAAAAGGCAGAAAGGAAGAACACAAGACAAGATTTTACGTGGTTCGGCCAAAAATTGTCTACGTCCACGGTGCCTTCTCTGGTTAGAAATGTAGTCTTTTTATTATCTGTGTCTCTCGGGGAGCTTGAGCTTATAGGAGGGAGCTCACGTAACATCCAGCATCCAGCTCATATATAAGAGCCTTCAACACCTAAGATGCTCAACTCGCACAGACATAACCCTAGCTCACTTAGACAAGCTCTCAAGTCATAGGTTATGATCAGAGCTGTTCAACACCAAGCTTCAGGTCCTCAAGAGCAAAGCCAGCTTATAGAGTGGCATGACGTAAACGTTGAATCTCTCTATAATGGTAGCAATACAATTTAAGGAACACGCAATTACCAAATCAAGACTCTGATTTCATGGGAATTGACCAGGCATTAATAAGTGTCAGTATTGAAAAATGTAATTAATTATTTCCTTATTGTACAAACTGTAGCACCCTTCCTCCTCTATAAATAGGGGAAGAGCTTTATTGTAAATCGAAGAGAGAAACACTTGGAGAGAGGATTGCTACTCTATCAAAATAATGAGAGAATTGTCATGGACATAGGCTTTCCTTGGACTGAACCATATAAAAGTCTGTGTGTACCTTGTTCTTTCTTTTGCCTTTCTTTTGTATTTGTTTTGTTTGTGTTTGATTGCAGTTCTTGGCTTCAAAGAACCTTGTTGACCAGATTTCGACATCAACAGTAGGGAACTTGATTATTTAATGGTATGTCAAGGGTACCACTTACATCTCATTGATCCAAGGTTGACCCATAATGACATTATAGTTCGCACCAGTGTCGACGACCAAGAGCTTAATATATAAATTCATTACTTCTGCATACACCACCAGTGTAATTTCTTCAATAGTGGTACTCTTATGCTTGTTAGTGAAACCCATGAGTACTATCGATCATTTATTTATGTTTGCTTCATCGATCTACATTTTTCTCAGAGTTTGCAAAAACAACACATTATAGGAACTCTCATTGTCGATCAAGACACATTTTCATCAGGCATTTAGTTATGTAAAGGTTGATAACCAGTGTCTCATGATAAGGGTTGAACAGATCAGTCATCTTATTACTTGTAAATGTGATCGTATAATCTTCCTTGTCGGTTACAATAAGGGGTCGACCGATGGATTGCACAACATCCCTTGTATGCATTTTGGTGTTCGAATGGGTTATACTGTTGATCTCTAACCTCGCAGTAATCACATTTATTGTTCTCTCTTGCACTGAAAGGGCTAGCAAAGTTAGTTCCTTTTCTTTGCGTTGATCATCTGCATGACGCATTGAATCCTTTGATTTGTCATCAAAAACTGCCTCAGATGACTATTTCTTAAGAGATGAGCTACCTCGAAGTGCAGAGCAATGCAATCCTCTGTACAATGACCATGATCATTGTAAAACTCGCACCATCTAGTCTTGTCTTTGAATTTTGTTCGAACTTTTGATTTTTCTAGCCACTTCATTACATCTTTTAGTCCCTTCATTATAACGACTCCTAAGGTGGGCTAATAGTAAGGTTGTAGACTAGGAGTGGCTTTTGGAATCCTCGTGGTCGGTCGTGGTATCGGGCAAGTCGCTCATAAGGATGATTAGAGGGCTAATCATTACATCGACACCTATCCTGTCGATCATCTCTTTTATTGGCATAAAAGTATATCCTATTAGAGCTATTTGGCACTCTTTAGTTTTTTGGTTGAATGGATTTGTTGTATTTTTTTATGTTCTTTGATTGGTAGTTCACCCCATCCTCTTCTCATTTGACCTACACCCAAGCCTTTGCAAACATATCTTCCATCATCTTAGGAAGGCACTTAGTTAGTTCCTTGTACAAATCTTAGTTGTGTAACAAGCCTTTGCTGAAAGCTGACACTACAATAAAAACATTGTAATTGGGGATATATACCTTCCATTTGTTAAACTTACCAACGTAATCCCTAAGTCATTCTTTTGGACACTACACTATCGAATAATGGTTGTCCGAGTATTTTTCAAACTTTCTGCTGCTGGTGAACTCTTCAATGAAGACATCTGTCAACTGCATGAATTACTCAATGCTATCATTTAGAAAGTTTGTGAATCACTGTAGTGCAAGTCCCACTTACCTTAAAATGAACCCCTTGCACATAACTGCTTCTCTAAGGTCACACGAAATAGCAACTATAAAGATTCACTACTTATATTGAGTGATATGGCTGCTTAGGTCGGTTGTCCTATCAAACATTTATAGGTGAAGTAGGTTAAACTTCTTTTACATTTCCACCATCACAATTGAATCTATGATGGTGAATCTTCAAAGCTCGCTGAGGTGCTCTTCTTAAGTAGTACTAGCATGTCGAGGATTCTGTTGATAATCATCTCAATCTTCATGAATCTCTTGGTGATCTTGTTTGACATTAGCATTGCCCACCTCTAATTCTCTAGTTCCCCTATGTTGCATGCTGCTTCCACCCAAATTGGATCAATGTTAGGTTATCTAACGTTCGACATCCTGTGCCTATTATTTTTTTAGAACTCTTCCAAGAACCTTGGGTTGGTTTTCATGTTTCTTGTTAATCTTCCTCTAACCTTACGATTTTGAGATCAATCATTGGATTAGCTAGTTATTGCGTTAGGATGTTATATAATCTGGGAGTTTATCTACTAGTTATTTGATGCACTCTCCTACTTCACTAGTTGGTTAAATGTCATTCTACTGATTCATCCTTACAGCAGCATTAGGTAACTACCTGACCCTTATTTGTAACTCCATGTTTTCAATTCTAATTGCCTCATTTTTGATATGGAGTTGCTTCAATTGTTTTGCTTAGGTCAACATCCAGCTCATCAGAGTGTTAATCTAAGTGTCGATGAATTTGTTCTGTGACTTGGCTATTTTGCAGTAAGTGAATCCATTTATGTTGGATTAACTAGTTAGTTCCCCATAGACGGCACTAAATTATGGAGGGGTCATTATACAGTATGTTTACTTTGAATAGACCTTATCAATCAACTTTCTTAGAATCTAGTAATATGTGTCCTATACGAATTAAGGAAAGAGAGAGTAGGTGATCTTGACACCAGGATGATATTGGACAAAGATACTTTAACACTCAAGTCAATAATGGATTTTCTAAGGAAAATAAGTAAAATAAGAATAAAAGTTCGTGATGTCATTCGATGTGTCTACATTATGAGGCAAAAAGACTGTAGTTAAGCTCTCTTATTCGCTAGTGCATCTTTCAATATATTAGCAATAGTCCAACACTAGTAAGGTCGTAGTTATAGTGGCTAACCATCGAGATTCTTTATCGATCTGATTAACGGCAACAAACCTTAAAGAATGAAAACCTACAAAATAATAGTAATGAGCTTGAAAATAATGAATTTCAGAGTTGACGGTGTTGGGAAGGATTCTGATATAGTGTTAATGTATTGAGAGAAATTTTTTGATGTCTTTAGTTACAATAAGCCTCCCTATTTATAAAGGTGTGAGTGTCCTTGGATTTCCATAAATCAATGGGAGGTTGTTAAAGAAAATCTTTGGGAGCCGCTCCCCTTTGATCCTTATGCAGAGTTATGGTTGAGATCTTCTTTCCATTTAAGTTACCTACTTTATTGCACGTATTGCCAATTTGAATTCTACTTCTAATATGATAATTTTTTCTAAGCTGGTTAAGAGCTAGCAGACGAATATTCTACTAGGGCTTTTGGGTTTTGCTTGGGTCAATCGACATCTTAGACCCATTAACTAGATTGTTGTCTTGCACTTTAATCACTTAAACTTGTGAATTTTACCATTACAATCGTCATTCATGCAAATAATTAAATCGTGACTTGGTTGATGATTATAATATTGATAATGATGGTTGTACACTTGTACCATTTTGTTTCAACTCAAGGGATTTATCATTCCCATAGTTTAAAATATCCATGATTTCCGTAATATTTTCGTCGATATTTCCGTAAATTAAGGGTATCGATATCGATAAGGAGTGTAATTTTCTATCCGTCAAAATATCCTGAAAATATTCGGATATCTTTTCCGTGAGTTTGTAGTATAAATTTTATAAAATATCGAGGAAATTTTCAAAAACATCCGTAGCATATCCATGAAATATCCTGAAAGTATCGGTTAAATTTTCATAAAATAAAAGTGAAATTTAATTTTTTCAAATAAGAATTTGTTAAGTTTTTATTAAATAAATTAAAGGAATAATTGCAAAAAATACCCATTTGGTAAGAATAACCTCTAAAATAACATTTCTTGTTTTATTGTTATAAAAAAAACATTGAGTGGACAAAAATGTCCTTAATAAAATTATAGTAATTCGAATCATTGTTGGGATTCCCAACTTTAAAGTTGGGCATATCAACCTCTATGTTGAGAGCCCCAACCTTTAAGTTGGGATTTTCAATCTTGATTTAACATCTAGGTTGGAAATCCCAACCCTAAGGTTGAGATTCCGAATGTGGATTTGAATCAAGATTAGGACTCCCAACCTAAAAGTTGGGATTCCCAACTTAGAAGGTTGAGAATGTAAACTTGGATGTTTTATCAAGATTGAGATTCTCTACCTCGAGGTTGGAATTTTCAACTTCGAAATTGGGATGTAGATTGAGATCTCAACTTCGAGGTTGGGATTCCCAGCCTCGAGGTTGGAATTCTCAATCAGATCGTTAGGTAGAAAGAGTGACCGACAAAAATGATGGGTCAAGGGTATTTTCATCCAAAAAAAGATATTGTGCAAAGATTTAAACAATAAAGATTATTTTTCAAATTAGTTAGTTTTCAACAAAACCCTAAATAAACGAAGTTTTCAACCCACATGAATAATCTCATTTTCATCAGGAATCTCATTATTATATTCTATTTTGTAGTCAAGCTCAAACATCTCATAATTGCTATTCTATTTTAAAAACAAAAACTCCTAAGCCCTTACTAGTGATGAAATTCATAATGAAGATAATGGTGCTGATGATGATGATAATAGTGATGATAATGATGATGACGACAACAATGATGACGATGATGATAACAATGGAGGAAATAATTATGCTTTTACTCAAAGAAATGATACTGATACAAGTTTGTCATTGAGCCCATTCACTTGTGAAGAACAATACACTAATTGCACACAAGATAAAGACCATGGGTGTAGAGCTGCAGGCCCAGGCATAAGGGCTATTAGTAAGGATTATACAATGAGAATACAAGAAGAATCCATCAAATTGTTAAGAGGAACGTTGAACTTGTTGAACCAATAAGTTGGATGCATGCTGACGTTATACATCAGTTTTTGTTGAGTTTCAACAAGTCCAGACATTGCTCCAATGTCGGAGTTGTTAATTCAACAACTCTCACTTTGAAGTTAACAAGTTGACGTTGGCAAACTTGTTAAGGTGAACATTGAACTTGTTCAACCAATAAGTTGGATGTATGTTGACATTATACATCCGTTTTTGTTGAGTTTCAACAAGTCTAGATGTTGCTCCAACGTCGAAGTTGTTGATTCAATAACTCTGACGTTGATGTCAATAACTTCATATTGGCTAACTTGTTAACTACAACGTTGAATTTGTTGAACCGATAAGTTAGACATATGCTAACGTCATACGTCCGTTTTGTTGAGTTTTAACAAGTGCAGACGTTGCTCCAACGTCATAGTTATTGAGTCAACAACTCTAACATTGAAGTTAACAAGTTGACGTTGGCCAACTTGTTAAGGAGAATGTTGAACTTGTTGAACCAACAAGTTAGATGTATGCTAACGTCATACGTCTGAAGTTGTTGAGTTTCAATAACTTGGGACATTGCTTCAACGTCCAACTTATTAATCCAACAACTTCGACGTTGATGTCAACAAGTTGACGTTACCAAACTTGTTGACATGAATGTTGGAATTGTTGATCCAATAAGTTAGACGTAGGCTGACGTCCTATGTCTCAAGTTTTTGAGTTTCAACAACTTGGGACGTTGCTCCAACGTCACAATTTGTTGATCCAACAACTTCAACGTTGATGCCAACAAGTTGAGTTTGCCCAACTTGTTGACATGAACGTTGGAATTGTTGATTTAACAAGTTCAACATAGGCTGATGTCATACATCTCAAGTTGTTGAGTTTCAACAACTTCGGACATTGCTTTAATGTCCAACTTGTTGATCTCACAACTTCGACATTAATGTCAACAAGTTGACGTTGCCCAACTTGTTGACATGAATATTGGAATTGTTGATCCAACAAGTTCAACGTAGGCTGATGTCATACACCTCAAGTTGTTGAATTTCAACAACTTCGGACGTTGCTCTAACGTCCACCTTATTGATTCAACAACTTTGACGTTTATGTCAACAAGTTGACGTTGCCAAACTTATTGACATGAACGTTGGAATTGTTGATCCAATTAGTTCGACTTAGGCTTACGTCATACATCTGAAGTTGTTGAGTTTCAACAACTGGGGACGTTGCTTCAACGTCCAACTTGTTGAACCAATAACTTTGACGTTGATATCAATAAGTTGACGTTGCCCAACTTGTTGACATGAACGTTGGAATTATTGATCCAACAAGTTCGATGTAGGCTGACGTCATACGTCTAAAGTTGTTGAGGTTTAACAACTTAGAACGTTACTCCAACGTCCAACTTGTTGATCCAACAACTTCGATGTTGATGTCAACAAATTGACGTTGCCAAACTTGTTGACATAAACATTAAAATTATTGATCCAACAAGTTCGACATAAGCTATCGTCATATGTCTCAAGTTGTTGAGTTTCAACAACTTGGGACGTTATAAACATTAGAATTGTTGATCCAATAAGTTCAACGTAGGCTGACGTCATACATCTCAAGTTGTTGAGTTTTAACAACTTGGGACGTTGCTTTAACATCGAACTTATTGATCCAACAACTTTGATGTTGAACAACTTGTTAACCACAACGTTAAAGTTGTTAAATAAACAACTTTTACGTTAATGTAAATTTTTAACAATAAAAACGTATTAAAATAATACAATATTTTATATTATATTATTTTATTTATATATCATTTTAATTTTAATATAATATATTTTATATTAAAAATAAATATATAAAATAATATATTTATATATTATTTTAATATTTTTTATTATTAAAATGTTATTTTTATCTGCAACAACCGGTTGAACTTCAGGTTTCAACTTTCTCATTTAGTTGCGAGTTGCCAAATGGGCGATGTATGACACAACCAGTTTTCCTGTTTGTATCATAGCCAATCCCTTATAATAATACTTGTACTATCCTAATTCAACTCAAGGGATTTATCCTTCCTAACACCACCCTTTTTTTTTTCCTTGTTTTTTGAATTTTGTTTTTTTCATTCTTTTCATCCGTGATCTTTTTCTTTGGTCACCTGATAAAGACATGTCACTGCAAAAATGTCTCTTCACATATTTCAAAAAAAAAAAAATTAGCCTTGCCTACTCATCTTGTTGACTAACATTCTACCATCAACCATTCAACCTTTAATTTCTACAAAAGATATTTATGCAATTTCAAAAAAAAAAAAAAAAATCTCTATACACTATACAAATTACCACTAAACTTGGGGTTGTGCAATTTATCCATTTAATTATAGAATTTTTTCTAAAAACGAAAAGAAAGAACTAATTTTAAAAAATATATAGCATTAAAAAATTTAATTAAATTTGTTAATACTTTTGTAAACTATAATTAATTTACATAAAAATAATAATTCCTGAATTATTGTTTCTATACGAATTAATAATAGTTTGTGACAGTATTAAAAAAATTTAATTCAATTTTCTAATATTATTTCATAGTCCACACGTTTTATACTATTTACTAAAAGTTTCTCTTTCTCTATATCATTAAATTCATATGTGTATCTAATTTTTGCCTTTGAAAGTATATTTAATTATAAACAAATTTTTGAAAATGCTCGTCAGCTCATCATGCTGACTGTACCTAATTTTCTAAATTCATATATATATATATATAATTTTCAATATTCACAGGGAATTGACTATTAACTTGCCTCATCTAAAATTATGATGACACATTATGTGACAGATCCACTAGAAAACAGGAAAACAAATTTTGCATAGCTGGCAAGGGCCAGCAGCGAAGATTTGAGATCAACACAATTGGTCAGTGCTAGTCTCCTTCAATTCAGTAATGCTTGAACCGTCATATCGCGAATGCTGATGTGTGTATTGCCCTGCAGGTAGAGTAGTGGAAGTTGAAACAAGATGAAAGCATGGATGGTGGTTGGCGTCATGATCATGTTTTCTTCGTTGATCACAAGCACAACAACTACAAGATCGGATGTAAAGAGGGGTTGCCTTGACAGATGTGGGAATATAAGTGTTCCTTATCCGTTTGGGATCGGCAATTCCAGCTGTGCCGTAAACAGCAGCTTTCTGCTACAATGCAATTCGAGTTCCTCTTCTCCTCAACTCATTTTTGGGAAAAACATACCTGTCCTCAATATATCATTGGAAAATGGCACCTTGATCACCAGCATTGAGACAGCGTACAAGTGCTATACAGAGTCAGGTGCATTGAAACATTCTTTTAAACAGAGTATTGACCTCCGTTTTGGTCCATTTAGGTTTTCAGACACCCGAAACAAGCTCACAGCTTTTGGGTGCGATACAATGGCTTTCATGAGTGACAATGACTTCAACTTTGCGAGTGGCTGTATCTCCTTATGCACAGGCCCTGACCCTATAAACTTCACTAAAGGAGGACAAGATTCATGTTCTGGCATTGGTTGCTGCCAGACTTCAATACCCAAAAGTCTCAAGACATTGAATATTACACTTGAAAGCGTATTCAACCACACAGAAGTCTGGGACTTCAATCCCTGTGATTACGCATTTATAGCGGATGATATGACTTTCGACACTTCACATTGGAGCCTCTCTGATTATCCAGCGAAGATCCGAGCTACAAATCTAGTGATTGAATGGGTAATTGACGAAAAAACATGTGATGAAGCAATCCTAAATCCAGCTACTTACGCTTGTACCAATAATACTAAATGTTATCCCTCTGAAAATGGAAAAGGATATCGTTGCAGTTGCCAGCAAGGATTTGCGGGAAACCCTTATCTACCATCTGAGCAAGGATGTCAAAGTAAGATCTTCGCTATCTACATCTTTTTACTTGTCAAAACAAATTTCTCATCATAGTTTATTTTCACTGATTTTCGAGATCCTGTGCGTTGATAGATATTGATGAATGCAAAGACCCAACGAAATATCCATGTCAAGGTACTTGCAAGGACACAATTGGCAATTACACATGCACATGTCCGTTTGGCATGCAGGGTGATGGTAAAACAGGCTGTCGAGTATCTCGTAACACCACAATCGTTACAAGTAATATACTATTTCCACTTTCTTTTTCTTTTTATGTCTATATTACCATTATATGGAATAATCCATCTCATAAAGGATGAGAGTAAGGTTAACTAATTAAGAGCAAATTAGTTATTGTCAACGTTGGGATCCGATCAACTCAGGTTCTTGAAGTCTAAACTACTAGTATAGTCAGAGAGTGAAAAAAAAAAAAAAGGAAGAAATACTGTTGCAAGCAAGTTTTTACATGATTCGATCCAAAGAATAGTCTACGTCCATAATTGTTCACCAGCTATTTTAGCAGAGTGACAGCATGTGTATTAGATGTCTCCTTTTAATAAATTTTCAGCCTCTGTTTATAAATGAAGAGCCTATAGTAATGTTATAATACGACAAAAGTGAAATCATGATAATTACATTTCCAAGACTGTCATTTATCAGGTCAACTCTGTCAAAGTATGGTTTAGACGCTAACCTCATACTGGTTAGGTAAGATTTTCTTTAAATTAAGCTGTTAACTCTAAAGGATTAGTGTGTATGTCATGCCATGTTGAATGTGGTCTAACAGTTCTAACAGCATTGACCCGTAATCTGTGATCTACAATAGCTAAGAGCTCATCCCTGCGAGCTGAAATGTCCGATGTCTAACTGAGCTTGCTTATGCGGGTTGATCATGCGGAGGGTTAAGAAACTGAATTCACGAGTTGATTGCCTGATGGGCTAGATACTTGGCGAGCTGGACCCCTAGTGAGTTGGGCCTTAGTCACTTAACTTAGGCTTGGTCACGAGTTGATTGTCTTGGGTTTTTACCAACCCATTCAAGAAATACCCATTATATAAGCCCTCCAACTCTCAGTGCGATCGGCGGATTGAGAACTACGAGATTGTTGGTAAAAGCTTATTCGACGGGACTTGACGCGTAGCCTTTTCAAATTGTCTTATCCGCTGAACGCGTGGCAGCTCCCTAAAAGATTGTGCAGTCTAGGCGCCTTGGGCTGTGCACATTTAGTGTGTACGTCTCTTTAACTAGTTATGAATAATGATAAAATCCTGAAAAGTGCGCTGTACCGCTGGATTTAGGACGGTTGGTGAGCCTCCAAATCTGATAGTTGGGGCTTCATTCTTGTGCTCCTATATAAAATGGAAGTCGAGTTATTTTCAATTCCACCCTGTCACTTTCAAAATTGCAAGCGATTTTTCTTTCGTTCTCATTTCACTTCAGACTTCTGCACTAACACCACAGAGACTCAGATTTGTCGAAGATCAGCATCTCATCTTTTGTTTTGCTCAAAGAAAGTCTTCTTCAAAAACGCTCTCGACTTCTAGTTTTTGTTTTCAGTTGGCATGCATTTCATGTTTTTAAGGTTTGGTGCTGGTTTGTTCATTTCGTGTTCTTGTTCTTCATCGTGACTCTTTGTTTTTAGCTGGTTTGATCTTGCTAACTGGATCTTGCTGACTGTATCTTTGTGTATGGTTTGTTGTTTGTGACATTATGCATGCGAGCTGTAGGCAGAGATATAAATAGGTCGCCAGCTTGTAGGTCGAGCTCTCCATACCTTTAGCGATCTGTGCGGCGCTTGTGACCTATGGACTAGGAAACTCCTTAGAAAATAGGAAATTTAAATATATATATATATATATATATATAGGAATGGTCTGTATGCAGAGACCTGATTACTCCCTTTTTACATGTAGATATCTTCAGGTCACAGTCGTTGGCAACACAAAGTAGGGGATGACCTTTCTAGCTCGAAAGAGCATGAATCGGGAATAGCCCATTATGTCGAAGAGGCAACCTCTTCTAGCAGCGAGGCTGTTGAGGAATTTGCAGCTCAGATTGACTCCATAACAATTTTGCCAACCGGTGGATGGGAATGTCGTGAGGTGTTTGCTTTCCATCCCTCAAAACTTCAGCTTGACGAGCTAGAGGGAGTTGCCTTGGAATACCACTTCCCCAAGGGTTGCCGTATCATGCTACATTCCTTCCGCAATCAGGCGGCCTATCCGCCCAAGGGGTACATGGCTATCAATACCTATCATTTAAGGCACGGGCTCAGGTTGCCAGTTTTAAGTTACCTCATCGACCTTTTAAATAGCCTGAAACTTAGCCTCTTTCAACTGACCCCAAACTCCTACTCTCAGCTCACATCGCTGGTATTAATCTTTTATAGGAATGGGCTCGAAGATCTGAACCCGCATATCTGCTCCCACCTATGCAGCATAAAGGGAATGGCTAGCTCGAAAGGAAGGTGAGAGAAGGGATATTCTATCTGGCAGTTCACAAATCAAACTTTAAGGGCATTCTACTGAAAGGTGAAGCAAAAGGCAAATCCAACATTGGGGCCTATAAATCGAGCTAGTTTTACATCTCTTGTTCTTCCTTTAAACGCCTTCAAAATTATAGTTTTGTTTTACTTTAGGTAGTCATAGGATTAGCATTAGCGGGCTCTTTCACATGTATACTGTATTCTGATATTTCTTGTTTTTTCTTACAGAAGGGGGCAAAGGAATCATAACTGAGGAGGAAAACGATATTCTCAGTATGCTTACGGACTCAAAGGAAGGCAACTTAATCCATGCGTTCGACGACAAGCTCCTTAGAGGATATAGGCTCTTTCCTGCTTTGGACACCAAGCTAATCGATAGTAGAAGGGATATTGGCATTCGAGGTCAAAGCGAGCTCGCCTCTATTTCTCAAATTGCTCGAAGAGAGATCGACCCCAACCCTAATCCTTTACGAGCTCCAGAGATGGTGAAGCTTCCCCTTACCAAGGACCCCAAGCGTCATCCTACTCAGCCTGTAATTCCTATGGCCACTGTTCATGCTAAGGAGACCATATCTGAATCGGTTTTGGGGCCTTCAAAAGCTCAGGCTCCCTCTTCGTAACCAGAGGTGCTCGAGGCTGGAAATGACTAGGAGAAAGCTTCTGTCGATGAACCCCCAATGGGTGATGCTTCAATAGGAAGGGTTCTAGCAGGTGAGGTTTTAGCTGCCCTAAGTAAAGGTACAAAAAGGAAGATAGTAGCACAACAACCTTCAACAAAGCACTTGCAAGTGAAAACGGTAAGCAACCCGAGGTCATTAAGGAGAAAGCTTCGCCATAGACTTGGACAAAGCCCGAGGGTTTTCCTGGAGAGCTCTACCTTGACGCGATCCTCAATCATCTGCCAACTTTCTTGAAGTCCAATGCTAAGAATCTAGACAACGAGGAGCTGAGGAGCGATCGTTTGTCCATTTGAGCCATTTGCCACAAGCTAATAGTAATCTCTAACACTTTAACCTTTTTTTACCTCTTTAATCTAAATATTGATTTGCTACATTTCAATCTGTTATAGGGATCAAAAAGAAAATGCAAGAAATTCTAGTCATGGAGGAGAAAAAAAAACAGCTCGAGACTGAGAATAATAAGCTCGAGGTCATGAAGGAAAAGCTTGAGATCGAGAAGGAAAAGTTGAGAGACAAGTTTGCTTTCATGTCTAAGGAGGCTGCTAGAGCTAAAAGGTCAAAGCAACTTCTCGAGACCCAAGTGAGAATGCTCATGATGCTCAGAATGAGGCAGAAGAAGCCCTAACTTGTGAGGAGGAAACAAGGTGCCAAACTTATGCCCAATACCTCGAGAGCAGGGATAAACTAGACAAGGCCAAACAAGATCTGTTGAAGGTTGCGTAGCAAGCTGAAGCTACTGAAAAGAAGGCGAATAAGGCTATGCAGCACTCTAAAACTACTGAGAGAGAAATTGCTGCTGTCAAGGAGGAAATTATCAAGGCCAAGGAGGAAGCTGAGTCAAAGACTGCTACCGACTTCCTCTATACCTTGTGGCTCGCTCACCTTGAGATAGACTTCTGGTGCTTTGGCAATGAGGGACTCGCAGAGGTGACAAGATTCAAGGAGGAAACTGCTCAATCTTCAGATATTCCTGGTACGGCTCATCAGGGTGTGACCTCCTAAGCAAAGGCAATCCAGGTTGTCATGCCTTCAGGATTGGCTTCACATGGCACAGCTCTTGATCAACCTGCTCCTAGGTTTAAAATAGGGCATCCTTGAAAAAGGCCTTTGAAAATTTATTTATCTCTATACTGGATTCACCTCATCACATGAGGTTATTTTTATAATGAAACCCGAACATGTACAGCGTAAACCCCTTAAGCTATGCTCAAAGGATCGAAATCCGAGCTATATAGCGAGAGTTACGGAGGTCGTGGGACCTTAGCTACGCTAAAAATGTTGGAACCCGAGCATATACAGCCTAAGTTTTGTCGATCTGGCCAGGTAGGTCACACGAATGGCACTTAGGCCAATTATGGAAAGGCCTCTATTGATGCACCGTGTTCTAACGTTTGGTAATTAGAATTATGAAGTGTCTGCAATGATTTACAAAGGGTCAGCCTATCAAAGAGCTACGATTAAGTGTGTGAGCTCGCAGCCTTTCAACCCCTTTATAACCTTACAGGGTAAATGTATGGTCAGCTGAGAGACCGATATTAAGCCATTTGCCCCTGCAGGGTAGCTAAGTGTTTGAACTTCAACTAGTTCCCTGCTTTTCAGAGCTTTACTTCATATAAAAACACAATCAATTTGCGTTAGTAAAACGTTCATGGGGAATCTGGAGCTTACATTAAAGAATTAATATTACAAAGACAAAATGAGCAAAGTAATAGCTATTGATAATAAGGTCGTAAAGTTTTTGTGTTCCAAGCTCACGGCATTATTGTTCCATTCATATTTGTTAAGTGGTATGCTCCATTCCCAAAGTCTTCTCTGATAATGTAGAGCCCTTTCTAGTTCAGTCCAAGAGTTTTATCGTTGGCCTTGTGAGCTCCAAGTAAAACAAGGCGTAATACAAGATCATCAGGCTTGAAACTCTGAACTCGAACCCTTTTGTTGTTATACCTTGCAATTCTTTGTTGATAGATGGCCACTCTCAAGCAGACTACTTCTCTTGTCTCTTCGAGGAGATCCAGGTTTGTGACCAGAAGTTGATCGTTTTTTGAAGGATTAAAGCTAGCTCTTTGTTAACTGGTCACCTCAAATTCTGCTGGTATCATAGCTTCAAACCCATAGACCATTGAGAAAGGAGTTTTTTCTATAGTGCTGCAAGCTGTAGTTTTATAAGCCCATAGTGTCTGCTGCAGCTCGTCCACCCATGCCCCTTTTTTGGCTTCAAGTCTGGTCTTCAAAATCTGCTTTATGATTTTGTTGACCATTTTAACCTGTCCATTAACTTGAGGATGATCTACCATTGAGAAGCTTTTTACAATGTCGAGATCATTGCATAACTTAAGGAACTGCTCACTATTGAATTAGGTTCCATTGTCTGTCACAAGTTGCTGAAGAACTGTAAATCTGCAAATGATATTCTCCCACACAAATTTCTCTATCTTTATGGTAAAGATTTCAACAAGTTCTTTTGCCTCTGCCCACTTCTTGAAATAATCTACTGCTACAATAGTATGCCCACATTTTTCATGGCCTGTTAGGAGAGACCCTATCAGGTCCACTCCTCAGATCGTAAAAGGCCATAGACTAACCATCTGCTATAGGTAAGCGGGTGGAGCTCGCGAGATCATCGCAAACCTCTGGTATTTGTCATACCTTTTGACCATGTTGATGGCGTCTTGCTTCATTATGGGCCAGTAAAACCCTTGCCTCAATGCTTTCTGAGCCAACGAGAGCCCCCCAACATGGTTTCCACAATGACCAACATGTATCTCCTTCAAGATCTTAGCTCAGTCTGGCTCATCTACACATCTAAAAAGTGAAGTTAAAAAGCCTCTCTTGTAAAGTATATCGTCATAGATGCAATATCTTACAAATCGAGTTTATAGATAATAGGCTTCCAGCTTATCATCCGACAGCCTCTTATATTGCAAATAGTTAATTAAAAGACTCATCCACGAGTCTTTTACTACAGCCATGGCCATCACCTCGTCCTTTGGCTTTCTGCTTAGTGTTGGCAGGAATTCCATTGATATAGCCCCTAGGAAATCTGTATCTTGAGCTATTACCAGGTGAGCTAAAGCATCTACATAAGAATTCTGAGCTCACGGGATCTGGTAAAATTTCAAATTTTTCAAAAGTACAACAACTCTCAAACTTTCTACAGGTAAATTGTCATCTTTAACCCCTTAGTTTGGTATTCACCCTGCACTTAACAGACCATGAGTTGAGAGTCACTAAAGATTCTGAGTCATTCAGCTCGTATTTTCTTGGCTAAGCGAAGTCTTGCTAGTAAGGCCTTATATTCTACTTCATTTTTGGTGGCCCAGAATCCAAACCTGAGGGCGCTTAGAATTTTATATCCCTCTATGCTGATCAATAATACTCCAGCTCCTATCCTCTGCTCGTTGGAAGACCCATCAACATATAACTCCTAAAAATGATCTTTCGAAGGCCCAGCTTCTTCTTCTACAGGTCTTGTGAACTCGGCTATGAAGTCAGTCAGTGCTTGTCCCTTAATTGCTGACCTCGGCTTAAATTCAATATCAAATTGGGTTAGTTCGATAGCTCATTTATGGAGACGACCTGAAGTATCAGGCTTCTGAAGGATCTGCCTGAGTGGATGCTTAGTTAGTACTTCGATTTTGTGCACCAGGAAGTACGAGCCCAATTTTCTCTACGCCACTACCAAATAATAGGTGAGCTTCTCTATCGGGGTGTACCTTGTCTCAGCATCAATCAACTTGTTACTAATGTAATAGACAGGAAACTGCGTCATATCCTCTTTTTGAACTAAAACCGCACTTAGCACGTGCTGAGATACCCATAGGTAGATCGTCAAATCTTCTCCCTCCTTTGGTTTTGATAATAGTGGAGCTCACCCCATGTATTCCTTCAGCTGCTGAAATGCCAACTCACATTCTTCTATCCATTCAAAACTCTTCACCTTCTTCAAAATTTCAAAGAAATGAATACATTTGTTTGTGGTTTTGGAAACAAATCTATTAAGAGCAGCGACTTGACCATTCAAACTCTACATGTCCTTCACCTTTGTTGGTAACCTCATGTCCAGTAGAGCCCTTATCTTCTCAGAGTCGTCCTCAATCCCTCTGTTATTCACCATAAAGCCAAGAAATTTACCCGATGGCTACTCGAAATGCATATTTAAGGGGGTTAAGCTTTATCTTATACTTTCTCAAGATTTGAAACATCCTCTTGAGGTCGCATATATGATCAACCTTCTGCTTGGACTTCACCAGCATATCATCAATATAGACTTCCATGGTCTTCCAAATCAAGTCCTCGAACATCATATTCATTAGCCTTTGATAGGTCGCTCTTGCATTCTTCAATCTGAAGGGCATTATCTTATAACAATACAGTCCACAGTCTATGACGAACGAGATATGCTCTTTATCTTTAAGGTTCATTGGTATTCGATTGTACCCCGAGTATGCATCCATGAAACTGAAGAGCTCGTGACCAGTAGTTACATCCACGAGCTGATCGATCCTAGGCAGTGGGAAGCTATTTTTTAGGTAGACTTTGTTCAGATTGATGAAATCAGTGCAGGTCCTTCATTTCCTATTCTTTTTCTTAACTAATATTGGGTTGGCGACCTAGATCAAGTAGTAGGCTACTTTTATGAAGTCGTTTGCCAAGAGCTTGTCTACCTCCTCCTTTAGAGTGACGTAGTGCTCATGGGTCATGAACCTCCTTTTTTGGCAAACTGACTTATGGTAAGAGTTTATGTTCAGCTTATGCGTCATTACCTCCGAGTCAATCCCTATCATATCTTCATGATTCCAAGCGAACACATCCAAGTTTGCCTTAAGAAAGTTAGCTAGCTGGGCTTTCACTTTTGGGGTCAAGTTCTTGCCCAGCTTGAGGTATCTTTTAGCATCCGCCTCACTGACTTATACGTCCTTCAGCTCCTCTATTGGACCTAAAGTCTTGCATGTATCAATTTCCATGAGGTCCAGGTCATGACTTATCTCTGAAGTGCTAACAATTTGCAACTCGCCTCTAGAGACCATATGCACTTTTTTTCCTCTAACTCCCATTTTTATAGCATGTAGCAATGACGAGCTGGATGCTGCTTGCCTCGCACACATTCTACTCCATAGGAGTTGAGAACTTCACCGCAAGAGTTCTGGTTGAGGTGACCATATCCAGGTCATTCATTGTAGGCCTTCCTAACACCACATTGTATGTAAAGAAAGAATCTATTTTTAGGAAGTCCGCAAGCATAGGCGATCTCCGTCTTCAAGAGTCAGGGGTAATCTAATCTGCCCAATAGAAGTAACTGCATCTCTAGTAAAACCATACAACAACTTAGAGGAGGGCTTCAGTTATTTAACTACAATCCCCATTTGGTTATAGCACCCTTTATAGATCATATTGATCAAGCTCCCGGTGTTAATCATTATTCTTCTCACTTCTGTATTTTCAATGCGAGCTCAGATCACCAAGGCATCGTTATAGGGCTAGTGAACACTCCTAGCATCTTCTTCCGTAAAAACAATCTCCCAAGATGTTATCCTTGCCTTTTTGGCAGGTCCTTCCAATTCATATCAACCTACAATCTGTATGTGATTGCCTTCGTGCATATAGTGCTCGTGTAATTTGTTAGATGTTTCGGTTATATGAGGACCTCCATGAATAGTAAAAACTATCCTCACAAAAGGTGCATGCTCTTGATCAGGGGCTTGTCGGGCTGGTTAGTGCTCTGGTGGCTGCTATTGTTAAGGGCGCTATTGCTGGGGTAGCTGCCCCGCAGGTCGCACAACATACTCTTTTAAGCAACCTTTCTAATTAAGCCTTCTGTGACATCCTTTAACGCCCTGCAATCAAAGGTGTTGTGCTCTACCTTGTTGTGATAGACATAAAACTTGTTTTTGTTCCTGTATTCTTCAAAGGTCTAAATTGGAACAGGTCTCCCAAAGTTCTCCCTACCTTTTTTGCAAATATCCTTTCCCGGGTGTCTAACAAGATGACGTAGCTTTCATAACAACCTGGGGAAAGATGTCGCTCACGCCTTTGTTTGTTTCCTGGCCTGGGCTCATTTCTAGCCTTCTTTGCAATTTGGTTGTTATTCCTTTGACCTTCATGGCCACTTTTTTAGTTGCTGTTTTTCTTACTCTAGTTGGAACTACCAGCTTCATGTTTCTGATTGTTCACCTTCTTTGGGCCAAAGGCTTCCTCCCATCTTATTTCCTTGACGACCCGCTCGTAGAAGTCCCCTAAGTCCTTTACTAGGGATTTGTATATACTCTCGTACAACTTTCCATCTTTCCTCAATCTTGTCGAGATAGCTGTTAGAATTCCCTAGTCTATAGGGCTCTCCATATTATTCACCTCATGCCTAAATCTGGCAATATAGTCATTCAACGATTCATTAGGACGTTGGAAGATAATAGCAAGGTAACAGGGTGAAGCAAGCTGCCTTTTTAGCGCCTTATACTGAATGACAAATTTCTGTTGGCATTCCTCCCAATTATTGATGTTACGAGGTGGAACGTTTCTGAACCATGTCCCGGAATGTCTTTAAGTGTTGTTAGAAAAACGCGGCACTTGACCAATAGACTAATAGTCTGCAGATCCATCTGGATATTGAAAGCGCCGAGGTAGTCATAAGGATCAGTGTCCCCATTATATTGTTGAATGTTGAGGACTTTGAACCTAAGGGGAAATGGCTCCAGTTCGATTTCTAGGGTGAATGAGATCCTTTCTCCACACTGTCCCCCCTGTCCCTGAGCTCCAGGTCGTGCCTTCAACTGCTAGACGCTTTAAATGAACTCCTCGACGAGTGGATCCTATGTTTTAAATCGTCGATCAAAAGATTGCCTGTTTTGCTAGCTTTCCCTATTTGAAGAGTATCTATCTTGCACCCCGCACCTTTTTCCATACTCGAGCTTTGAGGAGTAGCGACCTAGTTCATATCCTTGGTCAAACCTATTTAATACATCTTTTCTATGTGAGCCTTCATGTCGATGTCGTCGTTCATTCTCGTCACTATGAGCTGAAACTTGTACATGTCCATGGCTCACTTTGACTTGTCGATGGCCGTCCTGGCTCACCCTCGCCCTCAATCCTGAAGGATGAGCCTTACCTTTATCATCGTGAGCTCGTTACATCCGAGCTTTGTATTGCACGCTGGATAAATGGATAGATTCTTCTTGTGTTGGCACTTCCTTAACAACTCTCCCTTCTGGGGCTTGGACCTTAACATGTTGTCGATGCGGGACATCTCTCGCTGCAGCTGTCTCAATTGGTATTTAAGCGACCTAAATCTAGGCTGTGTCAGCACCTTAACAACATCTGCTATCTGCATCATAGTATTCTCCAATATCTCCTGACGTTGCTGTAAAATCTACATGGCTTCTCCTCCAATGACATTAGGTGTAAGTTGCGAAAGGGAATGAGAGGCATACCTTGAGCATTTCCAACCATGGGTGCATTAGAAGTTCCTGCTCCTATGTTAGCTAGTTCTCCAATGGGCAAGACGTCTTGTTGATGATTTGAATTGTCGAGTTGGTTAGTCGTCGCATCAACACTCTCGGTGGTTCTTCCTCTAACCATGAAGTGTGGTGTACAAGCTCTGAAAATCAAGAGTGAAAACGATGAAACTACAATTTAGGTTCTTCCTCTTACGCCAAGATGTCAATGTCGGGATCCGGTCGACTTAGGTTTTTGAAGCCCAAACGGCTAGTATAGTCAAAGAGTGAAGAAAAAAAGAGAAAAGAGAGAAAGAAACACTATTACAATCAGGTTTTTACATGGTTTGGCCCAAAGAATGGCCTACGTCCACAACTGTTCACCAGCTATTTTGATAGAGTTACAGTATATGTATTAGATGTCTCCTTTCAATGAATTTTCAGTCTCTATTTATAGATGAAGAAGCTATAGTAATGTTATAATATAACAAAAGTGAAATTATGATAATTATATTTCCAAGACTGTCATCTATTAGATTAACTCTGTCAAAGTATGATTTAGACGCTAACCTCATACTGGTTAAGTAAGATTTTCCTTAAATTTAGCTGTTAACTCTGAAGGATTAGCGTATACGTCACGCCATGCTGAATTTGGTCTGACAGTTTTGACAGCGTTAACCCACGATCTGCGATCTATAATAGCCAAAAGCTTGTCTCCGCAAGCTGAAATGTCCGAGGTCTGATTGAGCTTGCTTATGCGGGTTGATCATACGGAGGGTTGAGAAACTAAATTCACAAGCCGATTGTCTGATAAGCTAGATACTTGACAAGCTGGACCCTTAGCAAATTGGGCCTTAGTCAATTGTATTGGGCTTGGTCACGAGCTGATTGTATTGGGCTTTTATCAGCCCATTCAAGAAATACCCATAACAGTTATCCAGCTCAAACCTTAGATGGAGCAAACTTTATGTATTTATCATAATTTAGCTATGTCACTAGTATAAGTTAGTCAATGGTTAGTCAACTTCAATAAATCTAAGAATATTTTTATCTTTTAACCTTATTTTTAAATTTTAAATAAAAATAAAATGTAAAATATAATTATAAAAAATTCATATTTTTTAGTGAGATTTTCACTGTCCATCACGTTGATGTATGGTAAAGATCAATGTTAAAAAACTAAAAAATTAAAATAAAAAAGGAGCGAAAATTAAGAAAAATATAATTGAGCTTATTCTTCTTCTCAAACCAGCTTCTTTTTCTTCTTCTCCTTTTCAACTCCAAATCAAGCTTCTTTTTCTTCTTAAACGTCATTATCATTTGGGTTCGTTGAACACAAATTAGCATATGGGTTCTCCAAATGAAATCTAGGTTTGAATCTAACCTACAAATACATCATCTAAGTTCAATTGAAACCTAGATGACAACTTGCAAGTCACTTAAAAGTTGAACTTGAACAATCACCTATATTCACTTGCAAATAATCATTTTCTACCTTCCTAGTTGACAATGACACTCATTGCTATGAAAATGGAGGTTTTTCTTTTAGTAGTTGTAATGAATTAAGTGCAGCAAACTTCTCATCTCCGATTTTGTTAATGCCTAACTTCTAGGTTCAAATTGAACCCAAACAAACATCATCCGAAACCTAGGTGATGTTCATAATGATGTTTGATTGATGTTGGATTGATGTTGGTTTGATGTTGGTTTGATGTAATTGGTTTGGTGTTGGTTTGATGAATTAGTGATGGTGATCATATTGATGGGTATGGTTGATGGTGAAACAGAGGGGTTCTTGATTATTGGTGATCTGTTCACTCCATGTCTCTATCTCCAAATGGAGAAGGAGATGACCAATTGGTAGAGATCCAATTTCACTAAATATTTATTTATCATTATTATTTAGTTATTTATGTTCTGTTTCTATTGTTCATCTTCACAGAATCCAAGATGAGCCTAGTACCATGAGCTACACCAATTTTTTGTTACCTCTAGCATCTCCAACTCGTTTGTAGACACAACGTTATTTGTCTTCAACATCAATGGTATTATCATCTATCTCTTGGTTTATCTTGATGACATTATCATTATTGGTGATAATGATGGGCTATACAATGGCTCTTCAACCTCTTTACTCATCGGCTCTCCAATAATGACCTTAGGCATCTAAATTACTTCTTAGGAGTTGAAGTGGTCTCCCATACTCAAGGCTTGCTTCTGCCTTAATGACAATACATTAAAAACCTTCTTGCCTAGACAAACATGATAGAAGCCAAGCTGTTGCCACTCCACTTGCCACCACACCTACACTTACACTTCATTCGAGTACGATGTTTACTGATCCCATTGAGTACCACACTATTGTTGGTAGTCTTTAATACTTATCTCTTACTCACCCCAACACTACTTACACGATGAACAAACTCTACCAATTTATGCACCAATCGAATAGTGATCACTACGCCGCTATTGAAGGACTGCTTTCGTTATCTTTGTGGCACTCTTGATCATAGTATTGTTCCCTATCGTTAGACATCGCTCACTTTTCATGCATTCTCTGATGCAAACTAGGTAGGAAACAAAGATTATTTCACTTTGTTAGAGCTTATCCTATATATCTTGGTTGGAATCTAATTTCTTGGAGCTCCAAGAAATAACGAAGTGTAGCTCGTTCCTCTATCAAGGCAAAATATTGATCTATCGCAACCACTTTTGTTGACTTTGATGGAGTTGTTATCTCCTTAGTGAACTTGGAGTCTCTCTAACACACCAACCAGTAATCTATTATGACAATGTCGGTGCTATGAATTTATGTGCCAATCTAGTTTTTCACTCACAAATGAAACATAAAGCTTTAGATTGTCATTTCATTCAAGAGCAAGTTAAGAACGGTTCTCTTCGGTTGGCTCATGTCTCTTCCGTTGATCAATTAGCAGATGCACTTACCAAACTGCTTTTGCGAGCGCAATTTCAACTTATACAAGCCAAGATTAGACTCTCCTCTTGGAGCTCCATCTTGAGGGGACAAAATAAAGAAAATTTATAACTTGTGATTATAATTATGATTTTTCTAATTTTATATTCTCTTAGGAGTCCTAGGATTCCTATAAGTTTCGGATTTCTTATTCCATGTTATTATCTTTTAGTTTAGGATTATAATTAAATTAGTATTCCTATTTCTAATAGTTTTAGGATTAAAAATATTATTTGAAGATTTAGTTTGTTAGTTCTTAGTATGCCATAATTTCTTCTCATTCTCTCAATATTTTTATGTGAATGGTGTGGACTTGAGAGTGTTTGTAGCGGTGAATTTTCATCCAAACAAACTTTGAACATTGCCTTCTTAATGGACCATATTGACTATTAATATATGGTCCCTTGATTCCTCTACTTTTGTATTATCTCCTTAAATACTGTCGGAATAACATAAGCACTTATCAGACAATTCAATAAAAGCTAGCTTGCCGTATTCTAAGAGCATCTCCAATGCAAATATGGATTGTTTTTTAAACAAAATGGACATATTATCAATGTCAAGGAAATGTACATCCTATATGGCATAAATATGAATTGATAGACATTCAAGTCTAAAAAGACTCTCCAATGCTATTTTATTTATTTCAATAATGAATAGTCAAATAATAATATATCATTAAAACAAATTATTATAAAATATTATTTTATGGAAGTTTCAATTATTTATTGATGACATGGCTGTCAATGAGGCTATCTAGAAATAGACATTAAGGTTGACATCCTCTAATTTTTTTTTTGCCATGTCAGCTTGATAGTGGTTATAGAAGTTTGCATTGGAGAGTTTAATTTTAACACTCTATCAATTTATCCTACGTGGTACTCAATTTTTTCACAATCCATACTTGCATTGGAGATGCTCTAAGAGTGCGTTTTGGATTGCTTTAACTTATGACATAAATGATTATTTCATAAGTTTAGATCAAATTCGTGTTTAGTAAGCATTTTAAGATCAACTTATTTCATAAATTGCTTTTATAATAATTTGCTTCTAAGAAGTTGATCATTGAGGATTGCTTTTGAAACTGATGATTATTAGAAAAGCTAGAGCAATTTTTTTTTTTTTGGGGGTAACAATGGTTTAATTGTTTTGTTTCTTTATATGTAGTCATTGGAGCAATCACTCTTAGTGTGATTATGGGACTTTCAATTATATATGCATGGAAGCAAAAGAGAAAGCAGATGAACTTTTCAAAAAATGGGGGTATGGTATTAAAGCGTCAAGGAATACTGAGGCTCATTAAAGAGGCAGAGCTGGCAAAAGCTACCAAAAACTATGATAACTGCAATTTACTTGGTGAAGGTGGTTTTTCTTATGTTTATAAAGGAGTTTTATCCGATAATACCTCTGTTGCAGTGAAGATACCTAAAGAAAATAAGCACAGCCAGGTGACGAAAGCGGTGGAAAAGTTTAAGATAAATGAGGAATTTGAACAAGAAATTGCAATTGTTTCCAGGATTAAGCATAAGAATGTTGTCACGCTGTTTGGTTTGTGTGTGGAAACCAAAGTGCCATTGCTGGTATATGAATACATTTCCAATGGAACTCTATATCAGCATATTCATGGAATGAGTACCAACGTTTTAAATACATGGAAAAATCGTCTTAGGATTGCAGCAGAAACTGCACTTGCACTTGAGTACTTGCATTCTTTGGTTGACCCTCCAATCATTCATGGTGATGTGAAGTCGAAGAACATACTCTTGGATGAAAATTATAAAGCAAAAATATCCGACTTTGGGGCTTCAGTGCTAATTTCTTCAGTGGCTTCAATTGGAACTCTCCCTGGTGATGAGACTGCCAAGAAAATTCAAGGTACTCTTGGTTACTTGGATCCAGAATATATGTCTACAGCCATCTTAACAGAAAAGTCAGATGTTTATAGTTTTGGGGTTGTCCTTATCGAGCTCTTGACGGGAAAAAAGCCTGGTTATCCCGTAGTCACATCAGACAACAACAAGATTGACATCATTCACTACTTTTTGTCACTAATGAAAGATAATGGTCTCATTGAAGCTGTCAACTTTGAGGTAGCTAATGAAGATGAAAAGGAGGAGATACAAGAAGTGGCTTGGATTGCGAAGAGATGCATTAGTTACAGTGGCATTGAAAGGCCAACAATGAAACAAGTCTCTGACGAGCTGGACAAGCTGGGAAAGTCCCGTGACACTGGCAGGGTTGAACAAAACAGCGAATTTGAAGAGACACAACTCTTACCACCTCCATCATCTTCCTCTCTTCCTGAACATCCGACTACGCCAACATTTGATATTGAGCCCAACAATCACACCGTGTGATATTGGACCAGATATTTCGGTTGCATTTTCATCATTGAACTATAGTTTAAGTTTTATATCATGATCTATCTAGCATTTATATGTAGTTTTAAGAAACATTTGGGACTACATTTTGAGATTTGTAATATTACTCTGTAATTCGTCTTATGTATTATCTAACTGGGATTATCATGCATGTTTTCTGAGAGCAATGATTCCTTGTTTTTATTTACATGCCTTAAAATACAAGTCATTTATGCTTAATTGGCATATAAATTCACTTAAGGAACTATCATCAAATGTGATTTGGTAGTAAAAAGTATTCATTCAACAATGACTTATATTCGAGTGACTTACCATAATAAGGAAGACACATAGAGATACCAGCTGTACTGATGGTATATTAATCTAGGTGTGTGTGTGTATATATATATATATATTGTCTTTTAAGCCATGTCAGATTTCTACTCTTGTATTTTTTCATTGTCTGTAATCAGCTTGCACGTTTGGTTCTTGGACCATAAAGATACAGCATACAGTCTTCTCCGTCTACCCACATCTATTGTTCTCTTCTTCTTTTCAACTCTTTCTAACTCACAAACTGGAATTAACCATTTTCATACCTCCGACCAAGTTTAGATTGTTCACTCTCTCCTGCCCACCATGAGTCACACGCAGGGACGGAGCTATGTTTGGGTTAGGGTGGGCTCAAGTCTATCCTAATTTATTGAAATCTAACATATTTTTAATAACTCATTTAAAAAATAACATTTTTTTTTTAAATCTCAATCTTAAGGTAGAGAATCTTAACCTTTAGATTCAAAATCCCAACTTCTAGGTTGTGAGTTATAATGTTAATTCAATTCAATCTCAATTTAAGAGTTGAGATTTTTTTAATCTAAAAAAAAAATATTAATTTTCAAGTAGACTATAAAAAATGAGTTATTTTATGTATTTTCTCTTAACAAAAATTTAATAACATTACTAAATTGTCATTCAGGCTTACAGTATACTGTAAAATTTTTCAAAGCCTAGCTGGCCCAATAACAAAGAATTACAACAGGGCTATTGATTAAATTGTCTCCACCTTGACAGCCACTCCACAGCTGATGGCACACAACTCCACACATTGTGGAGTACACCACACGCCATATTCTTGTCTTCCAACGTGAGTTTCACCAATCACCATCCATACTTGACTTTCTCTGGCAGCGGAGCCCCACGCTCGCTTGCTTGGTCCAATGATTTTTATTGGTCAATGGTCATTAACTCCTTGAATCTTGCTTTTGCCCCTAATTTTTTGTTATTCTACTTCCATACCACTTCAATTTCCTTTGTTTTGTTTTTTTTTTCCCCACTTGAACATATGGTAGAAATTAAAAAATATATATAACTTTCGTTGACTCCATTCTTCATATTCTCTATATTAGGTATGTATTTTAAGAATTTTACATATTTAATTATTTTATTTAATGTTAAAATTTATATTAATTTAATCATAATTGATAAGTTTGATATTTTAAAAAATCATAGAATTCAACTTAGTTAGTGATTTATTATGTTCATATTGCATGTTTCTTTTAAACTAAGTACAATCTATAATGCATTTTATCTTATATTTGTGATATTTGAAATATTATATAATCGTTTTGTAGAAAGACGGAGTCTCTATTTATTATAGATATTATTTATATATTTAAATGTTGATAATGCAGGTGAATTTTTGGAAATCTATAAAATTTTTATAAAAGTTCTAGCCCACCTTACCAATAATTTCTAGTTATTTCCCTGAGCACAGGCTAATAATGACAAATTCCTAGTTTGGAAAAATCAAATGTTGAATGTGATTATTGCTCATGGACTCGATCCAAGGATTTATCGATGGTTTTTGTCCTTACCCATCTCAGTTTTTAGATCTTGAACGTAGACAAGTAAATCCTGATTACACCACCTGGTTCGTGCTAATCGCTTGGTCACGAGCTGGTTGTACTCTTCTTTGAATGAAAGCATAATGGGACAGATAGTTGCACATGCACTTTCTATTGCCTCTGCTATATCAAGGTAATGAACAACAGAACAAGTCCTCATTGGCAATCGCAAGTGTATTGATATTGCTTATATTGGTAAGGTGTCACTTCCTTCTTCATCTTGTTCTAAATCTATCTTCTAAATCAAGTTTTGCATACTCCTACACTAAAAGTTTGATTAGTGTTACCATGTTTTGATTAGACAATCATGCTTACGTTGAATTTTATCCATCTTTCTTTCTTGTCAAGGATTAAGTCACGAAGCAGGTCGTTCTTCAAGGTCTTCTTCAAAATGGATTGTACAAACTCAAGTCTAGTTTACCACCTTAATCTAGTTATTCAACGTCTATTCCACCTCAAGCTCTTTGTGTGTCCAGCAAAGACATCAACCTTTGTCTTTTGACAACTGAAGAGTGATGCTATTCATAATCCTTCAAATATCTTTTTGACCATTGAAGTTTCGTTCACTTTGCGCAACTCAGAACATGATTTTTTTAACATTGTCATGATGTGCTTCAAAATTAAAACCATGTAGTTTTTACATTGTAAATAGTAAATCAAAGTGTGATAATAGGCTTATTTTTCACATTGTAAATTGTCATGATAGGCTTATTCTTTGTTTAGATAGAGACACCAAGATGTCTAGAGAGTGAGAGTGAAGAGCTCGATTGTGAGCTTAGGACTCTATATTCTCAGTTATGAGTTTAGAGCTTGGTTGTAATTGGGGTTTAGGGTTAAAGAGACAGTACTGAGCATGTAGTTGTAACAATATTCTGCATAGTGTTATTTTTTCTCTTATCGTTCTGACAACTATTGTTTTTCCTTGATTCGAGCTTTTCTCGTAAATTTTTGTGTTAAATAATAGGATTCATCATATTTTTCTATTTTATATATTATTTGCTTGGTGATGGATATTAGACACACTTCTGCATGCGTTCCCCCTAAAAAGTTGTATCGGTGCTTGGTAGGGAAATGTCACAACAATTAGCTGATTGGAACATACGTAATCTATATTGTCTATGAAAGAGAAATCCATCATTTTTTTTATAACTACGATACTAAATTATAATGTCACCAACATTTTAGTAATGTGGTCACGATATTTTCATATCATTTTTACAGTGGTTTTTTGGGATTTAAATTTAATTTTCTTCTCTTTCAATTTTCCTTAAGAACCTATTCATTTCTTCTTATAGTTACTAAAGAAATGTCAAGTACTACTCTTCATTCAACACATAACACGTGCGCAAATTTGCAAATTTTAACAAAAAACTTGTCACAGATTTCACTTTTTGGACATAAATCTTATACCACAAAATTATAAATTTATACAGTGTAAGACATTTAATGGATTGTGTGCATTGGGATAGTGTATTTGGCATTTCTGCTAGGACTGTAGCCTGCAGGGGTGCCCACTAAGGCATGGCAACCCCAGCCTAGCTAGTTAAATTTTTCCAAAGTTTAGACAATGTTTTCCCAATGCAAAACGTATAGAATTTGAAAATAATATAATAACATGAATAGGTAATAATATAAAATTAAAATTTCAGAGGCTTTCTAAATTATCATGAGTTTGCAGCAATAGAAGTATAAAATAAAAGTATTGAGGCCCGTGTGTAACACAGTGTCCTTAAGATAAATTCGCTACTCACAATTGAATATTCATCGTTCATCTCCCAGAATACAATTTAACTTTTCCACTAATTTTCAGATTTTTCATTATGTTTGACCGTCAGTTTACTGACGGAATAAACTAATTTGACACTTTTTCGTAAAGTAAGGTTTATTATCTTTTTTCGAAATATAGTTAAAAATTTGATTCTTTTCTGAAACTTAGAGACTAAAATGATTTTTTTCTCATATTTTTTTATCATTACTAAGGGAGAAGGGTTTTGCCAAGTGTCAAAATAAACCAAATTTTAGCTAATCTCTGAATAAGACATGTGGTAGGTCTTTCCCACCATGGTTTTTGCTTAAAAAGCCATGTTGAAAGAATAGAATACAACCTTTCGATAGAGAAAACCTCAAAATAATAACAAATTTAAGTTTGGGATATACATCAAACAAAATGTATAATAAATATATAATTATCAGTTAATTATTCATCAATTTTCATCAATTGTCTACAACCATTCTCAAGTATACAAATATAATGGTGAGGGCTATTTATATAATCTCTCAATTAAATTATGAAACAATGGTTATGAAATGAAAAGACATGATCAGAATTATAAGAATAATGATCATAAATAATATAATAAAATATATCATGAAAAGAGCTAATAGGAAGATGAAAAGATGAAAGTATTTTGTTATTTAATTTTTTATTTAAATTTTTATCATTATTGAAAGATGAAAGTTTTGCGAAGCGTCAAAATAAACCAAATTCTATATAGTCTTTGAATGAGACACATTGTAGGACTTTCCTACCATAGCTTTTACATTATAATAATAAAAGATTAAAAATTGAAAAAGAGAATTCCTTCTCATAATTACCCATATATTGTAGCCACATTGCAAATTTAGAGAGAAGGTAAAAGAGATTTCTAGGTTATTCACTTATTTCTAAATAAATTCACATGATTACTAATCAATATTAGGAATGTACCATTTTACTATATGCTTCCAACAAAGGGTGGTAACAAGTCAGATTTGGGCTGCATCAGCCCACCCTAAACAGTCAAACTTGACTCAATATTTTGGTAGGGTGTTCCAAACCCAACCCAGAATAAAACTGGGTCAAAACATTTTACCTAAACCCAATTCAAAACTCAATTTCAATGCCTCAAACCCCATCCCAAATGAATCAGAGCCTTTCTAACACTAAAAAAAAAAAAGGGTTACTTATGCATAGCGCCATTATGCATATTGTAATTTAGATCACGGATTTTTGGCATCGCTACTTCCAGCAACACTACCTAGGAATTGATTAAATTATGACCAACATATTGACATGAGTGGCGATGTTTCCATCCCTTAAATACTGTATGTACACCCCTTTTATACACACACTCAATTAATAGTTAATTGTTTTAAAAGATTATTAATTATAGGGTTCATTGCACTAATATTTCCCAAGTATTTCAAAATTACTCTAAATGACAATTTTAATATTTGTTGCTCTAGCATACCTTAAAAAATATTGACTACATATAAAACCAATTATTGACTAACCATTTATTATGAAAAGTCAAAACTACTTGCAGTATATATTTTATTATTTTATTTTTAATTATTATATTTTTTTTTTGAAAAAATTGTTGCATATATTTATATAATAAAAAATTAATAAAAAAATGTCATAATTATAATTTGGATAGTAATACTCAAAAGTACAAGGTTTAGAAGGAAAAAAAAAAAAAAAACCCTATCTGCATGTCACAAATAACAAATTTTATGTATAAGCATAAGCATAATTGCTTCCAAAATTTAAAAATAACATAAGCACAATTGCTTCCAAACATACATATCACCGCCCAATACATATCCAAACATAAGCATAACTGCTTCCAAAATCGAGAATAAGGTCGGTTTTTTTTTTATTGTTTAAATTTAGTTACTTCTCTTAAGATTCTTTTCTCTTTTTTTTTAACCTATTCATCTCTTCCTATAAATACTATACCAGATTTTATCTCCAACATTATTTTTCTAATCAGAATATTCAGATTTCTGATATGTGCATGGGCTGTGCATAGGTTGCATGGGGCTTGAAGAGCATTGAAGGTGTACGTGGTACTGGCAAGTGTTGTTGGACCAAGTCAAGTCTTATTCTATTACTCAAGTCTTGTTTGTTAGAATTAGTAGCTCTAATATAGGAGCAGTGTTTAAAAACTCGGTCGAGTTGGCCGAGTTCTCGCCGAGAACTCACCGCCCGGTCTGCTTCCGAGCCGAGAACCCCCAGATCGGGGGTTTCAACTCGGTTACTGTCCAAAATTGGCCCAACTCGGGTCGACTCGGGCTGACTTGACCCGACTCGTAATCGTCGACTCAGTTTCCCAACACACAGTCAGTCTTCAGTTCTGTTCTGCACTTCTGCTCCGTTCTATTTTGACTTCTGCCTGTTGCCGTGCTACCAGACCTGCTATTGCCGATTGACTTCTGCTGCCGCTGTCTTCTCGTCATCCTCCATCGCACCTTCCGCCGCAGTCACCGTCTCCGCATGTGAAGTGAAAGAGAAGAAGAAGACTTGAAGATCGAAAGAAGAAGAAGAAGACATCAAGATCGAAATAAGAAGAAGACATGAAGATCGGAAGAAGAAGAAGAAGAAGACATCAAGATCGGAAGAAGAAGAAGAAAAAGAAATCAAAGAGTAAACTGTAGAGTAGAGACAGAGAGAACAGAGAAGTGAAGTGAAAGTCAAGTGAACAATATAATCATTTCAATTTTTCGAAAATGTCCCTCAGTTTTTTAGGTTTTGGACAAAATTACCCTTCATTATTTCTCATTATTTCAAAAAAAATCATTATCTTTAACAATATAATATTTTTATTATTTTCAATTAGCCCATTTCTTTACGTTATTTATAGTTTTTTATACATTTTTATAGTTTTTACCAATTTTACCCCTCATCGAGTACTCACCGAGTTTTTGAGTACTCGCTGCTCGCTACCTCGCCGATCCAGTAGCGAGTAGCGAGTTTTGGAACACTATATAGGAGTAGTTAATTGTGGTACTGTTACTTTGTTAAAGCAGAGCAAAATAAGTAGCCAACATCTTCTCTTTGTTTGTTAAATTATGTTAGTTGTGGATAGTGGAATGAACCACTATTGTTGCATTATAAATTGTCATTGTGTTATGGAATAAAGACAAGAAGATTTTTACCAACTCTGTTTCACTTCCTTCTCTACTTCTTCTAATCTCTTCTAAGGTCTAAGAAAAATTCTTTTATCAGTGGTATCAAAGCCTGGTTGGCTCAATATGGGTACAAGAAATCAAACCAATGCCGAGTTCCGTAGCGACGTTCAGGAAATACTGGGGCGTCATGAGACCAGTATTGATGAAGTTCTTTCGGTTCTACAAACTGTATTGATAGAAATCCAATCCTTAAAGGTGTCTCAAGAGGCCCACACTAGCCTTCATAACATTGCTAATCCAAATGTTAACCCCTTTGCCACAACTGAATCCTCTCATCCAGCTCAACAACCCTCCACTAGTCATGCTACCCCAACAAATACTCAAAACCATCATCATTTCAAACTGAATTTTCCTAAGTTTAACGGAGAAGACCCGCAAGGGTGGGTTTACAAAACAGAACAGTATTTTGAATTTAAGGAAGTAGCAACCGATCAGCAAGTGCAGTTAGCCTCTTTACACCTTGAAGGGATTGCACTCTAATGGCATAGGTGGTATGCCAAGTTCAAAGGGCCTGTGACTTGGACTGAATTTACCAAGGCGTTGCTTCTCTGCTTTGGACGGACCGACTACGAAGATCCCTCAAAAGCACTCACAAGACTCAAACAAGTCACAACTGTTTCTTCCTATCAAGAGGAGTTCGAAAGGCTTTCCCATCGGGTAGATGATTAACCAAAAAAATTTTTAATAAGGTGCTTGTTGCAGGGGTAAAAGATGAAGTTCGGTTGGATGTTAAAATCAAACAACCCTCTTCCTTAACAGAAGCAATAGGGGTGGCATGTTTGGTTGAAGAAAGAAACGGGTTACAGAAAAGAGTTACTTCTTTCAAACTGTCGATTTTGGGAGCTCCACCCAAATCAGTGAGTAATCCGCCAGGAATTTTAGGAGCTTCACCTGCATCTAAACCAGCTACTAGTAATAACCCAACAACCTTCAAGCGAATCACCAGTCAATAAGCCAGAGAACGCAGAGAGAAGGGATTGTGTTGTTACTGTGATGAGCGATTTGTTCCTGGTCATCGTTGCCAGCGTCCGCAATTATTTATGATGAAGGATGTTGCGGCAGGTGAAGACAGGGAATTAGAGGTTCAAAGTGATCATCAAGATGTCGAGGTATTACCGAAAATATCATTCCACGCAATAGCAGGTACTGAACACCCTCAAACCACAAGACTTTCAGGTAAAATGAAAGGGAGAGAAGTGACGATTCTGGTGGATGGAGGAAATACCCATAATTTTATGAATCAATCACTGGTGCGAAAATATGGCATACCAGTAACCAATGGTCAAGCTTTCCAGGTCATGGTAGCTAATAGAGAAAAAATTAATTGCATAGAGAGATGCTTAGCCTTACCTTTAGAGATCCAAGGATATCACATGAAGGCAGATTTCTACGTTCTTCCAATTGTAGCGTGCCCACTTGTCCTAGGAGTGCAATGGTTGGCAACGCTCAAACCAGTAGAAACGGATTACAAGCAACTCACAATGTCCTTCCTCAATGGTAACATAAAACGGACCCTCCAAAGCATGAAACAAGTAGGCATGCATGGAAGCTCTTAGAGAAAAAGAATGCTACTACCTCCAAGGAACAAGTTTTTTCCTCCAGTTGTTGTCAACACAAGGAGCCAACGAGTAACCAATGTACCCAACAGACCTGAGTCTTATTTTAGAGGAATTCAAGCAGGTATTTAAACCACCTACGAAGCTGCCACCAACCCGAAGCCATGACCACCAGATTTCGCTACAATTTAATAGTGAACCAGTCAATGTAAAGCCTTATCGATATCCTTACTATAAAAAATCAGAAATAGAAAAGATGGTGCAAGAACTTCTGAGTTCGGGGTTGATCAGACCAAGTCGTAGTCCATTTTCTTCACCTGTGTTATTGGTAAAGAAATCAGATAGGAGTCGGCGCTTCTATGTGGATTATAGAGCTCTAAACAAGATCACCATTAAGGATAAGTATCCGATTCCGGTAATCGATGAACTACTGGATGAATTATATGGCTCCAAATACTATTCAAAAATGGACTTGCGATCCAGATATCACCAAATCAGAGTTCACAAAGATGATATCACAAAGACAGCATTTCGCACACATGAGGGGCATTATGAATTCGTGGTCATGCCCTTTGGTCTCACGAATGCCCCTGCCACTTTTCAGAGTCTAATGAATAATCTTTTCAAACCTCACTTGCGTAATTTTACCTTAGTTTTTTTTTATGACATTTTTGTCTATAGTAGCTCGTGGCAGGAACTTCTACTGCACCTTCGAATAGTCTTGGAAACATTGAAGAAGCCTCAGCTATTTGCAAAGCAATCTAAATACCATTTCGGAGTACTTCAAGTAGACTACTTAGGACATCTCATTTCAGAAAAATGAGTAGTTGTGGATCCTAGTAAAATACAAGCAATGCAGGAGTGGTCGAAACCGACCACCACGAAGGGAGTTCGTGGTTTTCTGGGGCTTGCAGGGTACTACCGCAAGTTTGTTAGCAGCTTTGGAAGTATAGCCGCTCCTTTAACTCAATTGCTCACGAAGGAGGGATTTGATTGGACTGAGGCAACAGAGAAGGCATTCCAAAAATTAAAAGGAGCAATGTCTTCACCACCAGTTTTGAGGCTCCCAGATTTCTCGCAACAATTCGTTGTAGAAAGCGACGCTTGTGGACTAGGCATTGGTGCCATTCTCTCTCAATAGGGGCATCCTATAGCCTATTTCAGCGAAGCATTAAAAGGGTCTGCATTAGCTTTGTCAACGTATGAAAAATAAATGCTCGCTATCATCAAAGCCATTCGTAAATGGCGTCCATATTTGCTGGGGCGTCCTTTCATTATCAAAACAGACCAGAAAAACCTCAAGTTTCTCTTAGAGCAACGCATTACTACACTGGTTCAAGCAAGGTCGCTTCCGAAACTCCTAGGCTATGATTATGTTATAGAATATAGGCATGGACAAGAGAACCAGGGAGCTGATGCTCTATCCAGAAAAGTTGAATTCGACATGATGGCAGTGTCCTTGCCACAAGCAGACTGGTGGCTTACTCTACAATAGGAGGTGCAACAGGATTCTTTTTATAAACAACTTGAGCAAAGAACCTCAAGCGACCTGAACCACTTTATGTGCAACGTGGTGGGGTATGGTTTTTAAAAAATAAAATTTACTTGAGTCCTAATTGTTCTCTACTACCAGCCATTCTAGCAGATTGCCACGCCTCTACTGTTAGAGGTCACTTCGGATATCACAAGACATTGTCACGTGTTCAACACAGTTTCACTTGGCCTGGCTTACGAAATTCGGTCAAGCAATTTTTGTTACACTGTGATATATGTCAACGCTTCAAGAATGATAGTATGCGTCCAGCTGGTCTTCTTCAACCCCTTTCAATCCCAACTAAGGTGTGGATCGACATCTCCATGGATTTTGTAGAAGGACTTCCATTGTCTCTAGGGTTTACAGTCATTATGGTGGTAGTAGATAGACTCACCAAATACAGCCACTTTGTTCCTTTTCGCCATCCCTTCACAACAACCACAGTAGCAAAGGCGTTTATTTTCAATATCGTCAAACTACATGGAGTGCCTCAATCCATCGTTTCTGACAGAGATAGAATTTTTGTGAGTGCGTTTTGGTCGAATCTCTTTAAATCACAAGGAACATAACTCAAAATGAGTTCCAGTTACCACCCGCAAACAGATGGACAGACAGAAGTCACTAATAGATTACTAGAGCAATACTTGCGATGCTTCGCAGGAGGTCAGCCTTGAAAGTGGATCGATTGGTTGCCATGAGCCGAGTTTAGTTATAATACAAGCCTTCACTCAGCTACCAAAGTGACTCCCTATGAAGCTATGTATGGTGTCCCTCCTCCAACTCTACTACCTTACATTCCAGGAACAACACATGTACAGGCTGTGGAAGAACATCTGCGTGATCGAACAACCATTTTGCATGACTTTAAGCGTAATTTAGTTTTGGCCCAAGAGCGGATGAAGAAGCAAGCAGACCAGCATCGTCGAGAGGTGCAATTTCAAGTGGGAGATTATGTTTATCTGAAACTACAACCTTACCGTCAAACCTCAGTGGCTTTTTGTAGCTTGGTGAAGTTATCTCCTAGGTTCTTTGGACCTTTTGAGATACTGGCTAAAGTAGGACAGGTTGCATACCGTTTGGCCTTGCCACCAGGAGCCCAAATCCACAATGTGTTTCATGTAAGCTTCTTGCGAAAATTTCTAGCAAACAAACCTCTAGCATTACCAACTTTGCCTCCCATTCAGGATGACTCCGTCATACTACTAATTCCAGAGAAAGTGTTGTTAGGATATTTTATATTTCTTATTATGGGCTTACATATTTAATAATAATTATATTATAGGCTATCTATTTTAATAGGGCTAAATAAGTGATCTATTAATTGGGCTCTAGAAATATCTATTGGGTATGGGCTTTAATGTGTAAAAACCTAATACTAATAGAATTAGGGTTAATGGGAACCTAATTAGATTAGTATATAAACAACATTATAAAGGGTTATGGTCCCCAAGTCAAATCAGATAATAATTTTGCTCTCTCTCTTTCTCCTTACCCATTCAAGAAGAAGATTATTGAGTAACTAAAGAGATTTGACTGTGGAAGATCCGATCCTACTCAAGTTTGTCTCTATGGATTCAGGTATATTTTCTTTATGATAATTCTTAATGATTTAATATGAGTTTCTAGATTACGGTATAGGTTTATACCTATTAAAGATTTATCCAACAAGTAGTATCAGAGCTTACTCATGTTGAATCATTAAGAAATATTTTCTTGTTCTTCATTGATATATATATATATATATATATATATAAAACTTCAACGAGAGATATAATTATTAGACTGTTTTGTGGTTGTGCATATGATGAAGGCCGAGTGACCTGTTCTGCTTTAAATCTTGTTCAAATCGTTCTTTCTACTCAGTGGTCATATGTAACTTTTGTAAAACTCGTGGCTGTGAATTTCATATGCGTAAAGTACATGTTTCAAGTTTTTTTATTTATTTATTTTTGTTACAGTTGTTTGTTGAGACATGATTTTGTTTAAATATATATATATTGATTGTTATTCTTTTAAATCAAAAGCCGTGGATCCCATGTCGTAATTTTTCTTTGTACTGGCTTAAGAATTATTAAAGCAAAAATATATATATTGTTAATTGTTGTCTCATGAGACAATTGTTTGATTTTTTAATTGAACAAAAGGTTGTCTCCTGTATGATTCAATGAGACTGTTTTAGATTGTTATAGAATTGTTTAATTCACATTGTTTAATAAGTTGTTGTGTATATACAAACTGACATGTGAATTAATTTTATAGTATTCGAAATAATTTTGGTTTGAAGATATTAGTTTGTGAATATATATGTTGCAAAATAAATTATTAAAATTTATTGCAACAATTATATTGTATTGTTTTGGTTCGAAAATTAAAAAAAAAAAAATAGTCTGATATTTCAAAATAAATTGAATTGAAATTATATGTTGCCAAAGTAACCTCTATAATGTAAATTTGTTTATTTTGAAATATTAAGATGTGTGTGTCTATTATTTATGTGAATAATAACTGGCCCAAAGGAATGTTATTATTTGACCAAATAATGGGCATACCTGTGATAATAAATATGTAACGATTATTAGGTTTTTCATGTGAGTAATAAGTCGGTCCAAAGAAAGGCTTACTACTTGACGGAATTAATTGTTAATATTTGATTACTACACGGAGAGTACCACTTACAGTTGATATTTCTGTCCAAAGACTAAATGCTAATGTTGTACTAGGTATCTTGTTTTAGGGCCCACTATTATGATAATCATTTAATCATGTCATGTATGAATTTATTAATTTATTTTTTTGTGCTGTGACATGATTATTGATTGTGAGCTTGTATTTTATTTTGTTCTTGATTCAGTTACTTCTGCTTCAACAATATCTGTCAATATTAATTCCATTTCTATGCTTAATGGCACGAATTTCAAGAATTGGAAAGAGAACGTTATGATTATTCTCGATTGCATGGATCTTGACCTTGCGCTTCGGGAAGAACGGCCTCCATCTCTTAATGAGAATAGTTTCACTAATGAAAATGCGAGAATGGAGAAGTGGGACCGTTCTAATCGCATAAGTCTTATGATCATGAAATGTTCCATTCCGAAAACTTTTAGGGGTTTTATGTCCAAAGTTGAAAGTGCTAACTTAGCAACTATCTCTAAGGACAAGAAAAGGAAAATAGGAAAATAAGCTGCAGTTGGGACATCACAGCATAAGGTGCAAAAGAAACAGGATGGAAAGTTTACCTGTTATTTTTGCAAGAAAGCTAGACACATAAAGAAAGAATATCTCAAATACGCCAACTGACGTGTCAAGAAAAATATACTTCTCAATCTAGTTTGTTCTGAAGTTAATTTAGCTTCTGTACCTAAACACACTTGGTGGATAGATTCTGATGCTACTACTCACATAAGTGTGTCTAAGCAAGGTTGCCTGTGGAGCCGAAAGCCAAGTGATGTTGAAAGATTCATTTATGTGGGCGATGGCAAAACAGTTACAGTAGAGGCTATAGGAACTTTTAGGTTATTATTAAAGACTGGTCAATTTTTGAATTTAGAAGAGACTTATGTGGTACCGTCTTTTAGACGGAATTTGGTTTTAATTTCTGTTTTGGACAAATTTGGTTATTCTTGTTCATTTGGAAATAATAAATTTAGTCTTTTTTAAGATTCTAATCTTATTGGTATTAGCTCTTTATCTTTGCCTGATAACCTATATTTGTTAGATACAATTGCCTCAATTAATAAAACCTTGCTTATAAATTCATGATGTACAAAACGAAAATTAACTGACAGAGATTCCACCACACTATGGCACAAGCGTTTAGGTCATATCTCTAAACAGAGAATTTAGAGACTTGTGTCGATGGAATTCTTGATTCCCTTAATTTGACAGATTTCGAAGTTTGTATTGAGTGTATTAAAGGAAAACAGACAAACATTAAAAAATTAGGTGCCAACAGGTGTTTTGATGTCTTAGAACTAATTCATATTGATATTTGTGGACCATTTCCTACAGTCTCTTAGAATGATCAACAATATTTTATTACGTTTATAGACGACTATTTAAGGTATAGGTACCTATATTTAATACATGAGAAGTCTCAAGTCCTGGATGTATTTAAGGCCTTTAAAGTTGAAGTTGAAAATCAACTTGACAAGAAAATTAAAGTTGTCAAATCTGACCGCGGTGGTGAATACTATGATAGATATGACGGATCCAGTGAACAATGTCTAGGACCTTTTGCTAAATTTTTAGAGGAATGCGGTATCGTCCCGCAATACACAATGTCAGGCAAATCTAGCATGAATGGTGTTGCTGAAAGACGAAATAGAACGCTTAAGGATATGGTAAGAAGTATGATCAATCATTCTTCTTTACCAGAATCCCTCTGGGGAGAAACACTAAAGACTGTAGCATATATCCTTAACAGGGTTCCGAGCAAAGCGGTAGCTAAAACTCCTTATGAATTATGGACAGACAAGAAGCCTAGTATTAAACATTTACACATTTGGGATTGTCCAGCTGAGGCAAGGCCTTACAGTCTAAATGAAAAGAAACTAGACTCAAAAACTGTAAGCTGCTACTTTGTTGGGTACTCTGAACGGTCAAGGGGTTTCAAGTTTTATAATCCCACTACTAGATCATTTTTTGAGACTGAAAATGCGAGATTTCTTGAGGAAGTTAAATTTATGAGGGAAGATAAAGTTAAAGACATTGTCTTTGAAGAGGAATTTGTTTCTCTTCCTACTATTACTATTAATAATGATCAAGCTTCTATCTCTGATATTGTTCAAAATGCAAATCTAGAATATCAAGACAATGTAGAAGAGCTCCCTGTGCAAAATGACGAAATTATACCTGAAGTGCAAACTCAACAACATTAAGAGGATATGCTATTGAGACGATCCATTAGAGAAATGAGAAGTGCGATTCCGGATGACTATGTCATTTATCTCCAAGAACATGAGGTTGATATAGGAATGATGGAAGATGATCCAATCAACTTTCATCAAGCCAAACAAAGTTCTAATTCTCAAAAGTGGATTGATACCATGAATGATGAGATGAATTCCATGAAGAACAATGACGTTTGGGATCTCGTCGAATTGCCTGAAGGTGCGAAACCTATTGGTTGCAAATAGATATTTAAGAGCAAAAGAGATTCAAAAGGCAATGTTGAGAGATATAAGACTCGTTTAGTTGCTAAAGGTTTCACTCAAAAGGAAGGTATTGATTATAAAGAGACTTTCTTTCCGATTTCTACGAAAGACTTTTTTAAGATTATAATGGCACTTGTGGCTTATTTTGATTTAGAGCTAGATCAGATAGATGTAAAGACTGCGTTTCTCAATGGTGACATTGACGAAACAATATATATGATGCAACCAGAAAACTTTGTATCCGGTGATCCAAAGAAAGTGGTTTGCAAATTGAAGAAATCCATATACGGTCTCAAACAGGCTTCCTGTCAATAGTATCACAAATTTCATCAAGTTATTATCTCATATGGGTTTGAGGTAAATAAAGTTGAAGATTGTGGATATCATAAGTTCAATGGAAGTAAATACATATTTCTGGTGTTATATGTCAATGACATACTGCTTGCCAGCAGCGATATAAGCTTATTGCACGAAACCAAGAGATTTCTGACAAAGAATTTTAACATGAAAGATCTTGGGGACGCCTCTTTTGTATTAGGTATACAGATACAACGAGATCGCTCTCGAGGTATTCTTAGGTTATCACAAAAGAGCTATATCGAAAGAGTCCTTGATAGATTCAGCATGAAAAGTTGTGCACCAAGAGACACCCTTGTAGCTAAAGGAGACAAGTTTAGTCTAAGTCAGTGCCCTAAAAATGAGTTGGAACGAAAAGAAATGCAAAAGATTCCTTATGCATCAGCTGTAGGAAGTCTAATGTATGCTCAAATATGCACGCGTCCAGATATTGCGTTCATAGTGGGAATGTTAGATGGATATTTAAGTAACCCAAGGATAGATCATTGGAAAGCAGTTAAACGGGTTATGCGTTATTTACAGAGAACAAAAGATCACATGCTCACATATCGGAGATTAGATAATTTAGATATCGTTGGATATTCTTATTTCGATTTGCTGGATGTCAAGACGGTAAAAGATCCATGTCGGGCTATATTTACATGCTAGCTGATGGAGCTATTTCCTGGAAAAGTACTAAGCAGACACTCATAGCTTCTTCCACCATGGCCGCTGAGTTCATAGCCTGTTATGAGGCATCTAATCATAGGATATGGCTGCAAAATTTTATCACGGGGCTGCAAGTTGTGGATATTATTGAAAGACCATTAAAGATATATTGTAATAATAATTCGGCTGTGCTTTATTCTAATAACAATAGAAGCTATATGAAGTCTAAGCACATAGACATCAAGTTTCTTGTTGTTAAAGAAAGAGTTCAGAGTCGTCAGGTGACTATAGAACATATTGGAACAAACTCCATGATTGCGGATCCACTTACTAAGGGATTACCACCCAAGGTCTTTCATGAGCACACTGCTTATATGGGTGTTGTTTTGGTTGATGATGTGCAGGTCTAGTGGGAGTTAGTATTTTGATATTCTTTATAATAGACATATTCTATATTTATTTTCTGCAGAATAAAGTATATAGTTCAATTATAAACTCTGAATGTTATTTGTGTTTGATCTCATTAAAGATTAAAATATGATCAGTTGAAAATAGACATGTTTGAGATCATATTGCATGTAATTTTCATGTTACGCATCCATACTCGATTTATGTTATTGAATATATTGGTATGGTGACCATTGATGGGTCTAGTTACGAATACATATAACAAAGGTCGCTTTAATCTCATACTAATATAGTAGATGGACCAGATTGTAACTAAAAAGATATTTCAGGACGGATAGCTTTTCAGTGTGCACTTAAGATTATAGATAATATAATTGTTTCAAGAAACATATGTAGCCCAAGTGGGAGATTGTTAGGATATTTTATATTTCTTATTGTGGGCTTACATATTTAATAACAATTATATTATGGGCTATCTATTTTAATAGGGCCAAATAAGTGATCTATTAATTGGGCTCTAAAAATATCTATTGGATATGGGCTTTAATGTATAAAAACCTAATACTAATAGAATTAAGGTTAATAGGAACCTAATTAGATTAGTATATAAAGAACATTATAAAGGGTTATGATCCCCAAGTCAAATCAGATAATAATTTTGTTCTCTCTCTTTCTCCTTACCCATTCAAGTGAGTAACTAAGGAGATTTGACTGTGGAAGATCCGATCCTATTCAAGTTTGTCTCTATGGATTCAAGTATGTTTTCTTTATGATCATTCTTAATGATTTAATATGAGTTTCTAGATTATGATATAGGTTTATACCTATTAAAGATTTATCCAACAAGTGTTGGATCACAGAACCATTCAAAAGGGAAAGTATAGACCTAAGACTGAAGTTTTGATTAAATGGGCAGGGACTTTCGAGGACGATGCCACTTGGGAAAATCTGTGGCGATTTTCATGCACTTACCCCGACTTTATCCTTGCGGACAAGGATACTGTTAGGAGCGGGGAATGATATGTGCATGGGTTATGCATGGGTTGCATAGGGCTTGAAGAGCATTGAGGGTGTACGTGGTACTGACAAGTGTTGTTAGACCAAGTCAAGTCTTATTCTGTTACTCAAGTCTTGTTTGTTAGAATTAGTAGCTCTAATATAGGAGTAGTTAATTGTGGTACTGTTACTTTGTTAAAGCAAAGCAGAATAAGTAGCCAACATCTTCTCTTTGTTTGTTAAATTATGTTAGTTGTGGATAGTGGAATGAACCACTATTGTTGCATTATAAATTGTCATTGCGTTATGGAATAAAGACAAGAAGATTTTTACCAACTCTGTCTCACTTCCTTCTCTACTTCCTCTCTTTTTACCAGGCCTCGTATTCTAATAATAGAATATTGAGATCTATTGCTGGTGCATTCCTGATATCAAGGGAACTTAAAGCATTGATTTTTAAAAAATTAGCTATTTTGAGTATTCAATAATTGTTATTCTCTCGAGTATAATTGGGGTCAAAGTTGTAAGAATTTGAATGCTTATAAATACTAGTTGTATTTTTCTCTCTACGGGGGATGCAATCTACTTAGAGTGAATAACGTAAAATTTATACCTTGTTTTTGTTTATTACATTTTTATTTCATATTTTTTTCGTATTATTTTATTGTTTTGATTTTAGGTTAGCCGCCTAAAATCACACTTGGGCAGAACGTAGACCTGACAGTCTCAACCGCATTTAATGTAGCTTCGACAGCATTAAATGCATTGTCAGCCACATTAAATGAAATCTCGACGTATTAAATGTAATTCATCATTGTAATAGTAGTTTACTGTAAATTATTTTATTACACTTTACTGTAGCTCCTCCCCTTCTCTATAAATAGAGGAGGATCCTCATTGTAAAAAGGAGCCTGAATCTTGAGTGTCGTTACTCTATCAAAATAGTAAGAAAGTGAACAGTGGACGTAGGTATTTTTTGGGCCGAACCACTCAAAAATCCTTTGGTGTTCTCTTCTTCTCCTCTGACCACTTCTCCACTACTTATTGCTTCACTTAACGATTATCTTACAATGAACAACATAAAACTGTAGCTTGGGCCCAAGACGAATCTTGATCGGCTAATTCCCAACATCGACATATATATTATTTGCTTTGTGATGGATATTAGACACGCTTCTGAACGCGTTCCATTAACAAGTTGTATTGAGGCTTGGAAAAGGAATGTTACAACAATTGGCTCATTGGAACATACATAACCTATATTGTCTATGAAAGACAAATCCATTATTTTTTTATAACTACTATGCTAAGGAGAGTGTATTCAATCATGACTATAAAAAACTTTTATAGACTTCTTTTAGTGAATGACTTTTATAAAATTTCATAAACTTTTAATGACTTTACAAATTTATGAAAAACTTTTAGAAATTATTTTTAAAAAATTTTCATTAACTTATATAAATTGTTATAGACTTATAAAAAAAATAATATCAAAAACTTTCATAGACTTCCAATAGACTTTCAATAGACTTTCATAGACTTTCACAAACATTAATAAACTTTCACTAATTAATATAATATTTACATTATAAGTTAGTAAAATTATATTTATCATGTCGATAGTTGATTAAAACTATGACATATAAAATAAAAGTATAGTCTATTTCAAAATAATAATAATAATAATAAAAGTATAATCACCTCAACTACATAAGCGGATAACCACAACATCAAATATTTCATTATTTAATTTATATCTTTTATGTCCGTTATTGTTAATAATCTCAGCATTGTTTCATATATCAGCAGTTATAATAGTCTTCCATTTATTAGCATACTCTCTTTTTTGTTCTTAAGTCTCAAAAAATGAGTTGAAATCGTTGTCTACATTAACTAGTAATGATAATCAAAATGAAAAAGATTCATATATATTAATAAATTTTTATAGATTTTCATTTACTTCTAAAATAAAAATATATTCATTTAATAAACTCATGCAAATTACACACATAAGTTATATTTTTATCTCAATGAAAATATTTTTCTTTTGACATAATGTAAATAAATAGTTAGAAAACAACTATCAAAACTAATATTTTACAAAATTCAAGCTGATTAATTTTATGATATTTTACAAATATTAAAATTGATTATTCTACCTCAAATATTAAATAATCAAAAGTGATATGCATAAAAATTGAAAAAAAAAAAAATCACATGTATAAACATAATTAAATTTAAAATTTTAATTTTCTTAATTAACCAACAGCTAAAAAATCATCAAATATTAATTTTTTTTTCCTCTTTTAATTGAAATAGAGGTTTTTCCTTTTATTTTGTAATATAAAAAATAAAGATTCTATTGATTAATTTCATCGATAAAGTAATGAAATTTTTTATTTATACATTGTGAATTCTATTTTCATCATTTATACATGAGAAATAATTGTTAACTTATAATATAATTGTTAATAATAGTTGTATTGTTTATTATAAGAATAATGAGATGATTTAGATCAATATTCATCTAAACAATTTTTTTTTTGTATTGTATTTATATAAATATAAATTATAATTTATTTTAATTTATTTTGCTAAGATCTAACTCTCAATTTTGATTCAAACTTGAAATCTTTTACAAAATAATAAATTGATGTTATTTGAAAAAGAAGGGGTTTAATAAGATTTAATTAGCTAAAAGCTAATAATTTGAACATATGAAAAAAAAAATATTGATCATTATAATTCACAATAAAATAGTAGTGAAATATACATATATATATATGGGTGCGCGCGCTCGTGTGTGTGTGTGTGTGTTTGTATTTTTAAAATAAGTGAAATATATTTATTTATGAGAGCTTCAAATATAAAAGTGATGGTGAGGTTTGCTTCTATAATCAAAAACTGAATTCTACAAAAGTTTTTAAGGAGAGTGGAGGAGAATCTGTGGAGCTTGATTATTATAAATTTAACATAAAAGGCTACAAAAGTCATTAAAATTTTAAATTCTATAAAAATCATTGACATTTTGAATACATTATAACTTTTATTAACTCTTAAAAAATTTTGATTGAATACACTTTAACTTTTATAGACTTCGTAAAAATTTTTAAAAATCTATATTGAATATCAGATGACTTTTGTAGAATCTTTAAAAGTTTGTATTAAATATACCCAAACTTTTAAACTCTATAAAAGTCATTAAAAAGTTTAAATTTGATACACCCCCCTTAATTTTGGGATTTAGATTTAAATTTCTTAATTTTTTAAAATTTTTCTTAAAACCAATTCATTTCTTCCTCTAATTACTCTTAATTTTATCCCCTTAATTTGGTCAAGATATTTCGATTTTACAGTAGATATTTTGAGATTTAGTTCTGGGATTTAGATTTAAATTTCTTCTTTCTTTTTTTTTAATTTTTCTTAAAACCAATTCATTTCTTCTATAATTACTATTAATTTTGCCTCCCTAATCTAGTCAAGATATTTGGATTTTACAGTAGATATTTTGAGATTTAGTTCTAGGATTTATATTTAAATTTCTTCTTTTTTCAATTTTTCTTAAAACCAATTTATTTCTTCCTATAATTAAAACCAATATATACTTAGTTAATTTTACCTCCTTAATCTGGTCAAGATATTTGGATTTTGTAGGGGATATTTCAAGATTTAGTTTTAATTGTTTTCATTTTAAATTTTCTTAAAATATATTAGTTTATTCCTATAAAGTGTGGAGGCTTCATCCAGTACCTACACTAAACAAAAAATTACAATCCAAATTGTAATAGATACTGATTATTATGGCTATAGCTTTTGAAAGAGAGGAACTAGGCAAAGGAACAAGTAGGAGAATGAAAAGAAGAAGAAAGCAATCACAAAGAAAAGTTGATATGATCGGATCAATAACTTACCAGCAATTATCAGAAGGTTAGATATATTTAAATCTTCTTAGTGAAATTTTTTTTTATCATAATGAGTACTTAATATCTCTCATTTGATCGGAGAATTACTCAATACACCATCACAAACATAACCAGAACCTAGAGGATCCTATTAAGTTATTTAATCTGATAATGTTGAAAAAACATGACGGATTGCAGGCAACATGTTGTCCGAATTCTCCATCATACAAGTAGTGCATGACAATCCAATGTAGTGATTGATGCTTCGACTTACAAGAGAATACAAGGAAACAAAGTCTTCTACAGGAAGCTATCTGTCTAAGAAGCTTTACAAGGTGGTGCTCAACTAATATAATGGATTTAATTTTTTTTTATTAATTTAATGTATTTCTAGTTGATTAATTAACGTTAAATTGATTATATTAGTTGAACTTTTAGTTGGTTATTAACTTATTTGTATAATTTTGAATGGCCCAACATTATTAAATTATAGAGGTTTACGTGACAATGACTACGATGGCTATAGTAGGTTGAACGGGAAGAAAATCAAAAGAAGACTCCTATCATGGAGAAAAGGTAATGTAGTCGTATGCAACTTACTAGAAATTATCCAAAAATCATATATTTAAATCTTCTTAGTGAAATTTTCTCTTATAACATGAATATATGAGTTACCTCATGATCCTATTTGTGCAAAAATGGCACTAAATAGAATTCATGCATGTGCAACCTGATATGGTGATCAACCCCAAACAAACAATGACATATTTTTGCTTACCATCAAATAAAATTTTACCGTTTTTAAGACAAATTAGCGAACCTAGAAGGCCTAAATAAGTATAATTTAATATCCAAAACTAAGTGCTCAATGGTAAAAGTTGTTAACAAAATGAGCAATTTATAAAAAGGAAAAAAGAAAAACAGTTGAGGTAAATTTATATGTTTTAGGTAAATAGAATCACGTTTAGATTTATGCGTATCAATTTAATTTACAAAATCATTTGAAGAACGCAAAGGCTCAATAAGGTTCTCCTGTGTTAGGTACTTACCCTTAATTGAAAGAGGAAACTTTGAGAAATGTATTATGAGGACAAGTGTATATTTGACCCTACCCAATAATATTAATTCTATCTACAAATGTACTATGAGAACGAAAATACTCTTTTTCCATTTTAATCTTTTTTATTTAAGTGACCTAAAATTGTGGACTCTTATGATTTTTTACCCTAACCCATAACATTATAAACTATGTCAACGAATGTACTATGAAGAACAAAAATAATCTTATATCAAATATATATATATGTATATACTCTTATTCTATTTTAATTTTTTATTTAAATAATAAAATTAATACATCTAATTTCATTTTTTTTCTGGTCATCATCTCCAGCAAACATCCTTAACAGTACTTTTCTGTGAATGCCACTTCTCCTCTTCCTCCTACACGGTCATCCTCTCCAACGAGCTTCGTCGACAATATTTTCCTTCATCTTCTTCCCATTTTTTGTTTATTTTTGTTCTCTTCTTCTTCTCCATCTCCTCACCAAAGATGGAGAAAATGCCTATAGATTTGGGCATGTGTCATGCGGATTTAAGAACGTGAGTCACACCCAAACTCACGCCCCAAATCTACAAAAATATGTAAATTTCTTCTCCATCTGCAGCGAGAAGAAAATGGAGTGGATAAAAAAATTGAAGGAGGAGGAAAAAGAAGAAAAAGTGCAGCCGAAAATGAAGCATCTTCCAATGAGGAACCTTATCTAGCGAGAATTTTTTAATTTTTATTATCATTCTTTTAGTAGCATTTTAAAATGATATATGGATAAATTTTCAAATTAACTCAAGGCAATTGCTTCAAAGCATATGGCTTTTAAGCCAAATTTAGTAAAATTATTGATACGTAGTATTTTTAAAATAACCTACCAATTTTGAGTCATTTATCTCAAACTCTCGAATCGAATATTTACTGGAAAAGGAACTGAAGAGGTATCAAAACAGACCAGGCCCTATAAGTGCTACAAGGTGAAACCAAAATAATTCCTCGATGAAGCTAATAAGAACATGCAAGCTATTATACACCAATTAGCTCTCAGGAGAGCACCATCTCATGCCATGCAAATTTATGCAACAGACTAATTGTTAAATCAAAAATTTCTTATATCAAACACACTGGTTTCATATTCCACACCTTAAAAATTTGACAACCATAACACCAAAATCTCATGGAAGTGGAGAAGGCAGCTCCTAAACCAAAAATCATCAAATGGCTAGTAGGACTCGACCAACTATTCACAATAGATGAAAACAAAACTTGCACCATCTCCATACACATCTAACATATACCATTTTACTCATATTCTTCAATAACCAGATGATAAGAAAGCCATGCAGCACAACTGCAGGAAACTTTATCAATATGAACCATCACCCTTGTATATGAAGATTATCTTACATCTGTGGTCCTATGACTGATCATGTTATCACTACAAGATCTGTTATGTAACTCACTACGCTCTTAAATAGAGATAAATGTGGAACAGAAAAGTGATAACAAACCACAACAAGAAGGGTATTAGCAACAAATTGCTTAGAATCAAAACCCTTTCAAATATTCTTCTTAAAACCAATGCCACTTTCAGATAACCTCTTCATAAAATCATTAGCATACACATCTTCATCAGGGTTAAACCCACCAAAATCGAATTGCCACACACAGTACCTTTCCATCCCACACTTGAGATGAATTTCTTTCCTCATTGGTAAATATGAAACCAATTGAATTACCTTCAAGAGATCAATAATTACTTTCAAGTTCTGGTAACTATATTCAGAACTGCTCCTGTGATTCCCCATTGTGTGTAGAACGATACCAGGAAACTCGAAGTCCATTGCAATGCAAGTAAATTCAGCTTTGAAATTATGACTCCAAACTTTGCTAATGTCAATTGATTCACTTTTGAGCAAACACATACTTTTCTTGTCTTAGCCGGACAAACAATTCATAACGCAATGAGAACAATATATCTGCAAAAACAAAAACCAAGAAACCCAATATCAAACAAAAGTAGTATAACAACAATGTGAGCAGAACTCGTGATTATATAACTACAGAATTCATTAATAAATTATATGAACATAAAGTTGATACTAGAAGCCATAGACAAGAAAAACCAAAGTGACAGAAACATTTGACAAAAATGTATAATTATAAAATTATTAAAGATGCATCTTTGAGCATTTTTGTCAAAAATCTTTATGTTTTCTCTTTTCGTTTATCATTTTGCCTAAATTTCATAGAGTTTTTCAATTATCTAAATATACCTGTTTGAACATTATTAAGGTCCCATTATTTACATTATAACCAGAGTTTGAATCTCATATCTTACTATGTACCAATCGGAGATGAAAATTATCAAAATCCTATATCAGAGGGAAAACGAAAATTTTCTTTACATGCATAAATCCACCCCACTTACGCGCACATTCTATTCTCTTAGTCTTACTCCATACATGATGATGCTTTGCTTCTAGCAACTAAAAACGATTTCTCCTCCTAATCACACATAGATATGATATGAACTTTAAACTGCACAATTTTGACATTTGTAATCGATTGCTAGCAATAAAGAGAATAAACAGAAAATAAATCATAACCACCAATTACTAATAACATTTTTTGAAATCTTTAAAAATTCAACAAAAACTTAAATTAGTAGAAGGTTAATCTCTCAGGATCATGATGCTTAAAACCTAGTTCAGCAAGACCTAGATTATCATTAGACGAAATTCTACAGTTTATATAGAAAACGAAAAAGATTAAATGAGAAAGGATAGAGACTAATATCAACTTCATGCTCAAAAATAGTACTTGTTATTTGTTAACAGGACGAACAATCTAGGCAGACTGATGTCTATAGGTTGAATAAGGCCCTCTTATTCTAGATACCTACACTTGAAGATTTTGCAAAATCCACCAAGTAAGCTAACAATGACAATCTATTATGCTTACCAGGAAAAATACCTGAAGATATGTCAAAAACTCTGACCAGGTTTGATGAGATAGTCAGAGCTAGAAGGTGAAACCACAATAAATACATTATCTTAATCAAGATCATCCTTCTACATTCAAATCAATTAGAGTCCAGTCAGGACCATCTTATTCTTTATGCTTCTTAGTTTCTTAATTATAGTAATACCACCAACATATTTCTAACCACAGCCTCATCTCCTGGAAATGAGAAGTAAAGAACAAGGTTATAATCAAATGTCCATTAAGCCCTTAGAAATTCGCTGGATTAACTAACTGCACGTCTGCTCAAAGAACAAAACAAACCAAGTTTCCATAAATGTGGAGCCAGGTACAAGAAAGGAGTCTAGGAACTGTTCCAGAAGCGACAAGGACATGAACCCTGAATCATAGCTGAAATTAGGACAAAGAGCAAGCTCAGGTGAAAGAAGTTGAGCCTTGATTGTTACATTGACAAGCACTCCATATACTGGTACAGAAAGAAGCTAATCATCTAAGAGATTTTATCACACAACTAGCAGGGTTTGACAAACAATATACCACAGATCAAAACAAAACTAGTACTATTTACATATAAATATATCAAAATATTTTGCTTACCTTGAGTCTGTGCCCAGAAATAGTGCAGCAAGCTTTCTGCACCACCTTAAACCTTCAACAAACAAGCAAAGTGTTTTGGACAAATCGATTATTGTATTAATACAGAGAGCAATGTTCTAAAAGGTGCTAGAAGCTAGTTAGGCGGTGGCTCCACATCTAGCACCTAGGACGCGCACCTAGGAAATTCCATGTTGACCACGGAGGGAATTAGGTCAAAAAAAAGGCCAAAAGTAATCATTGGTTGGTGATTGGTGGGAGTTGAAAAAACAGGACCTCTGGAGTTCAAGTACAGCCAGTACAGCCGCCAGAAGTGGAGATTGGTGGGAGCTTAGGTTTTGTTGAGACATTTAGTTTCGGGGTCAGCAGCAGCAAGAACAAATAAAAGCACCCTCTCCGTTCTCGGTGCCTTTATCTCTTTCTGTAAATTAGACATCCGAAACAGCACCGTTTCAGGTGTCGGGAAAAAAATTAATTGATCTCCACAGCGTCAACACCACAGAGACCCTCCTAGGAGAACCTAGGACCAACTAGGTGGTTTGCTGCCTAATGGTGGTGCCTAGTGGGTTTCCAGCATGTGCCGGCGACCACCTAGGCTAAGTTTTAGAACACTGAGAGAGAGTTTATTAAATATAACTATAAGAGTAATGCCATGACAGATATTGATAGAAGGATTAACAGTAACTCACGTCCAATGCTAGAAAACTCGCCCACCGTGTTTCCGCAGCCATTTTGATCTCTACTAGAGTGGCAAGATAGAGGCATTTCAATTGATCAATTCAAGCAAATCATTAAAAAAAAAACAACTTATGGCTTTCACATAACAACCCAACAAGGTTCCAGTGATTCAATCATTTTGAAAAATTGATTTCAAAGAACTAAAATAAAGTGCTACATTTCTGAAACGTTTTTGTGATTATTGTAGTCATCTTTCCCTCATATTCTTCAATAATTAAACTCAAGGCACAGAAACAACGTAGAATAATTGCAGGAATCTTTTATCCTTTTATGAGTGAACACCCATGTATCAATAGAAGTATAGAACATAAAATATGAAAGAAACAAAAAGGATTTTGTACCTGCGATCCGATGATTGTCATGTAATCAATACAAAAGCTGGAAACACAACCCACAATAACCTTATCATCATTGAATGGAAAAATGAGTGGAAGAGAAAATTTATAACAAAAACTTATATAGACAACAAGATATGTATTGTAGTCTGGAAAACATTTCTATCATTTTTATTTTCATTTCATTTTTTTCTATGAATGAGTAATCTGTCCATTTTCAACACCAAGACCATACAAAACACCAGCATATTTCTCAGGTGAGCCTTTAAAGAAATTTTCTTTCAATTTCATAAATGTACAACAAGTGAGCAAACTATCTGAACCAGCTTGATGACAAGTTCCGATTCTTTCCACTTCCAAAAGCTCCGCAAGCTTGTTCAACCCTCCATGCAGGCTATTGCAAAATTTCATCAGATGCTTGATATCGTAAAGCGTGGGAAAAAAATGTTTGATCTTTTCAAAAAACATCGCCTGCGTATCTGGCAGATTCTGGCCAGTCAACAGCTTCAGCAAGTACCCGAAATCATACCCACTATGAAACGTAACCCAATGCATGCTTTCATTCAACACAACCCCAGACGACACCAACAGAGCACCGAACTGCTTAGAATCAACACCCTTCTCAATATTCTTCTTAAAATCAATGCCACTTTGCGATAACAACTCAATAGAATCATTAGCATACACATCTTCCTCCGGGTTAAAATCACAGAAATTAAATTGCCACACACAGTACTTATCCGTCCCACACATTGGTAAATTCCCTTTCTCATCCGCAAACGTAAACCCCAACTGAATTATCTTCAACAGATCAACATTCACTTTCAAGTTCTGGTAACTATATTCTGAACTGCTCTTATAATTCCCTATTACGCGTACCACAATACCTGGAAACTCAGTGTCCATTGCAATGTAAGGGTACTCATCTACAATTTCCCGAATTAAACTAAACTCAGCTTCCAGATTATCACTCCAAACTTCACGAATGTGAATCGATTCGCTGTTCAGCAAAACCGACATATTCTTTTCTTATCTTGGCAGCACACAAACAATTCATAACACAATGAGAACAACCAACCAATATCTGAAACCACCAAGAAACAACAAACCAAGAAACCCGATAAACAAACAAACAAACAACAAGAATAATAATACTAATTTAAGCGCACTAAAAGCAGTAACCAAGAAAACCCCATATGTCAACAAAAACCCTAGAATTCAATAACCCCAGTTGAATCTTGACAAACCCCATAGAAGCCCTACAATTCAACAAATTAAACAAATACAAACCAACCCCAGATCATCAAAACCCTATCTATATATAACAAAGTGAAGGGGGGGTGTCTCACCTCAGATTCACGAGACGGAGAAAATGTTGGATTGAGACAACGTTGTATATGGGGATTTTGCTGAGATGGGTAGGAGTTAATTTTCCAAGAAATGTCTGGGATTTTCTCGGGAAACAAACGAGGTTTATGGTTGTTGACAACACAGAGCGGTTTAAAACCCAAAAGAGGAAAGAAAAAAAATTAAAAGAGAAAGCTATTAAAAGCCTTCATGTTGGCTCCCATAATCACGTTGTCGCATGTGAAGATGAGGAAGAAGAAGAAGAAATGACGACCATTAGGGAGTTCGAGAGAATTTGTGTAATATTCCAGTTTATTCATTTTGTCCGTTATATATTTTTTTTCTTTTTTTTATTTATTACAATTAAATCGAGAAATGAAGTTACAGGAATAAACTTTATTACTTCATGTAAACATGAGAGGTTTAGATTTATTTTTTATAACCCACCGAAACTCATCAAGATTCACTGGCTTTAGTATTGTCATGATCATTTTTAATATGAATTGTGTTATAAAACAAACTTTTAAAAGTAGTAATTTTTTTTTCTTATGATTTGGTTGTTTGTAAACTTGTATACGTATAGATGCAAGATGGACAATTGAGTCTAACGAGAAATTGACACATCAACGCAGTAGGAACATGATATGCGGCGCATTAAGTAAACTTTGAGCGAAGCAGAAGTTATGCACACTAAGATGTAGTTAGTGTAATTAATCATCAAAGGTAGGGTGCTCGCCTTCCATGACAAAAAATATTTTAAATTTGATAAGTCAATTGAAAGAATTTAAAGGCAAGAAATATTGATCATCAAAGAAATAATTCCAATAAATCAATGACAAAGTCTAATATACCACGGATATTTATTAACACCAAGATGATCTAATCGACAAGTGACAAACACCATCGTATGTATCGTAATATTCGAATAGTAGGTTTTTATCTCTTTATAAAATATGATTTTAACGGTTCATTGGAGATATAATGAATTATCAGATACTTTTAATAAAATAAACTAATTTTAGAAAAATAAAACAAACTTAAACATGGGAGGATATTTTCTAGGTAACCTTCATACCACCTTAATGAAGGTTTTGTTTGTTTTGCAAGTGGAGTTGAGCAAATAATTCAGACAAACATTTGTACAAAGAAGAAAATCGTTTAAAGTTATCATAGACTTTTGTATGACAATTTAAGCTCTGATAGTATATATTGTCAATTACTTTTACGGTGGTAGAGAGAAAGCAAAATGCATAAAAAAGAGTTTTTTTTTTTTTGTGAAATACATAAGAAAGATAAAATATAATAGAAATAATAAAAACAGTTTTATGTAAATGTATTTGATTTGAATAATCCGGGTATTAAATAAATAAAAAATACTGTGATATTGTTTCCCTCGATAAAGGAGGGAAAAAATTGATATTTTTTCAATTTTATTCTTTTCATACTTATATTGTGGTATTGATATTATCCGTTTTATAATTTTGTGTTTTAGGCATGGTGAAGTAAAAGGAAAGTTTATGTTATTTTATTTTATTTTATTTTGGACAGTACTAATTTTATTTATTTTATGGATTTTTTTTATTATAAGATAATTTCAGTATGCATTTATTATCAATTTAATTTGTTTTTAAACATGAATTATTATTGCATTATCATATGCTTGATAATGTTAGAGTATGAAATAATTTTACACATTCAACTTTTTTCTTAACTTTCTTTTTTTATTCAATTTTTTCTTAAATTTCTTGTTTTACATTTTATTCTTTTTTCCTTTAATCATTAATTACTGAAAATGATAATGATAAAAGATGATACGTTAAATGACATATATTCAATTAAAAAAATAATAATAATAAGGTAGGTGAAAATTTTCACTTGCATGGTTGCACGTGAAATATTTCTAGAGCTAAAAGTAGGTTAAACATGATTAAATTTTTGTCTAATGTAAGCAAAATAATTTTTTATTATGGTAAAAAAAGAATTAAATTTACCAAAAGCAAAAATTGAAAAATAAAATCTACACCATCCATTATACGAAGTTATGGTGATCCATTTACACAAATTGATTTTTAAAAAATAAAAATTATAAAATTATAAAAGAAAATTTAAAAAATAATTAACTAATGGACGATAGAAATCATTTATAAAAAAAAAAAAACTTATTAAAGAATTATATTTAAAAAAAAAAAAAAAAAACATTGTTGATATTTAGATTAGATCTCCATCATTGATGAACCGTTATCACTGATAAAGACTAAGATCCATTGACAAACCTTTGTTGTTGATTTAGAGCTACGAATTGAAGTCAATCTGGTTGAGTTTACAAAATCAACTACGTAGAGTTTAACCAGATCAATGATATCAATCTGGTTCCAACATATTGACTTCAATCTGGTTAATGTGGTTCACCAAAATCTTATCAAAATTCGATTTGGTGTTAACTAAAACAACATTTAATCCGATTTCAACTAGATCGATTAGTTTTCAATCTCTGACAATAACCAATAACCAAAATATTTTTTAAGTGTTTTTAAGATATTTTTTATTTTTAAAATAATACTGCAATTTTTTTTTAGGGTTAATTACCCAAAAGTATCCAAACATATTATAACTACACTCATGATGCTAGTTTATCAATATTCACACCCATGTATTCTTGACTAGGGTTGACTAACAGCCAATAACGACACTATTATCACCTCTTAAGCGTGTATTAGTCTTTTTCCCTTGTAAAGATGATTTTATCCAATCACTGTCACGTTATATTTATATTTTAAAATAATTGATACTATTATTTAAATTTGAAAAAAAAAAATTTAAAAACACTAACACAAGACCTAAAATCATCAAGAACCAGACCTAGAATCACCATCATCTGCGGCGGAGCTAGGATTTTTGTCTTAGGAGGGCCAAGCAAAAAATATAAATTCAAATTGGCTAAAAAAATACTAATATTTTTTAAAAAAATGGTTAAAAGTAAATACGATACATTTTAATTTGATTACAAAAAGTGAATTGATAAATGACATAGAGCCTAAATTTATGAATGAAAATGGAACTGCTCTTTTAAATTTTTTTTTTAAAAAAAAAAAAACCATAATGCAATGTACAGCAAATTTTTAAGTGATTTCCCTTCCAATATACATTATTAAAGAATTTGTAAAAAAAAAAATATTCCACCTTTATTACGAAGCATGATCTTAATGGTACACGTGGCTGAATGTTTTTTGTGGTAGTTGTTATCATTGTATGATTAAGCACAAATATAATTATTCTACAATATATTTCAATCTCAATAATTTACATACGTTATAGTAACTTTAATTTTGTATTTTATTCACATTAAACTGTAATAATATATAATAACAACGAATAAATTTAGATAAATAAATAATTAAAATACAAACTAGTAAGATACGTTATTAAAATCATATTAATAATCTAACAAAATAATAAAAAGTGAATTACTCAAAAACCTCGGAACATTAGTTTTATTACAATCATAAACCATTTTTACCTTTTACAATAATGACCTCCCCTGTATTAATGGTTTGACCATGGTTGACAGTTTGAGATAATTGAAAAATGACAAAATAAACTAAAAAGACGAGAATACCCCTTACTAATTAATTTTATAAATTTTAAATTATAAAAAATCTTTAATATTTTAAAAAATTTAAATTTTTTTTAAAAAAAAAAAATCAGTAAAACGTCTCTCCTCCCTCGGTCTCTCTCTTTTCTCTGCTTCTTCTCATTCTTCTCTTCCATTTCTTCATCTTCTTCCAGTTTCTCTCTCTCTCTCCTCCTTCTTCTCTTCATTTTCATTTTCTCCATCGATCTGCTGGACGTCGATCTAGGTTGTGTAGGTTGTCTGGAACATTGATCGATGTCTGGGTTGTCTGGGTTCCCAGACGGAAACCCAGACTTCGATCTAGGTTTCCAGATTTGGAAACCCAGGCGTCGATCTGGGTTTCCAAATCGGAAACCCAGACCTGCATCTGGGTTTCCAGATTGGGAAACCCAGATCCAGATCGATCTGGGTTTCCGATCTGGAAACCCAGTCGGAAACCCACATCCGGATCTGGGTTCCGATCTGAAAACCCAAATCCAGATGTTCTTGGGTCTATATGTGGAAACCCTTTCCAAATGTCCTTCTGGGTTTCTGAGTCCAAATCGAAAACTCAGATCCAGCTAGATTTTCAGATGTTCTTAGGTCTGTAGATGGTATTAATGATGATGTGTTAGGTCTGTTTGATGATGATGGAAGTGGTTTTTGTTTGAATATGACCGTGATTTTTGTTTATGTAGATGATTGATGATTTTGGAGTATTCTTCATGCATCAAGATGATTTGTTTTTATTATTTTTTTATTATTTTTGAAATATTATATTTTTCCAAACTGATCTAGATTGTCCATCTCAAAAGATGGATGGTTTAGATCCATTAGAAAATTTTTTAAATTACTTTTTAAAGTTTAAATTTAATTTTTTAAAATTTTAAATTATTTAATTTTTAAATATTTTAAAATATTAAAAATTTATTAATTAATATAATTTTTAAAAGAAAGATTAAAATAAAGTAAATTGACCAAAATACCCTTCTTACAGTTAACTTTTACAGTCAATTATGGTCAAACCGTTAGTACAGGGGAGGTCATTGTTACAAAACGTAAAAGCAATTTCCGATTATAATAAGGTAAATGTGCAGAGACTTTTAAGTAATTTTCTCAAATAACAAATATAACTACTACCGTTTCTGAAACAAAACTTAAAAATTTGAAATGTATTGTCTTCAATTCTTTTACAAAATATAGAGAACTTAAAAAAAGAAATTAAGAAATGTTAAACAAATATTTTGGATGTGTATAATTGTATAACATAACAAAAATTATATTTTAAAATAAAAATAAAATTTCAGGCAACAACCTCTAGCATCGTGGAGACAGCAGGCACTGTCCATGCTTGCTCCACGCCTGCACCTCAACAGCGGTCTCCATTATTTTCATTTTTTTTTAATTTTATGTTATTATTTTGAATTTAATGCTATTGTTTTTATATATATATATATTTTTTTTAAACTATTAATTGAATTATAACAAATGCTTCTAATTTCTGATGTATTTGCACTTTAATTTTCAAGTTTTTTTTTTCTCTTTTTTTTTTTTTTTTTTTTGATTCACAAGTTTTTTACATAGGAGAACTGATATCAATCGTTGAGCTAACTAATAAATTTTACCATTTAAGGCCTACAACGTGAAGATGCATAATAGCACTCCATTTATTATTAATTTAAATCAGCCCTAAAAAAAAATAAAAAAATAAATTCTTCCCCTTCCAATTCTAGTGATGCTTTGTTTCAATGATTTATGATCTTACTTACAATAGCCTTTTATTATAAATCTCTACGAAATTTCAAAAAATTTTAATGCAAAAGTTGCGATGCCTAATATTTATTTTTTAAACAATTAATCATATTCTTGATAGGTAAGTTCGAATCCCATTTTAATTAAAAAAAAAAAAACACTAGTGCATAATTTTTTCCCTCGTTGTAAAGTATTTATCTTCTATCATATGATATCTAGTCTCATTCGTTACAATAATATTTGATTAATCATTATTCTAAATTATAAATAGTTGCTATATGAGGGATTCAATTTTACCTTGCTCATGCAAGCACAAGTGTGACAAAATTTTTGTCCATTAGTGACAGAATAGATAATAAGCCCAACCATACAACCACCGATCTTAGATTCGGATAATGATTTATGACTACATAACTTCATCTCACTCACAATAAACCATTATTATAAATCTCTACAAGAGCACAAAAATTATAATGCATAACTTATGAAACCTAACATTTATTTTTCAAACAATTAATCATATTATTGATAAGTTAGTTTGAATCCCACAATAACAAAAACACGTGCGGTGATTTTTTTCTTCGTTCGTAAGAGTATTTATTTTCTCACTGATAAGAGTTATACCTAGTTAACTTATTAATATAACATACGATCCATATTGTACGACCCTATATTGTTCATTAAAATAGATATTCAGACCGATTATATAGCTATTACTCTTGTATTGTGATACACTTTCTATGTATTTGGAGTCAACTTTAAAAATGAAATAACGTATAAATATAAAATTTGTCAAAAGAACAAAAGAAAAAAAATGTAAAAATCGGAAAATATTTGATATATATAAACATATATATATTTATATTTGTGTATGTATGTATGTATTTGTTGCACACAAGCACAACAAAACACAAAACACAGCCAAAGAAACTCAAAACCCTTCTCTTCGAACCCTCTCTCTCTCTCTCTCTCTGTGTCTCTGTGTGTCTGGAAATGGAAGATGACGATGAGTTCGGAGATCTTTACACGGACGTCCTCCCTCCGTTGTCCGGTTCGCATCCCCACAATAACTCCCCTGCGCCGTCATCTCTCCACCGTCCGATCGACCTCAATTTCAATCTCAAATCCGACCTCCCTCCTTCTTCCTGCCCTAAGACTTCTCCTCCATCCGCCCTTATCGATCCTCCCCACGCGCCTCCACGCGCTGAAGACGTTACTTTCGATATAGAGGAGCCGGAGGAGGACGACGGCGCGCCGATGATACCGGGGATTTCCGAGGATGTCGTCGCGAAGAGAGGCGGCGAGGAGGAGGAGGGGGATTGGGACGACGACAGTGACAGTGACGACGATTTGCAGATAGTCTTGAACGACGACCACCACAGAGCCATGGCGGCGATTGACAACGCCGGTGAAGAAGACGACGACGACGACGACGACGGTGATCCGCTGGTGATAGTGGCAGACGCGGACGCTAACAATCAAGGCATCATGACGATGATGGAGGAGCAAGATTGGGGCAATGGCGGAGGAGATGACGGCGGAGGAGGAGGAGGAGCGCAATTGGCGGAAGGAGGAGCGGAGAAGAAAGAGGGGACAGGTGCAGCTACGAATGCTCCCACATCAGCCGCTGCTGCCACGTCAGCAGCCGCTGCTGCTGCTGCTGCCAAGATTGGTTATAGTAACCACTACCCGTATCATAACCCATATCATTCTCAGTTTAAGGTTAGTTATTTTAATATTTATCGGATCGAATTGTATGTATAGCTTTAAGGATTGTACAGAGTTAGTTCTGATTCGCTAGTCGAATAGTTGTATATATAATGCGAAACAGATTGTATGTATGTATGTTCGTATTTATAGTTCGATTATGGGAAATAAAATTTAAAGCGTTTTTGTCGTGATGTTTGTTTTGTTAATGATATCAATTTTTTTTTTTTTTTTTTTTTTTTTGTTTTTAATTTATTTCGCTACTGACTTTGAGAATGGATTTGAGAGATGGGGTGTGATTGAGCAAGTTTCGTTTAAAGCAAGAGAGCATGATGAGAAGTGGTTATACGGTGGTACATTGCTGGCAAATCCATGTGCTACGGTTTTGTGAACAATAATTGTCATAGTGTTTTGTATAAGATAGAACTTGAGGGAACAACAGGTGGTCAGGATAATAATGAATAATTGTTATAGTGCTTCATGTCAAGAACGATGATTATTATAAGTTGATGAGGTACGGAGTTGGCTCGTTGAATTATCAGTTGCACGGTTTATGCAGAAGTTTGTAAAGTTTTGTTCGTGCTACTATAAAATGCATTTGATGTTTAAGTAGGGATTTGTTGGATTAATGTGCGTTCTCATACGGTGGTACAAGTTGTGGTGGGAATGGTTGATGAGGGAGTGCTGATCAGAGCTGCTATTGGTTATGTTTACATAATTAATTAACTAACACAAATTCAGATATTTACTTATACAATTTGGAGAGTTATTGGGCGGTTGGTAATTGCATGGTATTCTGACTCGAAATGTGAAATTATAATATGGAGAACCTGAGCAGAAAGATTGACATATAGTGTCAAAATTTTTAATATGGCTTTAAACATCAATGTCTAATACGTTTTACAAAAGAAAAAGCCATAGGCGTCTGGTTATAGTTTATCTTGCATCATATGTTGAATATATAATTTCAGTTGATTCCAGCTTGTATACAAGGCTTTGTGTTTTTGGAAGTCAGTAATATGTTTTAAAGATTATTCCATTGGATTTGACTGCATTATAATCAATCTTTTGGCAGTATATCTATAATTGTCACGGCTGTCACTTGATTCATAACTCCTTCCAATTAGATTACTTTGGCTATTTTGATTGTTTGCTCTTGCCTCACTCACTTGACCATGTCCTACTTGTGTTGGTTACTTTATTTGTGTATAAATATTAGTAATTGACCATGTTACCATGCACTACATACAGATCGCCCTTTTTGAACCTATCACCTGCAGCCTGTCATTTCACAAATGATTTAATGTATGGTTGGCCAGATCATCCGTCTATGTTTTGCTGGTGCTTTGTTTCTTTATATGATCCTATTTACTGTTGAAAAGTTGTATCTTTTATGAGTTAAGTCCTTCTTTTTCCCCTATGTGGTGTAATAATACCTTCATTTACCATTTTATTAATGATACTTAAATATTCTTTATTTGCAACTATCAGTAGCATATGAAAAAGTGACCTAAGTCTTGACTAAATTATTCTTTTCTAGTGATTTTTTGCTTCCTTCTTGTTGTTAACCCTATGATCTTTTCTCTGCTTCATGCAGTATGTAAGACCTGGTGCAGCTCCAATACCTGGATCAACTGCTGTTGGTCCCGGTGGAGCCCCAGGTCAAGTTCGTCCACCAATCAACTTGGGTCCTGCTGCTGGTCGAGGTAGAGACTGGCGACCAACAGGCATGAAAAATGCTCCTCCAATGCAGAAAAGCTTTCATCCTGGTTTTGGAATGGCTGCCTCTGGTAACAATATGACAGGACGACCTTTTGGCATTGGATTGGAATTCACACTTCCTTCTCACAAGTAAATTTAGTTGGCTACTTGTGCTTGTTAATTTTGTACAGCATTCAACAATTTTGGTGTGGCTTATTTATGTTTACTTGACTTTTTGATGTGATTTTCAGGACTATATTCGATGTTGACATTGATGGATTTGAGGAAAAGCCGTGGAAATACCCCGGCGTTGATATATCAGACTTTTTTAACTTTGGGTTGAATGAAGACAGCTGGAAAGAGTATTGCAGACAGCTGGTAAATATTGGTCTTTAATGATGTTTTTAATGTAATAGATGAAAGAAGACTTAAGGCCCTCTATTAATGATTTTTAGGAACAACACCGCCTTGAGACTACCATGCAAAGCAAAATTCGTGTCTATGAAAGTGGACGAACAGATCAGGTAATGAGGTGCTAATGTATCTTTGGAAATGTTATTATCAATTTCGTGTCTATTGACCTCTAATTAGATAAATAGACAAATAAATTTTTAAGCCCCTGCTTGCATTTTATTTAGGACTATGATCCAGATTTGCCACCAGAATTAGCAGCAGCAACTGGTATTCTAGACATTCCAGCTGTGAATGCAAATCTTGGCAAGTCAGATGCTGGACAAAGTGATTTAACAAAAGGGTCTACTCGTGTGCGACCACCCATGGTATGCCTTAGTTCCTAAATCTATTTTCTCCATGCATAGTAATAGAAATATGTACTTTGTGTAACATATTTCTTGTTTGCTTAAAATGTTCTCCCTTTTTTTCCACTTTAAATGTCTCAATACCTATTGCACAGTTAAAAAGTTTAACAAAAACATGTGATGTGTCATAGATGTGCATCGTTATATTTTATATATGGGTCACCTTGCTCAATGATTAAATTTATTTTCTACAAGCCTCCCGGAAGAGCAATACAGGTGGAAGGTGGCTATGGTGAACGTCTCCCTTCTATTGATACCCGTCCTCCTCGTCAGCGTGATTCGGATGCAATCATTGAGGTTAGATATTGAACTTACTGTTAAATGCACCAATTCTGATGTCCTGCACATGCAAAGTAATTTAACTGAAGGTACTTGGATGAACAGATTGTCTGCCAGGGCTCTGTAGATGATGAATCATCTGCAGGTAATGGTGATCAAGACAATGATATCCCGGTAGAGGAACCTAGAGGAGGCCATGTAGGTGAAGATGAGATGGGAGCAGTGGATGCTGATTACTTTGATGGTTTTTCGGGGCCTTATAATGGTCGAAAGAGGGAGCTGAGTGGGCGGAGTGCGCAATTTATGAATTCTGTTCATGGGAATGGACCTGAAGGAGATAGGATTGTGCCCTTCCCTCCTGAAGCAGCACTTCAGTATCGTCCAGGTTCTAGGGGCCCTACTGCATATCCTAGTGAAAACGTTGGAAACCCTCGTGAGGAGAGGTATGGAATGATCTTTTTGATTTATATAATATTGCACATTTCTTCAAGTAGAATCAGAGCATTGTCTATTATCAAGACTGGTGTTCTACTTATGCTATTGCACGTAATCGAGTAGAAAGGTCATTGTAGCAGTTCAAGGGTCATAATAGCACTCATCCTCAACCCAGCTCAAGGAAGCATTAGTCCTGGCCAAGCCTTCTAAATTAGTTTTCCTTTTTTTCTTTTATATATCAAGATAGGTTTCAGTGTGTTCCATAGAATGCTTAGTAGTTAATTCCTTATTGATCTGCTTTAACTTCATATGTTGGTAGTTCTCTGGCATTGAGATGAGCATTGTCAGATAATAACGATTGTTTTTATGATTTGTTGAACTCTTCTGTTCTTGAGTCTTTCAGATTGCTCTGAACTTTATTAACAGCTTTCTCTCTCCATATTGAACATAGGCGGATACAAGGTAGAGAACAAGACAGATCCCCCCATCAGACACCTAGTCGAAGCCCTCAGAGCAACAAATTCCAGGATAATCATGAGGAAGAATCAGTTGAAAGCATGGAGGGTAAACATAGTCCGATATCATCTCCTGTCACTATTAGGGATGGCAGGGAATCAAGCGTAGAGCATAAAGATGCTGCACATGATGAATTTGCACCTGGCGATGGAAGCTCTGCCATGGAAAAGGAGGAAACAAATACAATAACTACGAATGACACCCTAAAGGATGGAAATTCAGTTCATTCCGGGAAGAAGCAAAATTTGACTGCTCAAGTTGAACAACCAGAGCTTCAAGAGCTTGATGATGAGGATGATTCAAAGGCAGCAAGAAGTAGTGAAAACAGCAAAGCAAGATCTGGCAGCAGCAGAGATTATAAGAGGTGGCGTGATGGTGTTGAGGAGGAAGTTATGCAAGATGGACGATCTGCACGCACGGGAACCATGAAGAGGCACACTGAAGAAAATGAACAGAGTTCCCGAAGAAAAGACAGGGAGGGTAGACAGGAGATGGAAAGAAATCGTATGGTTGCAAGGGGGAGAGAGGATTCTTATCCTCGTAGAGACTTGGATCCCAGCTTGACCCATCCTTTGCATATGAAAACTGAGGGTTTTGATCGCCGGAAGGAGCGAGAAAACCCTGGAGTTTGGCAAAGGAGAGATGAAGATTATAACAGAAAAAGTCGATCTGAAGACTCAAAGAAGAGAGATCGTGAGCATGGTGATGAGATGGGGTCAAGGCACAGGGGTAGGGCTCGTGAAAGTGAGAGGAGCGACAAAGATGATCATGTCCATTCAAGAAAACAGTTGGATAATGGTAGCTACCGGGTTTATGACAAGGATGGTGGGTCACGACACAGGGAAAGAGATGATAATTTGAAGAATAGGTATGAAATGGTGGATGATTATTATAGCAAGAGAAGAAAAGATGATGAGTATCTGAGGAGGGATCACGCTGAAAAAGATGAAATTTTGCATGCTCACAGAGATTCGATTAGCCGTCGAAAAAGAGAAAGGGATGACATTTTTGATCAGCGGAAGAGAGATGACCAACAAAGGATTAGAGAGAATTTTGATGATCACCATCCTGTTAGACACAAAGATGAGGTCTGGTTGCAGAGAGAAAGGGGAGAGAGGCCGAGGGAGAGGGAGGAGTGGCATAGGTTAAAAGGCCATGAAGAAACTCTACCAAAGAGGGAGAGAGAAGAAGGAAGGGGTGCTTTAAGGACTGGGCGTAGTTCTGAAGACAAAGCATGGATGGGCCATCCCAGGGCAAAGGATGATCATAATAAAGTTTCTGATAAAGAGTACCAGTCCAAAGACACAGTTCGACACAGTGAACAACTGAAGAGAAGGGAGCGGATCGAGGATGAAAGTTTGTCATACAGCAGGGGACGTGAGGATGTTTATGCACGGGGAAATCAATTTACTAATGAGGAGAGAAAATCGAGGCAGGATAGATCAGGCCCTCGTAATGACCGTGCTGTTCATGCTTCTGATAACCCAAGAATGCATGAGAAGAAACATAAAGAAACCATGAGGAAGAATAGAGAACCTGAAGGTGGCGATTACAACAGTTCGGGCGCTTCCAAGAGAAATCAAGAAGACCAAAGTGGTCATATTAGTGAGATGGTATGTTCCGTAGACACTAGAGCATAAAGTTTCTGATAGAGATGGGAATCATCTCACAAGTTTGAAATTCATGAAATGATCTAATATAATCAATACAAAAAGACTTTTAAACTGGATTGATACAATATAAAATTTTGCTTGTGGAAGAAATGTTGTTAAATTTATTCCCTGCAACATTTTGTTGGAATAATGCAACTTTAAGTGAAGGAGCAAATTGTGATAAAAAGAAGGGCTGCGTTTGAAATTTTAACACATTGGCCTCGCGGCCCTCGCCTGCCCATAAATTTACGTCGGATTTGAAATGTCAAACTTCGTACTTCTAGGGTAAAAAATTTAGAAGCTTGATTAGCCTGCGAACTTTTGCCTTAGCAAGTGCTTTGGCGATATTAGCTCACAACTTTCTTTTTACTCGATACTAAGAATTGTTGTCAAAATCTTGCCTATGCCACAAGGCTGGTTATGATGACCAATTGGCTAGGTTATCAAGTTATATTTCTTTTTCATATTCTAAATACTAACTTTTGCTTAATGAATTTTTTATTAGGATAAGGAAAGATAAGTAGTTGTAGCATGTGATTTACTAAACTAATGGAAGAAAATGGTTGATGGTAGTTGTATCTTTTAAATGGCTATAAAGATGAAACACAGGAAGGGCGCACATAGGAAGTACTGTAAAGGAGTTTTTAACTTAGTATGGAATGATCTTATTTCGTCTCTTTCTAATGAATGTTTGGCTTTCGATAATTTTTTGGGCAACAAAGAGGTTAATTGTAAGTCTTTTTTTATCCCCTTGAATTATTCCATTTCAAGTAGCTTTGCTTTTCTGTTTGAATTTGAAGCTTGTTGGTGAGATGACTTCTTATTAAACTGCAACAGATTGCTTGGAGATGTGCTTAGTGATTGATCTTTAACAGTTTCATGTATTTTATCTATGAAACCGTAGAAATGATGGTAATGTTGAACCTCTTTTGGTGCATTTGCTAGCAATGGGGCAATTTGTAAGTTATGTTAAAATGCATACATACCCATTTCAGCTGCTAAGAGAACATGTTTTTCTTTTTCTTGAATTAAAAAGATGCTGTACTTCAGATTCTAAAAAAATGATTTATCCGATCTCCACATTGCAAATGAAATCTTTAGATGATTTAAAATTTGCTCAGTTGAATTTGCTTTTTCATCTGCCTCTCTCCGTTGGATTCCCCTTTTCTGTAGCTGAAGCATTGACCTAGCTTTAGTTTTTCTCTTCTCCTCAAGGGAAGTTATATTCATATATACTTCCTTGACAGTTATGATTATGACAAACCATTTGTAAGCTACTTCTCTGCTACTTGCTCGTCACTAGGGGAACCTTTGTCGATAGATGTTGGAAGTTTCACTGTTGAGTTGTGCTTGTCTGTTCATGTTGGTTTTACATCTTTTTAGGGCTTGAAAGGCACCCACGAACAAGGAAATGGTGAGACTGAGAAGCCACTGCACCGCAACCCTTCCAGAAAACTGAAGGAAGAAGCTTCCTCAGATGATGAACAGCAAGACTCGAAAAGAGGACGCTCAAAACTGGAACGTTGGACGAGCCACAAGGAGAGGGACTTCAGTATCAACAGTAAGTCCTCATCTTCCTTGAAGTTCAAAGAGATTGACAGTAACAATAATACTGGATCTTTAGAAGCCAGCAAACCCCTAGAGGAACCTGCTACCGCACTTGAGCCTGTTGATAAGCAACAGCCCTCAGCTGAAACGAAAGAAGTCAGTGATCCAGAGATCAAAGGTGCTGATACAAAAGCAGATGATCGGCACCTTGACACAGTTGAGAAGCTGAAGAAGCGAAGTGAGCGATTCAAGCTCCCAATGCCAAGCGAGAAAGATGCCTTGGCAGTAATAAAGAAGATGGAGAGCGAAGCACTGCCTTCTGCCAAAAGTGAGACTCCTGCAGAGTTAGAAATAAAACAGGAAAGGCCAGCACGGAAACGAAGATGGATTGGTAACTAATCCCGTAGTCAACATGGTGCATTATGTGATGGCTGTATTGTTTTCACGATATCTTGGGGAGTTCTGCCCCCATTTTTTGGTTTCCAACTAGGAAGGGCCTTTCATTGCCTTATGTTCCCGGTATAGCCATGTACCTCATCTACAGTTTTTACAAACTTGTAACCTCTTTTTTTCCCTTTTTTTTTTTTTTAACATATATAAATTATCATATGTATATACTAGTGAATGTAACTCCTTAACTGGTCACCAATGGTGGCACAAAATTGATTTAGTTTTGAACTTGAATTGGATTACTCAGATTCAATCTGGGTTCTGAGAGGGTTATATGTAAGAATTCAGGAACACGACCAGACCGGAATATGCAAGCCAGCCGTGCAGAAGGTGAGGCTCTAGTTCAATGCGGCTGGCTGCTTAGCCTTGAAGAAATTGATGAGCAGAAGAGGAAACTCTCCACAGAGAGTGTGGATGATGAATGATTATATACTCCTTGTTAGCCCGACGAGAAATCATCACCGTTTTGATTTTGATCATTTACTTATGTTTTGTGCAGGAAGACAGAAACAGATTATGATGGTAGTTGATTTTGTACGAGTACACGTGAGTTACTTATGTAGGAATTTAAAGTTAATTATAGCAAATTCAATCATTTTCACTAGTTCTGTTTGTGGAGTTCTATTGCTGTTGTGATTCTGATTAAAGGATTTTTATCAAACCATTTATCTCCAAAATAGATAATATATGCGTTAATGAAAAATTAATAAAAATCATATATATGTATATATGTGTATGTGTGTGAAAACAATATACAGCAGAATATAATGGCAAGAGTTTGTTGCTTCACATGTGAAATTGAGATTTAAGTATTATCAATCGTATTTATCAATATGTGTTGCAAGAGTAAATTTTTCTCTTATTTTTCTCATTTTTAACCAAAATTTCAATGCTTCTACTCTATAAGCCTTAACTATCTAAGATCATGATTTGTGCATTTAATTATTGATTATACAAGATACTCAGTGTAAAGAGATAGATACTTGTATCACAAATCATGGTCTTAAATAATTAAAACAAATACGTTATATACATCAAAACTTTTTCTCTCATTTCTTAATCACAGACCACGATCTTAAATAATTAAAACAAATACAACATACACATCAAATTTTTTTTCCTCATTTCTTAACAGCACATAACATTACATATAGTATTCAATCTCGATAAATTCACGTAACTTTCTTATCACATAATTTAAAATTCTGCGTAGCCTTCGGATTATTGAATCAAAATTTCATATACAACAATCAATTTCACAGTCTCATCGTTAACACTAATAAATTTTTAATTATATTATAATATTATGAAAAATCTAAAAAATAAAAGTCCTAAAACAAAAGATAATATCACTAAATCTCATTTTTAAATATAAAAGGGACGGTTTAATATTAATTTTATTTTCGGAGGTTATTTCAATAGTATCGCTGTAATTATACATAATGTAAAGACGAGACCACCTGTGACATTATAATTTGCTACCTATAAAACAAACCTAAGTAGTCACACGAGTAGACTTGAAATCGAATCCGTGGAGGTAACACCTTTTGCTCTCTCAATCTCTGTACGTCTCCAATCTTTTTTTCAAAGATGGGCATTTGTTGATTTTGAGTTTATCGAATTCAGGTGTCTGGATTTAGTCTTATAAAAAAGTGTCTTCCATATGTTCGATGAAATGTCTAAGAGAACGATGTGTATATGGTTGAGTGTGTTGTATAAGATGAGATTGTTTGATTTCATTGTTCATGTGATGGGGGCACTTTAAAAGTTTGTTGTTATGTGACTGCTGTAATGGGTGTTGATCTTATTAGATTCCCATTAAATATATAGCTTCTTCGTATGTTGGTTCCTGCAAATTAATGTAGGTTAGCTTTGGTTTGTGTTTGTTGGAGTTAGTTGAGTATTGAAGTTGTTTTATGCGTGTTGAGTTTAAAATGAAGTTTCGGTTTTAAAAGATTTTGTTTGCTTGATCCATGTAATGGTAATTTGTTTGTTAATTTTTGTTGGAGATTATTGTACTTTTTGTCGTAAGGTTTGATGCTAAGTTACGTTATTTTGACGTTTCAGGAGTTGTAAGGATTTTTTGATTGACTGCTGCTAAGGGTTGTGAGTTTGGATGTCTCTTCGAAAACCTCCAGTTCCTAGGATGCTCCTCAACAATGTGTCTTGCATGAGAAACGCGCAACAAATCTTGCGACATGTTAATATGTCAATTCATGATGGTGGGGCGCTTGTGCTGATAGGCAGCAATGGGTCAGGCAAAACCACATTCCTGCGGATGTTGGCTGGATTCTCTAAACCTTCAGCTGGTGAGATACTTTGGAATGGTCATGATATCACACAATCGGGAGTATTCCATCAATACAAGCTTCAGCTGAACTGGCTCTCTCTCAAAGATGCTATTAAGGAGAAGTTTACAGTTCTTGACAATGTTCAGTGGTTTGAAGTTCTTGAGGGGAAATACGGGAATTCTATGCCTGCTTTGGAGCTGATGGGGCTCGGAAGGTTGGCAAAAGATAAAGCGAGAATGTTGTCAATGGGACAAAGAAAAAGGCTGCAGCTTGCAAGGCTGCTAGCGATTGATCGACCAATTTGGTTGCTTGATGAGCCTTCTGTCGCATTGGATGATGATGGGGTGAGGTTACTAGAGTATATCATTGCTGAGCACAGAAAGAAGGGTGGTATTGTTATTGTGGCAACACACTTGCCAATTCAAATTGAGGATGCAATGTACATGAGGCTGCCACCGAGATTCCCTAGAAGGATGACTTTGGTCGATATGCTAGATCGTGCAGACATAACTTAAACCTAGAATCACTATTTAAGCGTTGTTTCAATCTTTTAAGGCTGCCAAATACAATATAATAGTTAAACTGGTTTGTTGGTCCTTCTGATTTGTGTTATAATTTATGAGACTCGAGGCAGTAGAATTAGAATGAAAGATGTGATAATGAGATTACATTAGCCTATAGAATTCTTTACTGGACCAACATGATAGTTGTAATCATGTGCTTGGTGAAATTTTTATGCAGCCTATATGTGCCATACAAAGCTTTATTATCATAAAATGTTATGGTTGTGTTTGGTGAACTTGTATTTATAATTTTGTGTACTGGCAGGATCCAGAAAGAGTGCTAAAAGTAGTGAGTGATAAATTAAACTTGAAGAAGTGCCATTTCATCTTATTTTTAGCCCAAAAGTGTTTACAAAAAAGCAAAAGAGTTCAAGTTAAAATGATCACTACAAAGCTTGCAAATATATTACACAAACTGTAACGCATGGATAGCACTATTGATATAAAAACAAGGAAACCAACAATTGTAATTGAATACGTAAACAGAGCAGCGGCAAGGATATGACTGGTTAAACACAACTCTTGAGGGAATCTCCAGCTCCCTGGAAGAAGCAATAAGAGAGTGCAAAATCAGCAATAAAGATACCAACAAGGGAGATAACAACAGCTGAAGTTGTTGATTCCCCAACACCTTTTGCACCTCCCATAGTGGTAACACCCCATGCACAGCTCACTATAGATATGATGGCACCGAAAACCTGAGATTTGATCATAGCACTGATGATATCCCAAGATCGAAGTGCTCGCTGGGCTGAATCCAAGATTATGTTAATGCTAATCCCATATACACTGTCAGCTAGCAGGGCACTTGAGGCCATCCCCATTGTGAAACACATCAAAGTCAGAAATGGCAGAGCAAGGCAGGAAGCAATTACTCTCGGAGTGACCAAATAATCAACAGGACTGGCACCAAGAACTCTCAATGTGTCAGTTTGCTCGGAGACCTGCATTGTACCCAGCTCTGCTGCAAATGCGCTTCCAATTCGCCCAGCAACCACGATCGATGTAACTACAGGACTCAACTCTCTCGAAAATGCTAGGGCTAAGACTCCACCAACAGATCTATTCAAACCCAACCGGGTAAATTCTCTGACAAATTGGATTGTAAATGCCATACCAACAAAAGCTGAGGTCAAAAGACAGACGCCGACGGATTTAGGACCAACTCTTTCCAGCTGTTGCAGAGTGTTCCTCCAATGTACTTTGCCCTTTATGATTCGAAGGATCACTTGACCAGCCATAACAAGAACTGACAATCCCCTCCAGAGGTATTTAGGAGGTGACCAGTTGCTCAAGAAATCTTTTTCTGAACTAGGGGCATGGTTAGTGATTGCATTTTCGTCTACTGTAGAAACTGATGGGTGACCATCATCTGTGTTGGGAATCACAAACAATCGGGTTTTTTGAGTTGGCAACCGAAATTTAAGTGCGGGAATTCTGCCAGATAAGCCAATTGGACTTGAATAACAGAGAACATATTTCATGCATCTGTTGGATTTCACAAAGCTTCTTCTGCATCATTACGTTCACAAAAGCTTAAATCAATTTTTTTTTTTTTTTTCATTTGGGATTTCTAACAGATAAAGTGATAGCTTTAAGAGCGAGATAAACCTATTAGAGAAGTAAAAGTTTGAATGAAGATATGAAGCCGTCTGCATATTTGAACTTCCGTTAAGAGTGATAACTTTGCTCACTTAAAAGCAGAATCTGCGACTACCCAATTACATGAGGATTGAAATTTAAACTGCAAAACCAAAACAAAAATTGAAGCTTCACAGACAGAAAGATTGGAAATTAAATAAAGAAAAAGAGGCATTTTCTTAGCTTGTAAATCCCAAATAAAAACTAAAGACTGAGAGTACTTAAACAACAAGGATCAACTGTCCCTTCTTAGGAAAGACTAGTCAAGATTGATTAACAATTCGGGTCGACCAGCAAACAACTAAGCATATCATAATTAAGTCCATTGATCACTTTTAATCAACAAAGGTTTCATCTTCTCCATTTTTTTTTTTTTTTTTATAAAGTAATTTAAAAATGTAGGAAACGAACACAATAACAGAATCTCAAAATTCCCATAATCCCATTTCACCCAAAAAAAAAAAGGCACACGCACACACACTTCAAGTCCCCAACCACAAGATTGTCTTCATTTACAAGATTTCTAATTAAAAAACCTTAAAAATGGTTTCTTGCTGGCTAAAAAGACAACCCCATCTCACAGAACAAAAAGAAAATACCAATAACAGTGAATACCATAATGGTAACCAATCGATAATCTAGGGTTTCTTACATTAGCTTGCATAACTACAATAAAGCTTCTCAAGACATGTATCAATAGACAAATCAACAGCAACCCAGAAGAAAAAAATGACTACTTGTTGGAAAATTTGAAACTTTTCAGCAGTACACATATAATTATTGCTCACTTGAACAGAAAGTGTGTACCTCATAGAGCTTCTTCTACCTTGATGTGCTTCTCTGTTTTCCAACTAAACAAATGGGAGTGGAGTGATGTCAAACGGGTCGACTTGGACCAAATGTGGCCCATTAGGCCCGTGTCCATATAAAAGCACTATTACACTATAAAATTTTACCTCCAAAATCGGACATCAAAATTAGATCAAGAATTTATCGAGACTTGTCAAAATTATAAACGAAGGAATAACCCTACTCACCTCACTCCCTAGCCTCAAGTATAACCAAGCTATTAATCAGGACGAGTGTAAAATTATGAGTTGGTTTGTCGATGAAACAGGAATAGGTCAAACACTTCTTGACCCACCTCACCCTGTTAACTTAGTTTTCTAGTTAAATAGTTTTTTTTTTTTAAAAAATAAATTAGAGGTTATGAAAAATATACAACATGAAAATATTTAGATGTTTAAATCACAAAACGTTGAAACTTATTAGAGTTCTTTTAAGAATGAATTAGTATTAATCTCATAATTTATTGATTTTATTTTCCAATTGAAACAAGATGGGGTTGCGCAATGGGTAAGCATGATCCGCCCTTGATTTGCTGTATTGCTATCTGAGATCAAATGCTAACACCTTGTTTGGATAGTTGGATTGGATTGATTTGTATTTGATAAAATCCTATCACATGTTTGATGCAACATCGGACTAAATTGAAGATTAATTAAATTAAATGAAAATATTGAAAATTAATTTTATAAAACAAAATTATATTGAATCCTTTTTTAATTACTATTATAAAAAAAATATTTTAGAAAAATATTAGCATAACCTGAGTTTATGGATTTTGCATATCTTCAAGATAGATTAAATGACATCACAACCGCCAATTGTGGATTATGAAGGCATCATCATAACATGTTTGATGCAATATCAGACTAAATTAAAGATTAATTAAATTAAATTAAATGAAAAAATTGAAAATTATTTTTTATAAAACGAAATTATATTGAATCTTTTTTTAATTAATATTATAAAAAATCTTTTAAAAAAATATTAGCATAACCTATGTTTATGGATTATGCATATCTTCAAGATAGATTAAATGACATCACAACCCACAATTGTGGATTATGAGGGCATCATCATCACGTGTTTAATGAAATATCATACTAAATTAAAGATTAATTAAATTAAATTAAATTTTAAATTAAATGAAAACATTGAAAATTATTTTTTATAAAACAAAATTATATTGAATCTTTTTCGTTTTATAGACAAAAAAAAAAAAAAAAAAGGTAGTGTTAAAAAAAATCTTTTAATATAATATTAGCATAACCTATGTTTATGGGTTACCCATGTCCTCAAGATGGATTTCATGACATCACAACCCACAATTCTGTATTATGAAGGCATCATCGCCCCCGAATGTTGGATCCAAGTGTGAATCCAATATTCGAATCCCATCCAGACACCAAATATAATACTCCTAACAAGCCACAACATCGCTATTTGAATATCCACTATTATAATACATATAAAAAATCTTTTCATGTTTATTTATTTGATCTCTTACCATCTCTAGTTAAGATCAAACATCAACAATGTAATTTGAATATCTATTGTTACAACCTAGATGAGAAATCTAATATATTATGTTCTATCAAAGTATGAACCATCAACACAATTGGAGGCTGTACAACCACTAAATAATAAGGTTAATGCTCTAGTCCAATCCATAGTTTATTTTGAGTGATTGTTGTGTGTGTGTTTTTTTAAATGAGATTGTTGTGTTATTTGATAGTCATTTTTCATATTAAATGTTAAACATTTTTTAATAAAGTAATTATATTTAAGTAGCTAAATTGAGATAAGATAAGGATAGTTTAGTAGTAAATCCCTTACACGTAGATTCTACAGTCAAATTGGCTTGTCAAGCCACCCAATGGTCAGGCCCTCTGTGCGCATGCCACCCACTAGTAGAATTTGGTGTTTTTTCTTCTTTATCTTATGATTTTGTCGTGACATGATATATATATATATATATATATATATATATATATTATTTATACTTCCTTTTTACTTAATAAAAGAATTTGGAAACATAGTATAATCTACCACTAAAAAATAATAATGATTAATTAATGGTTTTGAAGCTAATCCACATGGCCACATCCAATAAGACAATACCATCAGTGTTATAAACCCGACGCCTAGGCGAATGAAATCTATTGAACAGAATAACAATTTTTAAAGGTTATAGTGTGAAAAGGGCATTTTAGTAAATAGATATATAATATTAATAAAAATAATATTTAGAATTGATTTAATTAAAAGTAAAACTAACTAATGACAGTGATGGCTAGACTAACTAAACACTAACTCTTAACAGAAACAAATGCGATGATGAAAATGTTAAGCCACAAATGCTATGATTACCTTGATCAATTAAGTGTTAACAATTCAATTTATAAAACTAATCCCCATGGGTAGATCAACAATGGTCGCATGAATAACCCTTACACTTCTATGGTGTGTTTACTTCATGGATTAAACAAAGGGAATGGGGAATGAGATTGATTGATGTTGTTTACGTGCTTAAAATCCATTCCGTAATGGGAATGAAAATGTGAGCCACTCATCAATTTGGGGTTGTGGAATGGGAATCTCATTCCTCCCAACCCATTTGGGAATCTCATTCTCATTCCCTTTGTCAAAATAAAATGTCCCTTATACCCCTTTTTAAAAAAATAAAGAAAAATATATTTATTTGATGTTTAAAAAAAAAAAAAAACTACATATTGTAATAAAAAATTACGCACTATTAATTTTTCATCACCAATTTCTTAATTATCATGATGGACTAATAAAATAATATATAATTTTTTTTTATTATTATATGTAGTTTTTTATTTAATATTAAAAAAATTACATATTATAATAAAAAACTACACACCAAATTAGTAAACTATTAAAATAATATTAAGTTTTTTTATTATAATATGTAGTTTTTTATTTGATATTAAAAAAAGAGCATATTATAATAAAAAACTACACATTATTATAATTAATCCATAATTTTAATTAAGGGTATTTTTGTAACTTATAATTAATTCATTCCGATTCCAAAGTAAAGTAAACAGTTTAATGGAAAAAATATTGATTCCGATTCCGATTCCGATTCCTGTAGTTGAAGTAAACAACTTATATGATTCCGATACTTCATTCCGATTCCAAGTCATTCCGATTCCAGATCATTCCGATTTTTATTCCGATTCCTCCAAGTGAAGTAAACGCACCACTAGTCAATGTTTCAAAAGGTGACTGGAGGCTCGCAGTTGCCTTAGACCATGCCAGTGTGGCATACGCCCTAGCTTAATAATGATGGGAAATGGCGGAAGAGAAAATCAAATCCATAATCAGAGGCAAAATAAGGAAGTGAATTTGGAGAGAATATAAAGAGAGATGAATTGAGATTGTTGTTGACTTTCCTTTGTAAATGAGAATTATAGTAAAACTTAGTTGATGAAGAGGCAAAGAATACTAGTTGATGAAGATAATATTTCATAAAAGTTAGTAGGTTATAATTGGCTAGTTTTTTTTATCATAAAGATAATTATGGTAAAAAAAAAAATAACCTCTATTAATATTATCTTCATCTTTTAAAAAAAAAAAAAAAATGTGGACTCTGCTAATTTTTACCCTGTTATTGACAATATTTAAGGTTAGTAGGTTACACTTGGCTAGCTTCTACCTAATGTGGGTTTCACATAAAGAATTTTTTTTTTTTCTTTTATTGCAATTGATGAGGAGTGAATTGTTTGTAATTTTGAAATGTATCTATCAAACGTGTTTTCTTGTTTTCAATTTAGAAAGATCCTTTTCAATAATTGCTACAAAAAAAATATTTTTAAATCCAAAAATATAAAAATTATTTTTTTAAAAAAAAAATATATATAGAAATTGAAAAAAAGAAAACATTACAGAACATACCCTAAAACTTCATACCTAGTAAATAAGCTTATTTTGTAGGCAATCATTTTACCAACAATTGGATCAAAATTGATATTGTTTTCTCTTCTCACTTTAGTTGAAGAACATCATATTAAGTGTCACTATATATATATATATATATATATATATATTGAAAATTTGATTGTTACTTTGTTAGTTTATTAAATAAGATATAGTGGTTATTATGATGATATGAATAATTTTGTATGTTTGGATTTTGTATGCTCAGTTATTTTTGTTGGGTTTATTCAATTTTGTTTGATACTTATATTTTTAACATTGGTTTTCACGATCTTTTTCAATGTTATAGATGATTTTGTGAGTTAATTTTTTTTTTCTACTTTCTTTTGTTTTTTGTTTTTTTTTTTGTTTTATTTGAGATTGAGGCGGCCGCTTTGATTATCTTGAGGCAACCATCTCACCTCACCTCACCGAAGCTCCACATCTCACCTCATTTGTCGCCTTTTAAAACATTGCTTCTAGTAGCCAATTAATGTAATGTATTAAAAAGCCAAAAAGGCTGACGATCAATAATATCTCTACAGTTTTTGAACCCAAATGATTTTATGAGTTAATTTTTTTTCTTTTTATTTTTTACTTTTTCTTTTCATTTGAGATTGAGGTGGCTGCTTCGATCATCTTGAGGCAACCGCCTCACCTCGCTAAAGCTCCACATCTCATCTCATTTTTTGCCTTTTAAAACATTGCTTTTAGTAGTCAATTCATTTAATGTATAAAAACCTAAAAAGGCGAACGATCAATAATATCTCCATGGTCTTCGAACCCAGATGATTATCTGTATTTGAAGCTCTTTGGCCATGGATGTTCTTTTGGTGGTTATGTTCGTCATCTGCAAAAGTGGACCTAGACATTTCTTTTGGCAAAGACACTTTATAATAAAGTAAAATAAAATAAAAATTAAAGATAAAAATAATTATAATTCATATAAGTTTTTTTACTTGTAAATTTTATCATGTAAAAGAAAAATAATTCATGGTGTTTTTTTTTTTTTTTTTAAATCATCTCTTTGCACCATACTGTTATGGAGGAATTAGCGATAAGAATAATTGAGCCCAGACGGATTTATTGTGCAGGTCCAGCGGCCTAGAAGCCCAATTATCCGTCATTCATCCAGTCCATTCTCCTGGAGACGGGACCCATTAGTGGGCGCTTATCGTGATCGCTGTTCACTACCGCTCATTCTGACCGCAGACCGTCTATTCTGAAAGCTAGCTGGGACCGCTATATTCTCCACCAGTCAGATCGCCGTTTTCCCCGTCAGCTTTATTTGTTGAAGTTTGACCGTTGATCCTCGTCGCTTGCCGCCATTCGTGATGACCAAGCCTGCTCGCCATATTATCCACCACAATTGGCCATCTGCCTCTTCGTCAATCCTGCCCAGACAGAGATATTCCCCAAGAGGAGCCATCTGTCAGAAATGTCCAACAAGCCGCTCTTATCCAAGATTATCCGACTGAGCTGACCGCTAGTTTCTGAGCGTGGCCGCATACCGACTCCTTCAATCGCGATATCGCCCTTCTCACTGCCATGACCAGCTGCGGACACGCCGACTCATAATCCGCCTCTTCGACTCTCCAAGTAGCCAGACTTATCAGAGATTCTCTTGTTCTCTTAACTGACTCAGTACTTAGTCTACCGGAAATCAATCCGCCTCGTTCCTAAGAAGTTTCAGGTCAACAGAAGTCAGCAACGCCATGCAGAGTACAGTTTCGAGACTTGCCATGCACGCTACATCCGCCAGAAGCTGTGATCTCAGCCTCGACAACCCATCATTGCGTATCCAACCCGATCAGCAGAAATCTCCCTTGGGCAGACCTCGGATGCGACGGATTCGACCGTATTTAATGTGTTTTCAGCCGCATTTAATATGTTTTCGGTCGCATTTAATGCACTGACAGTCGCATTAATTGAGATTCCGACGCATTAAATGCTGTCTGTCAGTGTAAATGTAGTTAACTGTTTGCTTTTGTCTTATTATATTTTACTGTAGCATGTCCCCTTCCTCTATAAATAGGGGACAATTTTTACTGTAAAAGGGATCCGATCTTTGAGTGTCGTTACTCTGCCAAAATAGTGAGAGAGTGAACAGTGGACGTAGGCATCTTTTTGGACCGAACCACTCTAAAAATCCTTTGTGTTTCCTCCTCCTCGCCTCTAACCTCCCCTTCTGATTCTCATTGCTTCGCATGCATTCCATTGACTGGTCGAAACTGTAGCTTGGGCCCGAAAACAACCTCGTTGACTAAGGAAACCATTTTTCGACGTTAACACATACCAAACTATGTCATGATAGGGATTGAACCTTGGGAACAGAGAGAAAGGAAGGTCAAACCCCAAGCCACCAACACCTTTTTTATCTTTTTTATATTTGTTATTTAATTTACTTTGAAAATTATATATAACATAACATGGTGCATTTTTTTTGGAAAAAAAAGTGAGAAAACTTTTGTGTTGTGGTTGGGGATCAAACGCGGACATGGTGACAAGGAGAAAACAAGACAAACCTTCAAGCCAACAATGCCATTTTATGATATTGATCATATTTACTTCAAATATTATATATAACAATATATTTATATATTAAAATATTTAACAACTAATATCATGAACTTAATCGATTTTTAAAAAATTTCAAGGGGGCAAGTGCCTTGTCTGGGCCTAAGTTAGATCCACCATCTAGGTTTGGTATGGTGGTGAGTTGGTAGTGATAGTTTCCAAAAGATCTTTAAAAACTTGATAATTTATAACACCTTAAGATTGAAATGAAATTTTTCCTTTTAAATTTAAAGTTGTTATAAATTAAAGGAGATAAAAATAAAGCTAAAGTAAGAATAGAAAGAGAGAGAGCAAGAAAGTGAAGAGGAGAACAAATACAAAATTACTCATTCATTTTTGGGATATTATGAAAATCACCTCTGGAAAGTAAACTAATGATGTTGAACACTTTTTTTTTTTTTTTTTTTAATTGGACGAGCTACCCTCTACTGTTAACTTTTCATCTAAAAAATTAACATTTTCCAACTAAATTAATAAAATGATCAAAATACCCTTACTAAGATTATATATAAAATCCCCATCATACCCTTTAAATTATTATTTAATAGCAGTATTAAATAAAAAAATAAAATTAAAATAAAAAACTTTCTCTCTAATTCTTCTAATCTTCTCGTTTCATTTCTAGAAGTCTCTCATTTCTCTGTTATTTCTTCTTTGTCATTTTTTTTTTATTGCTGTTGATAATCGATGGGTCATTTGAAAGGAACCCAAATTTGTTCCTCTAGGTTCATCCCAGAACCTAGATGATGTTTATCTGAGTTTGAAAAGCCAGATGAGTGTCTCACTTTCTTCACTCATCTCTATTGTCTTTGCTCTCTCTTTCTACTAACCTCTTTTTAGTCTATTTACGAGAGCTGTTGAGGGTACCGGGCTTTTGACCATGGTTTTAAAAATCATTAATTGGTAATCGACCGGTAAAACAACGATTAGCGATTTATCGGTTACTCGGTGATTAATTTATAAGCATTGTTTTGAGAAAAATTATTTTTTTTTAAAATCTAAGAGTATAAATTGATATTTTTTAAACATTAGGGGTCAAATTTTAGATATAATTATAATTTTATTAAAGCTTAGGGGAGGTTTATGTAGTTTACCGTATTATATAAGCAAACATAATCATATAATCCTCACTTTCACCTTTACCGCCACTATTACCCTCCACCCTCTCTCGCTCTCTCTTTCCCTCCATATGAACTGTCGGAAATGATGCTGTTCCGGTGATTGAACGTTCTTTCTTTCACCGATGACATCTATGAGATTATTCTTTTTCTCATCGTAGTCATGCTTACTGTTGGAGCTCTAACAGCCACAATAGTGTCGCCGTTGTGAAGGTGCTGTAGCCTTCCATAGTAAGTGTCGCTACACTGATCCCTCTATTTCTCCTTTGTCGTTGCCTTTCCAATATGTATCTTTGTGATAGTTGTTAGATGTTTGCTAATTTTGTTGGTCATGTTTGGATGAAGTGGAAGAAGAGAAGAGATTATGAGTTTTTTGACGGGTTTGACTGGCCAATTTTATATAGAGTTAGCCTAGTTGAACCGATTACTCAACTAACTTGACCAATTTATCACTAACTCGATTTTCGTCGGTAGTCTGGTTTTTATCGAATTGGCAATATGCTGGTCAGCGATAAGATGTTGAAAAATCATTAATTTTCTATGATTTTTAGAACACTGCTTATCGTCACCCTCAAACACAATTAGTCAAAAGTAGTGTTATAAAAATCATCGAAAATCAACGATTTTTTAGCATCTTATCACTGACCAGTATATTGTAAATCCGATAAGGACTATATCGCCAGCCAAAATCAGGTTGGTGATAAATTGACCAAGTTAGATGAGTAATCTGTTCAACTTGACCAACTCGGCACAAAATCGGCCACTCAAAAGCTCTGAAAAACACTATAATCTCCTCCATTCTTCCACTCTGTCCAAACACCACCAACAAAATCAACAAACATTTAACAACCATTACAAAGAATTATACTGGAGAGGCAGTGGTAAAAAAGAGAGAGAGGGACTGGTGCAGCGATACCGATTATGGAAGGCTACGACACATTTACAATGGTGACACTACCGTGGCTTCTAGAGCTCCAATAGTAGAAGAAGAAGAATCTCCATGACATTACCGGCGGGAGGAAGAATAATCATTGGAATGGACTCATTTTCGGTAGTTTCATAAAAAGAGAGAGAGAGAGAGTGGAGGGCAACAGCGGCAGTGAAGGTGAAAGTGAGGGTTATGTGATTATGTTTGCTTATATAGTAAGACAAATTACATAAACCTCCCCTAAGCTTTGATAAAATTATAACTATATCTAAATTTTGACCCATAATGTTTAAAAAAATCAATTTATACTCTTAGATCTTAAAAAATAATAAATTTCCTCCAAAACAGTATTTACTGATTAATCGTTGATTACTCGTCTAGTAACCGATAATTTGTTAATCGCTACCTCACCGGTCGATTATCGATTAACGATTTTTAGAACCATAGTGGTAAGAGTTTGAGAGTGAGGCTATTTGGTTATTTATATGGTGGTGGTGGTGGTAAAATGGACAGTGTTATGGTGGTAAACTGGGTTGGTGCGAGTCTAAGTTAGGTGGAGTTTTGGGTACGAAATGGAGCCTTCTATATATGGTGCAAGTTCTAGGTTTGGTAGAGTTCTGGGAGGGCTTGAAACCCAGATCTGGGTACGATTTGTAGGTTGATGTTGCTGATGTTGTAGGTTGATGTTGCTAATCTTGATGATAATTGTAGGTTGAATGTTGTTAACGTTTTGATGATAATAGTGGCTGCAGTTGGTGGCTAATGAATGTGATGATTTACCTAAAGTGAAGATCCAATCTCCATATTGAATCTTTATCGTTCATTAAAAATAATGGACAATGGAGATTAGATCTCCACCCCTATTTTTTTTTTTAGTGATATCCACCATCCATCAATATGATAGATAATTGGAATTATTTTAATTTTATTTTGAGAAAATTATTTTTTTTATTTTCAAAATTTTTATAATTTTTTTTATTTTATTTTAAAATCATTTTAATCTTCACCTTCCATTCTAAGATGGAGGGTGGAGATTTTTTTAATTTTGTGTGTCATAATTATTTATTATTATCAATTAATAGAGTTATTAAAACAAGGGATAATCTAAAAAAAAAAAAACCATTATAATTTACAAAAATACCTATTTTACCACCTATGGTTTTATTTTATCCAAAATTTCTCTTAACATTAATAAAAACACTTAAAATATCTCTGGAGGCGTATGAAATGACGATAATACCCCTATGATCATAAATTGATGATGAAGTCATGAGGGGTAAAATAGTTATTTTCTGTTAATTTTTTAACATCAGAGGGGATTTTGAATAAAAATGAAATTATAGTGAAAAAATTGACATTTTTACAAATTACAATAATTTTTTTGAGATTATTCCTTAAAACAAATATAATTATTCATCTATTTACTATTATACCATTTAAATTTAGCATCAATAGAGTATTTTAATCGGTAGAGGACGAATCGTTTGATTAAAAAAATCAGATGCTAATCATCGTTAGTTATTTTTTAGTAGGGTTTTTCAGAACATCTCTTCATATTTTTTCATGTATAATTTCAATGGAAAGTATGAGTAGCCATAGTCGATTAAGTTTGCCTTGGTTGAAGTGTAAGACTGGCTAGATGCATGTCGACTAGAGTGATTAGCCAAGCCAACAAGTAATCACCATGCCAACTCTCTAAACTTGACAATTGCCTAGCCTATATGTTGACACACACATACACATATATATATGTATATGTATATATATATAATAATTTTACCATTAGAATCTCTTAATTTTAAAAAAAGTTAGAACGAACTAATTCAATTCATCCATTGCATTGAATCAAATAGGAAAAAGAATTTGTTTTAAGAGAAAGAATGCAATGGATAAATTTGATTTATTCATCTTAATTTTTTAAAGGTAAGAGGCACTAATGATAAAATTAATATATATATATATATAAATTTAAGGTACTGGAATGAACTCAAAAGACAACCGGTACTAGAGAACCCTAATGACATTACCCGGATTAGTGACCTCTAAACGATTGGAAGCCACCAATATTAGGGTGGGAGACAACCAATATACATAGGAGAAAATCTCACATTTATTGGGTGAGATGGAGTTTCATGATGCGTTTACTTCATTTGGAGGAATCAGAATGATCTGGAATTGGAATAACTTAGAATCAAAATAAATTGTTTACTTCAACTGCAGGAATCAGAATCGGAATCAATAATATTCTCATTGAGTTGTTTACTTTACTTTAGAATAAGAATGAATTAATTATAAGTTACAAAAATGTCTTTAATTAAAATTATGAATTAATTATAATATTGTGTAGTTTTTTATTATAATATGTATTTTTTTAATATCAAATAAAAAACTATATATTATAATAAAAAAACCGCATATTACTTTAATAGTCCACTAATTTAATGTGCAGTTTTTTTATTATAATATACAATTTTTTTTAATATCAAATAAAAAATTACATATTATAATAACAAAATAACTCCATATTATCTTAATAATCCATGATGGTAATTAATAAATTGATGATGAAAAATCAATGAGATGTAATTTTTTATTATAATATACAGTTTTTTTTAATATTAAATAAAATAGTGTTTTTTTTTAAATAATAATATAAGAGATTTTTCATCTTGATAAAAAGAATAAGAGTGAGATTCTCAAGTGGATTGAAGGAAATAAAATTCTCATTCTACGACCCTAAATTAACGTAAGATCTACACTTTTATTTTCATTATAAAATAAATTTTAAACAAATAAATAGTATTAATCAATTTCACTCCTATTTCAAATTTTTAATTCACGAAGTAAACGCTATCGTCAATCTTAATTTTGAAATCAATGCTGTCTATATACTTTTACTGCATCGCATGGCAATTGACACGTTGAGATATATATTAAACAGATAATGATGAAATCCACCATCATTTGCAACAAAATGACGTATGTATTGAAAAAATGGGTGGACCTAGAGCTTATTTGGGCGTCTCTGTAATAATGGTACGAGAAACATGCAACACGACGCAAACAATGTGTCATCATTCTACACCTGCACTTGCTTAAAACATATCTTGTAAGTTGCATGCTCATTTCAGATCTAACAGTGTCTCTGCTGAATGTTCATCTACATATAACAAGCAGAGAGAGAGAGAGACCTACAGGTAACATCCGTCGTGAAAATGGATAGAAAACCGATTTGGGTTTGTACTTTGGTGACACAACTCTGTCTCTGCTTGGCTCTCTATGCTGCTTTCAACTTGGGTCAGCCTCAAAAGTCCATTTACAACAAAATTCATGACTTTTATTTTTTAAGTGTTGGTGGTGGCACTAGGCCGGTTCAACAACAGACCCATTTGCTCAAACTGGTTAGTTTCTGATTCGGTTATGCTGCTTTTAACATTCATGTGCTTTTAACATTTTTGTCGTTTATCTGGTCTGTACTGTTGAAAGATTTGATTTTTTTCTTTTGTTGGTTCAATTGTGGTAGTGATGTATTTTGAGGCCTCTATTTGGTTGGCTGGAGATTGATCTATTATGTTTTTTTCATGAGTCATCTTTCAACTTTTGAGTGTTGTATGGTTGATGAGACTTTATGAGAACAAAAATTTATCTTATTTTATGTTGGTGGACTTGTTTACTCTTGTTCACTGTTGTAGTATTACAATTGCGGGTTTTGGTTGTACTCTAATTAAGTTGAGAGATTTGGTGTAAATCTGTTTCCAAGTTTTCGTGGTTTGAGTTTTGCTTTTGAGGTACCATCATAGATGTATAAGCTTGGTCTATGTATTATCAGCTATAGCTAAACTAGTCTGTATTAGTACCAAAATTTATTCCATTTGTATAAATCATGTCTTTGAGTCACCATCGATTTTGCTTATTGATGTTTGTATGTATAAGTTCATCTGGTTTGATTGGAGTTCCTATTGTTGGTGAAGATGGAGCGTGTGGCGAAATCTTATCAAGCAAGATTTGTGGTGACTACTAGTGAGTTTGGAGAAAAAGATCCGCTCATGCAAAATGTAATGACATAAACATTCTCAAATATGAATTCCCAGAAGTTTTCTCTTTTTTATGGCTGTTGAATGACCTTCGCATACCCTGCAGACTGTTTGTGTGGAAAAAATCATTCATAAAAATGCCTGATATTAGACTTTTTGTGAATAGTTTTAAGTTTATGGGTATGTTTTGCGTACTAGAAGCAACGCTAAGTCATTCCGGACACAAATGATTGAAGGTTGAAGTGGTTTGTACCCAACTTAATTTGGTTTTATTGGTTTTAACATCTAGCAACAACCCTACATTTTTGCAGGCCACCATGTTCTTCCCATCTCTGAAAGTTCCATGGTATACCGCTCTATATCAGCTCTTTGACCTTGGTACATTTGTGTTGCATAATACCCGTTGTGGTGATCACGTAAGTGAGATTCTAACGCTTTTTATATAACTGATATTAATTTCTCTCATCCGTTAATGTTTTTGGAGGTACACCACTAAAGCTTCAAAAGAGCAGAATTCTGGTTGCTTCCAGGAGCAAATCGAACTACCTCATGGTAAAACAATAGATATTATTGGTGTGGATACTGGTCCACTCCAGGTAGGTCCTTGTGTCCTGAATTCATAATCTAAATTTGTTGATAGTTGGCATCCAGATCATATATGATACTGACTTTCTGCACTTTCATTTGATTAAAACTCTCTGAAATCTTATTGTATGCTTAACGAGGACTTTTTTTATCTATATACAGTGATTGAAGTTTTGAGTCAGAAGATTCTTTGGTCTTTGTTTGTCCAAATAGCAGCTTGACATGAACATTGTTATGCAACATTTCATCCTTATTTTTTCTAATTGTGCTGATTGTGAAACTTAGGAGAAAATGCTAGCAGGATTATCAAATGACACAGTAAACAATCAGATAAATTGGCTGACAAGGATACTAGAAGCGACCAAGGGTAACTGGTAAACAGCAGTATGTCTTTCGTTGACAGTTCATATATTAATACGGTTGAGCCTATGATACGCATGCACTTACAAGAACTTAAGTCCTGACTCCTGATGAAATTTTAAAAGATCTTATAATGTTTTCAATCAATCCATTCTCAGATTGATAATGAAATCTTGGACTTTGATTCAATCTTGTTTTTGATGCTGACTTGTATTATAGTGTTTATGAATATAAGACTTAGTACTCTATCCGAGCTATGCCTCTCCATTCATATTCATGCAATCATGCTATACCACTAGTCGTTATTGTCATCTGATTTCTCACATTCTTTGTGAAACCAGGTGCATTGTAGTTGGATTCCACCCATTGGTTGTTTGTAAAGAGAATAAGGAGCCAATGGAAGCAAAGCGAATTTCTAATTCTCTACACCATATATTTACGAAATTTGGAGTGGTAAGAAGTAAAGCTTGAAATTCTTCCTCATTTACAGTTTTAAGCTTGATTGTTTTTAATTCTTATAGTAACTCTTAACAATTGCCTTTGCTTCTTAGGATATGTACCTAAGCAAGCATGGTTGCACCAAACATTCTCGTCAAGATAATGTAACTTATATTGAGAACCCGGATTTCATCAAACCTGCAAATGGAACGTAAGTTTTAAGTGAACACTTACTTTCTTTGATATTTGTCATTCACATAAGTTTTAGTTTCTACTTATAAGTTGTTTTTTTGTTTCGTCAGAGAACCCGTTGATGGATTTCTTCTCCACAGAGTCAGCTCCCTAGAGATTGTGAGTATTCAATCTTAAATGTTTTGTGCTTAATTTTTCCTTTCAGTGGCATATGGACAATTCATGAGATCTAAACCAGTCCATGATTTTAATTGGCAGGTAACGTTCTTCATTACCTCAGCTGGGGAAGTTGAGCACAGAACAGTAATCCGTAAGAGCGGTAAGGAGGTCATGTAAATTTTTAATCCCTCTCAGCAAAACATTTTGTGGTTGCTTCCAACATTTTTGTTATCAAATCATTCATTCTAACAAGCCTCTGCTTCTTTGAGAACTAGCTGTAGTACTATGTAATATGTTTTTCCATTACAAACATGATTTATGTATTTATATTTGTTAATTGAGGAGAACTAACACATTTAAGTTTCAGTAAAACCTATTAATTTGAGAGAGCGTTATATGTGGTGATAATTGTCATTGATTTGGCAATATGATACATTTGGGATATCAATCACAATTAGTAGTTTAAGAAATGTTTTCCATTATAACTGGTAATTTAAAATAACAACATATTTGGTTTTAAATTCCTACTGTACTCTCAAATTAATAATTATTATTACCAAAATTTTAAGTAAATAGTAATTATTATTATCAAAATTTTAATAATCATTATTATTATCAAAATTTGGTTGCATTCTTTGGAATGGTTTTTCATTTTCAAAAAAAAAAAAAAAAAAAAGGAAAGAAGATTAAAGTGTTTGGTTGCGTGTTTACAAACATGAAAACAAATAATTTCCAAAACATATTTTCAAAACAAAATAATTACTTTTTCATCCAAACAACTATTTTACTCATTTTTAAAGACAATATCAAATACATTTATATCGTTTTCTTGTTTTGAAAATAAATTTTAGAGATGCTATCAAATATATTACTTTTTCAAAAATATCAATTTTCACACATATTTTTCATTTTTAAAAATAGTTTTCAAAAACATTATTTTAAAAACGATTCCAAATGCATCCTTAATTTCTCAAATCATCAACTACAATAGAGGAAAATAGTGTTTTATCCCGTATAGTTTGAATTGATACTCAAAATTCTATTTTTTATTAGTAAAAAAAAAAAGAAAAAGAATTTTGAGTATTAATTCAAATTATAAGAAATCACTCCAATAGTTTTACCATCGCAATACCTAAAAAAGTTAGTGAAAATACCACAGAAAATAACTATATATTTGGGTTTTAAATTCCTACCGTAATCTCAAATGAACAATTATTATCAAAATTTTAAATATAGTAAGTGGTGTTTGGATACATTTTTTAAATTGGTTTATCATTTTTTTTTTTTTTAAAAAAAAAGAGAGTAAAGTGTTTGGTAATAAGTTTTGTAAAATGTGTTTTTACTTTTTACAAAACATGAAAACAAATGATTTCGAAAATTTGTTTTCAAATAAATCATTAATTTTTCATCCAAATAAATATTTTACTCATTGTTAAAAATAATACCAAATACAATTATATAGTTTTCTTTTTTTTTGTTGAAACTAACTTTTTAAAAATGTACCAAATTTTCATTTTTAAAAATAGCTTTTAAAAATATCGTTTAAACGTGATTCCAAACGTACCCTTGCTTTCTCAAATCATCAACTACAAATAAGGGAAAAACACTGTTTTCCTACATGTGATTTGAATTAATATATATATATATTACTAATATTAAAAAAAAAAAATTCTGTATTAATTCAAATTATATTCGGAAACGAGATTAACTCACTACCATAGTATTGCCATCTCACAATACCCAAGAAAGTTTTTTAAATGACTAAAATACCCTCACTTTACCTAAACAACGGGCACTAAAAAGGGTAAACATGGAAACAAGAAAGCAATCAAGAATGAGGAGCCCTAGTATATAAATAACACACCTGAGGACTGGTTGCAGTTGCAGTCTTGTGCTTTGACTGACTCTGAATGAGGGTTTGCTCTTAGAGAGAGAGATGGCTGGTTGGTTCTTCTGGGTTGTTGTAGTTGCCCCATCTCTCTCTCTCTGATAGATAGCGAGCCCCATGATTTCCCCATCACCTTTCCATCAACAACAACAACCCAATAACACATACATACAACACACACATTCTCTCTCTCTCTCTCTCTCTCTCTAGTCTATAATGTGGGCTGTGATGAGAGTTTTGTTCTTTTGTCAGTCAAAAGACCGGACCTTGAGAGAAGCATTTCTCTTCTCATGCATGGCGAGGCAGCCTCTGGGGTCTGTCTCTGCAAAAATAGTGGAGGAGACAACTGGTTTGTTGCAGCCATGCGGGAGGTGGGGTCTCTCTCTCTTGTCTGATAAAAGGCAAATCTGAGCCCCAACTTTCAAGTATTGAACACCCACGAAAAAAAGATTTGATTTTTAGTTGCTTGAGAGAAAGAAAGGTTGTATTTTTGGTTAACAGAAGGTTATTGTTATTGATTTATTGTGATTTTGTGGTTTCGTGTTATTTTCTTTTTATTTATATATATTTTTAATTTATATAGATTGGTGATTTACATAGACAGTTGCTCGCTGCTCTTCTCTCTAATTGTTAAAGTGATTGTTTCACCATTTGATTCTATATATAATTGCAACACACAGATTTATATATTACTCTCTCGTATCTGATGTGTGTGTACTCATGAGGGTTTGATGATATGTTTTAACATGAATTTGTGAGCAAGGATTCACTGCTAGCTTTTGTTTTTGCTAGACATTTTATACGAGTAATTTAAGTTTGAGTGATTCATTGTTGAGAAAATGGTTATCTACTATTTTTTATGCCTTGCTGGATTATCGAAAGGCTACCAGAGAATCCTTGCTCTGGATTTGTAACCCCAATGTAGTTACCTGAACCGATATTTGCTTCCTTGATTCCCACATGCACATTTAGGTTTTGTTTGTTACATGGGTTTGGATTGAGATTGGATAATTTTCAGTCCAAACCCATGTTTGGTAAGGGCATGGGATTGGAAAAACCAATCTCATCTCTCTTTTCACGTGTGCAGTCAATCAACGAGGCAGTGAATGAGATATGCAAATCCACAAGTTGGTGGTGTGGCCAGATTTGGATGAGGTGGAGGCGGCAGCGATGGTGAGAAACGTGGAGAAGGAGGATCAGGCGAGGCTGGAGGCGCTGAGAAGGCAGATGAAGAGCCCTGAGGTGTTGGAGGAGCTGTTCATAGTGCTCCAGAAGATGCAGAGGAACCTCATCTATTATCAGAGCAACGAAGAGAAGTGTGATGCCTTGAAACTCCGCTATCTGGAGAATGTCCACTCTCTGTTAGATGAATGCATCCAGAGCCTCTAAATGCCTCCCTTCTTCTTCGGCTTCTCTGTGTGTGGCTCGGACCAGTTAGAAGTTGATGCCTCATATCAATAACAATCCCATAGAAAATAGATTTGTTTATTTTTAATTAATTATTTAAAATTGATTTTATCCAATCCTATATTACACCATACACATCACAACACTAATTATCCAATTCAATTCATTTCATTCCATTTCAATCCCATGAAAATAATCCAATCCAATCCGGCGTGCCAAACGGAGCCTAATAGCTTCTATATCTTTTCTGTGAAATGTGTGGCTAATGAGGCTGTGATGATGTTTGTGTTTTTGTTTAGTCAAATTAGCAGACATTTAGAGAAGGGATTTTGCTCCTTGTACATGGCAGGGCCAGCTTCTGGGGTGTCTGCAAAAATGGTGAGTTTTTGCTCTCTCCGTTTCTGTGGACAACCCAGGTTGTTGCAGCCATGGAGGAAGCGGGGTTCCTCTCTTTTGTCTGATAAAAGGCGAATCTGAGCCTCCTTTGTAATTCTCATTAGTTTAAGTCTGAGGCTTTGCTCTCTGAGAGCCGGTTTGGTTTGGTTTGGTTTGATTCGGTTTGGTTGGTCTCTCTGGTTGAAGCGGAGCCGGTGATGATTTGGTTGTATTTGTATGAAAACCAACCAACCCAGTGCTGTCTATCTGTCTTTGGTTTCTGTATTTGTACACTGTATGTGTATATATATGTATATATATATTGCTTTTCTTCTTCTTCTTCTTCTTCTTCTTCTTTTAGGCTGTGATGATGTTTTCAGGCTTTGTATTGGGCTTTGAGAGGCCTGTTTCTTGGCAGGGTAACATGGGAGGTTTCTTTGTGTGTTGCAGCCAACGAAATGGTGAATTCCTCTCTGAGTCTGATCAAAGCTTGAATCTGAGCCATGTTAATACTGAAATCACCTTTTTTGTTGTTTCTTGGTGTGTTTTTTTTTGTTTTTTTGTCCACTTTATGACTTGTTTTAGTATTAATGTCAGATTATGCTTGGTTTCTCCATTAGTTTTCTGATATAGGAACTTGACTTTATTGGTCAAAATAGACTTTCCAACATCTGATATTCTGTATATGTCTGAATGGCATTGTGGTAGTTAACCTGAGTATGTTCTTAGAATTTCTAATTGCTGATGAACAAAAACTATTATCTTTATGATAGAGACATGGAAATTTAGTACATTTGTTATAATATTTAATATTTTGTTTTTAAAACAATCTTGAAAGCACTTTGATGGTTGATGAATTCTTCTTCTAGTTCCTACACTTTTTGTGAGTGATGCATATGCACTAGTTATAATTCATTTGTTTTTTTTTTTATATACACGTATGTCGTATGTAGAGATGATGTGGATATTTTAATTTTGGTTTCTCCAAAAAAATGTTGCTTTAAGAAAATGGCTTTAGCTTTATATTGTTTGGTATGTGTTCAGCTGTTTTGCCATGCAGTTTCTTGGACTGTCATGTATGTTGAGGTCACCCTTTCTCATGATCGATGATTGATGATGCCCTGTGTTCTAGTAACTGGATTCTGGAAATTATTTTCACTAGTTATATTGAAGTTAGTTTTAAGTTAACACAAGTACACAACAGATCAATTGATTGGTGAGAACTGTTTATGTCTCAGTGTGTTTTAGTTATATTGCATAACATACTTTCATTAATCTAAACAAATGCAAATCTTTGTGAAAACTGTTTTTCGAGTGTCTCTTAATAATTATCATCCATTGTTTGACTCCTCGCTTCAGATATTGAGATGGCCTAATTTGCATGGTTGTGTTCTGAACAATATCTTTATGCATGATCTTGGGTTTATCATGTGATATGATATCCCTCCTTTATCATGTGTGGCTGGTTCTTTAGATACAGGTCAGCTGTATTTGTACCACTTTTGAGGTTTTAATCAGGCTAGGAGAAAAGTTGGCTTGTTCAGGTTATGGCAGTTTGTTCATTTGAAAACTATTTTGTCATAATCGAATTCAATTTAATTCATTCAATTCCATTGTATTCGGAGCTTTTATGTTCAAACGTGACTATGTTTTAGAATTAGCAATTATGAATCTGTTTGATAAAGATTCAACCAAACAACCTGACAACATATGCAACCTTCTGTTGATTATGCTATACCTTTTGTTGATTATGTTGTGTCCCTAGTCACTTGGATATCTTGTCCAAGTTCTGGGATATCTACTATGCTACAAATCCATGTTCTCTTCACAACGCGCCACTCAGGTATGATTTGGAACTGTTATGAGGCGTTACCTATTCACTGATGTCCCAACAACTTTCAAACTAGAGCATTAATTGAGAGAATGTGACGCTTGATTTACTTGGAAGCAAAAAGTTAATCGAATTTTAGGTCATACATGTATGTATAATTAGTAAATCTTTACATACAACGGTGAAAGATAAATCAAGCATATGGTGGGGAATGGCTATGGTACAAAGTTGTTTGTACCATACAAACACATTTGGTTGCTAGATGTGTTTGTTGAAACTTGAAACCGGTTGCTACAATTAAAATTAAATTTATAATATTTTAATAATAAAAATATATATAATATATATTTTTATTAGTTTATTATTAATAGAAAATAAATAATTATGTTTTAATTAAAATAATATATAAAAAATAAAATAATATTTTATATTATATTTTTTAATAATTTTTTATTGTTAAAAATTTATACTAACGTCAAAGGTGTTTATTGAATAACTTCAACGTTATTGTGAACAAGTTGCCTAATGTTGTGAATTTGTTGACATCAACGTCAAAATTGTTGAATCAACAAGTTAGCTGTTAAAGTAATGTTCAAAGTTGTCGAAACTTAACAACTTTGGACGTATGTCATCGGTAAACATCGAACTTATTGGTTAACAAATTTGACGTTTAAGTCAACAAATTTCTCAACGTGAACTTGTTGACATCAACGTCGAAATTGTTGGTTCAACAAGTTCGATGTTGAAGTAATATTTGAAGTTGTTGAAACTCAATAATTTCGAACGTATAATGTCAGTAAAACGTTGAACTTGTTGAACCAACAAGTTTGACGTTCAAGTTGATAAACGTGAACTTGTTGAGATCAACGTTCAAGTTGTTGGTTCAATAAGTTGGACTTGAAGCAACGTTCGAAGTTGTTGAAATTCGAACTTGTTAGTTCAAAAAGTTTGACGTTCAAGTGTTAGGAAACTTGTTGACATCAACGTCGAAGTTGTTGGTTCAACAAGTTCGACGTTGAAGTAATGTCTGAAGTTGTTTGAGTTTGTAACAACTTCGGACGAACTTGTTGAACAAGTTTGGCGTTCATGTCAACAAGTTCACCAAATTGTTGAGATTAACGTCCAAGTTGTTGGACGTTCGAAGTTGTTTAGTTGTTGAGATGTTTAGTTGTTGAGACTTAACAACTTCGGATGTTGGACTAACAAGTTTGACGTTGATGTCAACAAGTTAGTCAGCAACAACTTGGACGTTGCTTCAACGTCCGAAGTTTACTCAACAACTTCGGATATTGGACATCAGCCAACATCGATCTTGTTGGTTCAACAGGTTTGACGTTGATGTTAACAAGTTAGCCAATGTGGCCAATGTGAACTTGTTGATCTTAACGTCCAAGTTGTTGGATCAACAAGTTGAACGTTGAAACAACGTCCAAAGTTGTTGAGACTCAACAATTTCAAACTTGTTGTTCAGACGTTGGAAGTCAGTCAACGTCAAACTGGTTGACCTCAACATCAAAGTTGTTGGATCAATAAGTTGGATCAAAGTTGAGTCTCATTAACTTCGGACATTGAACGTCAGCCAATGTCAGTCTACGTCGAACTTGTTGGTTCAACAAGTATGATGTTGATGTCAACAAGTTGGCCAACGTTCAACGTCATACTTGTTGAACCAACAATCCAACAACGTTCAACGTCCAACTTGTTGATCCAACAACTTGGACCTTGGATGTTGATGTCAACATTGGACGTTGATGTCAACCTTGGACGTTGGCGAACTTGTTGACATCGAACTTGTTGGATGTCTCCAAGTTGACGTTGAATAAGATCGACGTTGGCTGATGTCCGACGACAACTTAAAAAAAGCAACGTCTGAAGTTGTTGAGACTCAACAACTTCGGACATTGGAAGTCAGCCAACGTCGAACTTGTTAGAACCAATAAGTTCGACGTTGATGTCAACAAATTAGCCAACAATCAACAACTTAGACGTTGAAGCAACGTTCGATGTTGAAACTCAACAACTTTGGACGCATCACGTCAGCAAATGTCGAACTTATGGTTCAACAAGTTTGACGTTGGGAAACTTGTTGACATTAACGTTCAAGTTGATAGATCAACAAGTTGACTCAACAACTTTGGACATATGGCATCAGCAAACGTCGAACTTGTTGGATCAACAATTTTAACGGTCTTGTTAACAAAATTCATAATATTAGATAATTTTTAAAATGTTATCAAAATTTTTTTAAAACATTTTATAAAATGGGTTAAAATTTTATATATTTATATTATTGAAGAAAATAAGTTTATTAAATTTATATCTTACAAATGTGTAAAAATATCTTACAAAAGTTTATTAAATTTGTTAGGGCGTGACGGGAGGCTCTCTCGTCACAGTCACAACAATAAATGATTATGTTGTCCTTAAAATAAAATGATTTAAACTTAATTAAATAAAATTGAAAAATTAAAATTAAAAAAATGGTAAAATTATTTAAAAAACACAAAAAATAATATTCTCTCTCTCTACCCAGATCATTTCTCCTCTCTCTTTCTCTCTCTCTTGTTCTTGTTCTTCTTCATCATCTTTGTTCTCATTCTTCTTCTTCTTTTTCTTCCTTTTTTTTTTTTTTTATTGCTTCGAACCCAGATTCATTTGCTAAGGCCTTCTTCTTCACCTCTACCTCCGCCTCTGCCTCTGCCTCCCGCTCCTTTTCCATCTCTTTAATTGAAATCCTCGCTTCTTTCAGCCGTGTGGCCGTCAACCTTTTCTTCCTCTTTGTGTCTTGTTCTTCTTCAACTTCAGTTAAGATCCATCACCACTTTCCTCTCCTCTCTCAACATAACATTTTAATAAGTATTCTACAATTAAATCAATTTAGTCAAACATAAAGTAAAAATAAGTCACACAAACATAAGACTAAGTTTAAGCATATATCTATCATATAAAATTAAATAAAATAATTTAAAATTTATACACTTATTTCAAATATGTTTACTAAAATTAATATATAAAATTAGTGCTATTTGGGTATGTGTATGTAGTATGTTTGAGTTAAAGGTCGAGGAAAATACAAGCAAAAATATGTGTCATTCATAGATTAGCTCCCTTAAAGCATGGATCTTTCACAAAAATGATAAAATATTTTCTATAATTTCATAATCCAATTTAATTTTTAAATATAGTAAAATATAATAACTTAAATTGGATTATTTAAAAAAATATAAAAAAAAAACTAAATTGGATTAAATTATTATGTAAATAGATTTTTGAACATAATAAGTTTATTAAACTTATTTCTTAAAAACACACAAATGTATTAACACTTAATTTTAATATAATTTCAGATATATTTTTTTGTAGGATTTAATATTGCGTTTACAAATTTACCTTTTGAGGTTTAAGAAGTTTTTAGATGGTATAATGTGTTTTGGAGAATAATGAAGGTGTTAGGGGTTTATTTTGACTATTTATGAAACTAAGAGAAAATTAATGACAACATTTTATAAAACAAGGTGGATTTTGACAATTTATGATACTATTTTATAAAATAATGTGGGAATTTCAAAAACAATCCATCTTTCAAAACCAAAATTTAATGTTACCGTTACAAAATAAAATTTATTTTTTTAACCTTTCAAACAATTAAATTACACCCAATGCCCCTATTATTTCCAAAATGCCCCTCTCGATAAAATTGTAAAAACACCATGATAAGAGAAACGTGACGAGAGGCTATCCGTCACGTTTGCTTTCTATCACGCACAGACATAATGGGATAACCTCCAAACATGACGGGAGAGCCTTGGGCATAACGAAAAGCTCTCCTATTAAAGTTGCTTTACCTCCCATCACGTCATAATCAAACGTTAAATTAAAGCATTCTCTCGTGACCTTCCTCTCACTTATAAACGTGATAACAAAGTTTTTTGTCGCGACACACATGATAATAAAGTCTTTTCTCGTGGCATGATAATAAAGTCTTTTCTCGTGGCAAAAGCATAACAATAATATCTCCTATCATGCTTGTTATTTTTTGAACTTTTTTAGGACTTTTGATCGTTACTTTTAATTATCTATTTATTTATCCTTGTTTTTGTGCAATTCCAAATCAATTAAATTACTCATTATTTTGGATTTTGATTTTAACATTTTGTAATTTTTTCTTTAACTAGTACTAAGTATAGTTATTAATATTAATACAAAATAAGAATATTTTATTACTATACAATCCATACCCCAAGGATGAAAGAAATTTATAATAACAACCAAACAAAAGAGGTATATTTTAATAATAATGAAAATTTCAAAAACAACTGTTCTTATATTCTAAATTAATAAATATAGCTTCATTTTATTTTAAAACAAAAGTTACAAATTATTATGGAAGCTTTTACATCAAATTTAGAACGGTGTTCCCTTTTTATATTTATTTTATGATAAAAAAATTTATGTATAACTCATGCAAACAATAAATATATTAGTTCACACCTGTAAATGTACCCAATTAAACTTAAACAAAAACAAATATGGCCAATTAAACTTAGTCACAATAACAAAATATTCAAGAATAAGTATTTAACCTTATATATATATTTATTTATTTATTTAAAAAAATACATACAGTCCATTTATAATTAATCCACAAAATTTACCATCAAATAATATTTTCAAACTTGATAATTAATTTATAGTTTGCTCTAAAAATTAATTTTAAATAAATTAAAATATTTTTTTATAATACACTTATAAATTTATTGAGATTCAATTTTCAGGGAAAAGGTAGGATTCTGACCAACTTATTTTTTGTTAGAATTAAAAAAAAATATAATATTCATTTTTTCTATAACATTTGACTTTTTTTTTCCATGATAATGACATTTTTTTTTTTTGGTCACAATGATGCCATCTGAAAAACGAAGTAAAGTTCACAAACATTAGATAAAACCTTATTTCACTTATTATCCATACTTCTTATTATCCAAACTAATTGCTAAACTAATTAGTAGCAATGGATTTATACAAGTTATACAACATCCCGGTGTTGTTTTATGTATCTAAAAATTAATATTGTCAAATAACCTTTTCTTCTCTTTTCATGAATAGAATTTTTTTTTTTTTTTTTTTTTTTCACATACTCAAAATTCTAAATAAAATAAACCCACAACATATTAGAAGATTCAAAATTTATTAAAATAAAAATGGTAAAATTTGTTCTCATAAAATAACGTCATCAAAATAAAATAATAAAATAAAAAAATGCAGATAAATTCCACATTTACACGTAGATCAACCTTCAAAAGTTAACAGATTCCTTTAAATTATTTTCTGTACACTCAAATTTGACATTCTTTTGACCAAATATATCTACCTAGATGAAAGCTTGCCGATCAGTATTTTACTGACACCATTCCTTACAACAAAAAATGATGATAATGCATTTAAATCCTGGAAATAAAAAATAATGTAGAGGGAGACAGTAGTACAAACCCAAACCATTGAAAGGAAGATAGTAACAATATAATATATGAGAATCAGCATATAAGCGTAGTAACAATCATAACTATCTAAATAAAACAAGATCAACAATTGACAAATGAACAAATAATACAAGTTCAATGCTAATTCATATAATCCATACATTCAAGCTTTTAGCTCAAGATTTCCCCATATATATCTAACACGAAACATAGCTATATTATGATCATTCTTTCACGATATATATTATTAACTATAATTTAAGCAAACAAATACTACAACTTCAAACTTTACGGTGTTTCAAAGCTTAAAAAACAACCCTAGTGCAAAATTGAGATATACAAGTATTGAAGCCTTTATTGAGATATCGATTCAAGAAGTAGATATCAATAATAACATCGAAGAATTAGATTCTTTCCTCATAACCATTGCCCTACTTGTGAAGGTAGGGCCATATATTCTATAATTTGATTAAGCAATTCCACATATAAGATAAGATAGATCACACAAACATTATATATATTAAGTCAATCACAAACCCACATGGTTGAAATTATTGGATAAGTTTCAAAATCGCAATGCACTATCTCAATGGCTTATATAAGACTATTTTAAAAAGAAAAACACAAAATTAACCAACCAATTCTGCAAAATTATAAAATTCAACCCTAAACCAATTAAGAGACACGATTCAATTCCAAAAGTGAAAATTGAATATCCATACAGTAAAAGTTAACTTGGTACAAAAATTTAACAAGTACATTAACATACTCTCAATTTAGAAGATTCATGGATATCTATTTGCATCAATGTGTCATCATTCAAACAACCATGTTACACCTTTCTTTCACATCGTAATCTATTTCCAATTTCAAAACACAAGCCAAATAATAACAAACAAATAAAGAACAAACAACATGGTTTTTTCATTAAATCTGAGCTCACTAAATATTATCCAAAAATAAAAGTCCAAACAAAAATACAAAACCCCAAGTTAATGAACAAAAATCCTACAAAGAAAAAAGAAGTCATAATTTGTGTTAATGAAACTAGAGCTAGTATAATTGCTATATGCTTTAAAAATGAAATTTCAAGTGCCTCAGAGACACAAAAGTACTGTTGAAAAGGGTCACTAGTCCCTCCTACTAATACCTCATGTAGCCAGAGAACGAGCATTAGTAGAGCTGTCTCAGATCTTTCTTTACTGCCTCAAAAGCACCATTTCGACAAGTAATTTGGTTGAACTCTTATCCTTCTCAACTTTTTTCATTACTTGTTCATTCTCTTTGGCATGATAAAATTGAAAGATAAGAACATGTCATCCAAAACAGTGCGCCAAAAGAAGACAAATATAGAAAAACTACATTAAGTTCTAATAATTTCTATAGATGTTAGTGCCGTTAATCTAAAAGTCTGCATTATGTAATCACCTGTAGATCCTCGTAAACAGTTCCTATCATCTCCATAGAATCAAAACTCTATAAAATCAAAACCCATTGAAACATTATTTCCATTTTTCAAGTGCTTTTTACTTAACCTGCAAATGGACAAAAACTTAACATGAGATCGTAAAAAGAAGTCAAGGAAGCAAAACTAATACAGGCCATTAGAAAAGGAAAGCAATATACATACTGACCCTCCTGCTCTTTTCCCTCCTCATCTTCAGATTCTTCTTCCTCCTCCTCCACCACTTCAGCTACTTCGTGGCAATAAAACAAGAAATATTTTCTCAAATGTACTGCTCAACATACATTAAGTCATTAAAAAATGCTAAAACATACAAACATGTTTTTTTAATTTTTTCGCTTTTTTCATCTGAAAAGTCCAATCTGAGGATATAGAAGCTTTGAACAATACAAGACCAAAGTCAAATAATTTAAAAAACAAAACACCATATAGTCTAAGGCCCATATCAAAACCACAAAACCATTGCCCAAAGTTTGAATTTTCATTTTTTGTTTTTTCAAAATGGTAAATGAGTAACAAGGTCAGCTGAACAACACCAGTTGCCTTCATCACCTCCTATTTCAAACTTAAATTGGAAAAATTGAAGGAATAAAAAGTAGATTTCCTTCCATCTATTAAAAAAGGTTTATTTAAATTATATCTTAAATAATTGCTTCATCGAGCATATAGAATCACCAAACCCGCAACTTCAACCATTAACAAGAGCAATTCAAATTCAAAATACGCCAAATTCAATTGAATTCGATAATTTCCAATAACATAGGGATAGTTTCCTTCTAGAATTTGCATAAGGTATATCCACTCTTTGATTCCAACTATGTTGCATACCGGGGTAGGGAGTGAAATCAATTTACAACACAATCTTAGATCTCTTTCTACCAACTACAAAAAACATTTTCAAACTCAAGAATTTTGCTAGAAGAAATTTCTACGATCCAACATGACAAACAAATAACAAAGGAAATGATCATCTACATCCAAAAATAATACCACAATAAAGGTAAGCTGGTCAAAGAAATACCATCTACATTAATATAACATTAATACGTAACATAAGTACACCAAGGGACACTAATACAAAGTGCCGAAAATAAGTAAATCAATAAGACGTCTCCACCTGTTTAACAGTCTGGGGCCAAGTAGAACAACCAACAACTGAAATTATTCAAAAGACAAACACAAAATCCAAAACTGTCAGCTTCTATTACAACAAATGAAGCAAACAAACTCATCTAACAAAAGCTTTATTCCGAAAAGCAAGATTGTTGAATTCTCAATACAAACAAGCACCAACATACAAGTTTTTAACCCCAAAAGGTTCCTCACCCTATATCACACATAAGAACCTCAAATTTCGAACATTTTCTATCAAACAAATTATTTAAGAATTCCTCTCATTTTGTCACTTAATTCAAAATAACCTAAAAAAGAAACATCATAGCAACTAAAGTCTACAACTTTTTTCCGAAAACATAAAAAAGTTTCAAACTTTTATTCAAATATTATTGCAAAAAATAACATCAACTAAAGAATCTAAGCAATCAATCAAAATTGAATAGAATATAACACAACAAATATACAAATCCATAGATACATGTACACACATAAATATAACATGAAAATCCACTGACTTGAAGATCTAACGAAAAGCCAAATCCAACAACAAAATGAAAACGACCCATGATCCAAAACTCTTTATAGATTTGATATCACACTTCAAAAAATACATAGAAAAAGAGAGAAAAATATATATATAATTACGGAGCTCTTCTGGGATGGAGAAGTGGCCGTGTCTAGTGGACTTTCCCTTGAACTTTCCACTACCCATTTTTGATTTTATGTTGCTGAGGCCAATCAGTTGATGATAAGAAGAAGAAGAAAAAGGACATGGAATCTAGAAAACCGTACAGGGCTTCCTCATCAATCCTCCGGCGAATCGGGCTAAAACAACAGTGGTCGTTTTGGCCAGGTTAGATGTCCTTCATCACTGCCCAGATCGCCTTCTTCGACTCCCCCCTCTCGCTCTTCTCGCCAGCTAGTTTCTGTCATAGAATGCTCTAGCAAGCCTCACTTCCTCATCCAATATTTCAGATAATTGTTCATCAGGCCGATGTGGAGCCTGTAACAACAATCCTGGATTTGAAATTAAGTAACCAAACACAAATGAAAGAAAAATTATAAAACAAAAAATGAAAAAATTACCAAGTTGCCAGTATCAACGGTACAAAAGCCATTAACAAGGTCAACAAGAACAAGACCGGTTTTGGCATCAGCAGACAAGACGAGAGATTCTTGTTGGAGAGGAAGCTGCAGCTTTAACACATCCATTGTCGTCGAAACCATTTTCTTCTATCGACAAATATACTAACTCATGTGAAGTTATGACTACCACCAACAATAAAAAGAAGAAGAATCGTTGGATCCGCAACTTCTGGGATGCAAACCATTCAGATCGACCTCGAGCAACGGTTAGATCTAAGGTTTTTTTTCGCATCTTCTGGTTTTGGTGACAGGGGAGAGGCAAGGGATAGAGGGTAATAACTAATAAACTCTTTAGCCCGGTTCCCCATTTCTAATCTTTTTTAACTATTTTTTATTTTTTTCTTATTTTCTCACCGTTGGATCATCTTTTTCTTCATCCAACGGTTTAGCTCTCTTTCTAACTCTCGTTCGTATGATACGAACGTTTTTAACGTAGGTATCATAGCCGTTTCTGCATATGGTGTGGTATTTGCAAAAGATAAATATTTAGTGGGATTGTTTTATAGTTGATGTAGTAAAGTAGATCATAAAAAATGTAAAAGAAAAGAAAAAGATTAATGAAAAAGGTAAGAAAAAATTAAAAAATATTATTTTATTGATTCGTCGTTGCATTATATGTGAAGTAATTTCATGAAAGATTTTTTATTTGTAAAAATGAATATGCAATCAAAGGATGGAGTTCACGTAATAAAATTGTATCATGTTGTAGTCTGTGGACAGCAATTTTGCTGCGACAGTATTACTTATATAGTAATTATTCTGGCGTTGAAGATGAAGATTCAGGTTCAATAGGAAAGATGACAAGTTTGACTTCAGAGTACCATATGTAAGTTATGAAGTTTTTGAATGAATCATAGTGGGGAGAAAAAAAAAAGGAAAAAGGAAAAAGCATGCAAATTTTAATGTAAAACATAGCTCATAGTTTTGAAAGAATATATGTGTTTATATTAATATCTACTATAACACACAATAGTTATAGAGTAGAATAAATGTTCTAGGAGGATATGCAAACAAGAAAAAAAAAAAATGAAGGTTGGAGTTTACAGCCCTATAGTATATGAATGTGTTTAGCATCACATAGAGAGGAGACTAAACACCATGATTGCCACCATAGAGAGACCAATGTTGGCAACGTTTGCCATGCCACTTGATGGTGGTGGTGTAGAACCAGCAGGTGCTCCGTCGGTGGGAGGAGTACTAGGTGGAGGGATTGTAGCCACTGGAGGTAGTGGTGGATCAACAATGTCTGCAACATCTAAAGCAGGGGCTGGGGCAGTTGCTGGTGGCTGTGCTTCTTCAGGTGCCAAGGCAAGTAGACCACCAGGTTCAGAAGGCAGAATTGGATATGGCATGTTTTGATTCTTTTTCATGTCAGAACATGGACTTCCTGCAATGCCAAAGCAATTAAGTTTACATGTAATGCACTTGTAACTATCCTATCAGTTCCGTCCTGAAGTTTCAGAATAGTTGTATCACTTACTCATGTATCTAGAGGCGGTAGCTGGGTACTCGGTTAACACCCCATTAACACCGGCACCTGCAACGTAAGTAGCAACCTGCAAAATCGGATCTGAAAAGTAATCGAATGCATAACTTGTATATTCGTTCCTTAAACTTGAGACGTATACTGTGATGTTCGCAGTTTGCAACTCCTTGACAATGTTGGAGTAAGATTTAGTGAAGCCATTCTCATTGTTATTAATAATGCTAAATCGTGGAACAATAACTGCATCAGCATGCTTCTTGATTTCATCTATCGACTTATTGGTTGCTGTGCTCACTTTCTGTTCAAAGCGCCAGACTCTTTTGTAAGTTTTGAAATCAGCAAACTTGGACAGCACAGCGGTATCTTCTGATGCTATCAGGACTTGCTGGGTGGATTGCTTGTCAAAGGTGGCATTCTTCAAGGCTTTGATCACAATGTCTATGATGTCCAGACCTTTCTTGGATGCCAAGTAAGGAACATTCTGAGAAAGGAGAGCAAATGTTAAAGTTGCTATACACTGGAATGGATCGAAAACAATAAAAAAAAAAAAAAGACCTGGAGCTAGTAATATTGTGAAAATTATGGCTGACCTCTATGTCGATCATAATTCCTGAAGCTCCCTTGGACTTGGCCAACTCTAGGAATCCATCAAGTGTAACAAATTTGCCCTGGTTCTTGGCTGCTGGGTTTCTTGGGAACTTTTCTTCATATACGGTAAAAAATTCGGCTGAAATAACAAATATTTGATGTTAGTGCGTGCCGGGAACCACTAAATTCAGATATCAAATAAAGAATAAATACAGAAACAAAAGTTTATTTGAGGAACTCAAACCAAGGATTGCCGACTGAAACTAACTCTAATATTATATCAAGAATGGATAATATGAAGTTATTCAACAGTGGAGATGTGAACAAGAAGCTACTACGGAAACGAATATAAGAAAGGTTTTGAAGAATTTTACGCTTCAAGGTTTGAATCTCGGTCCAGGTGAGATCGAATGAGAAGATTCCGTTCTTTGGTTGAATTTCAGGAACACTGGCAGATCGTGACATGAAACTAGCCATTGCAGTTGTTCTCCCCACAAGGTCTGCCGAGCCCAAGCAGAAGGCAACTCCATCCTTTGACATTTGGACCGAGCAATCAATTATGTCCGCGCCATCATTGATTGCTTGCTGATAAGCAAGATCAGTGCTGCCAGGATACACCCCACTTGCTCCCTCGCTAGAAATGATCAAAGCTTGTCCTTTGCTTGGCTTGGTATTGTTGTTTTGTGCAAAGCAAGCAATGGCTTCTGATGCTGTAGGAGGGAAATCTGTGAGGAAACCATCAACAGCAAACTGGGAATTGTCGATAAACTGCAGGTACTCAACTGAAGGATCATAGCTATAATTGTAACTTCCAATCATATCATTCGCGAAACCAGAAGCATATACTTCTAGTCCAAGTTTATGAGCATCAGTCACCAGAGTCGTTGGGGTTTCCAGGTACTTGGTTTTGTTATTAACAGGCCATATGTAGTTCTTTGGGACAACAATCCCGGATGCAAATGACCTGACTGTGTTAAGGTCCTTCAGGATTTCGCTGTATGTTTTCTTGGTAGTTGGTTCAATAGCATCCGGATCCAGGAACACGAAAACCAGCTTTACCTTTGCTGCTTTGCCCGTCTTTCCACTCATGCTCTTCAGGAAACCAATCTCAGGAGACGAAATGTAGTTTACAGCCCCAGGCTTTACACCTTCTTCTAAGTACTTTTGAACACTTATCTTGTGTTCGTTGTAAAATGTAGGGTACTGCAACAGAAAAATCAGAGAAAAAATGTTGTCAACACCAAATCCCCTAATTTTCTCGGAAAATCACTAGAGAAAATGTCATCCGAAACCAAGGACTGACCTGAACATTTATCCAAAACTGAGGTGGCTTTACTCCTAATGCATCTTCAACTGTTGATATTGGCAGGATCCCATCAAACAAATTTGGTCTAGAGTACACATTCTGAAGCACTGTGCCACGAAAAAGGAAAGAAACTAATATAATTCCTGTCATTCTAAATCAAGTTTTCTTTTATCTAAAATGTCTCTGAATTTTTACAGATTCTATGACACGATTACGTATTTAATGTAACTAACACTTGGACATGAGGCTTACGTGATACATTAGCATAAAGTTGATCCATTGTGTAATCCACGGCAAACCAACTCTTAACATCCTGACCATTGACCTTGTAGGTAGTTTTTCCTTTAGGAAAGAAATCTGCAATGTTTGTTGAATTGTCAAGCCTGATATCTGTAAGGCAAAATCCTACAGCATCTTTTGTCACTTGCAGGTTGCAGAACAAAATGGTACTCGGTAAACTCATGGATATCCCCATTTTGTTCGCAAATTGGCAGGATTCAGGGAAAAGCCCTGAGAACCCACCACGAGCTATGACAACGGGCTCACCGCCTGCAACCAAAGATATGTAAATGTTTAGGGTCTGTTTGGTATTGTTGTTTTCTGAGAACCCTTTTTAAAAGAGATTCGTGAAACGGAAAGGGATCCTTGTACCATTGAGAGTCAGCCATTTCTTTGAAGAAGCCTCGTCTGCTTTCTTCCCACCTTTGGCGGCAAGAGTTGCATGGATCAACAATGAAAGGAAAAACAAAAATCTAATCATCTTCTTCTAATCCTGTTTTAAAAAAATAATAATAATAAAATCAGAACAATATGCAATGAAAATGAGAACTAAAAACATGGATAAATAACAAATTGCCTACATTAAAAACATGTCCAATTCTTGACAAGTCATGACGCATCTGAAAACCATGCATTTATATATAAACCATGATACAAAACATAATTTGACTCAACAAAGATTTATATTCGAAATCACAAATCAGACTTTCTATATTTCATAGCAACCTCACTTATAAAAGATCATTCTTAAAAAGAAAAAAAAATTTGAAAAATCCAAAAATTTTATAAGAACTTACTTGAATTCCTACCAAAGCATTCCCTGTCAAGTTTCACAGAAACACAAAGAAACTGAAGAGGGAATGTGGCAAAAAAAAAAATGAGAGATGGAAGAAGAATTAATTAATCATTCAATTCTTTTTTGGTTTTTTTTTAATGGTTTTGTAATAATAGTCATAAATTTTGTGGCATTAATAGAGATTTTAAAGACAAGGCCAGTTTTCTTAGTTTAGAATGTTGTTTCACTTGTTTTCTATTTTTGGGGACCTGTTTTTTAGAAACACGAAAACTACTGTTGTGGTGTTGTGTCTTTGCCAGGAACAAAGAGATCTTGTATAACGGTTTTAACAGTTTTTCGAAACTGTAACTTCATTTTTTTAGTGTTTCTGTTTCTTGTAATCTCTCCAACATTAAATTTTATTTATAGATTCTTTAATAGGAGGTGTGCACTATAACTTCATGTAATGAACAAGACAGCTTGTATAACGATTTAACAGTTTTTATTACTTTTTAATCTCTCCAATATTAAGTTTCATTTATAGATTCTTTTAGTGGGACGTGTGTACCACATCATCAATGTTCACTTTGATAAATATACAAACATTCGAACAATGTGATAAATATGTTTAACATTGTTATGTAGAGATACGTTTTTAAACATTACTCATTGGGTAAACATATGAAGAATGTGATATTTTTGTTCCATTGAAAACTTTCTTATATGAATGTTATGCTAGACTAAAGAAACAGAAATTGATTAAAAAAAACAAATTGATAAGTTATAGCTTATAACACTTTGAGAATTAAATTAATTAATTGAAGAATATGTCCATCAAACTCTATATAGTTTACAAATACGAGAATACAAATTTAAATATCAAAATATTGATAAGCTAATCAAACATTTGAATGAAGATGTTTGTTGTTGTTATATAAGATCCAATATTTGAATTCCAAATAGAACTCTGCATCCTATAAAGGGAAAAATAATTGCATAATTTGCTTGTAAATTTAGATTAAGAATTTCTAATATGAGTTAGATCGATATTATATTTACTATTTAGATTGATTCTAATTGTTTCTATTTACTCCATAGTTCTATGTACAGGACCAAATTGTGTCGCCTGAGTTAAAGTTTAAAACAAATAAAAAATGTCCAATGGTAACTTAAAAAATGAGATGCCAACTTTTTATATTCTTAACATATATACGAATATAAAATAAATAAATATATATATAATCCTTTCGTTATTTTAAGTAGCAAACAAAAATTAGAAATCTTTGGAAAACTAACATTCTTAACAAACATCCAACTAAAACACTAGTCATAAAAAAAATTCCAAACAAAATAACTAGCTATTTCATAAACAGTAAAAACAATCCCATCTCAGCTGATTAAGCAAGTATATGTTCATCAATTTCTTCATCTCCAAGCTTTTCAAATCATCTAGTCTTTTTAAAGATTAAGGTTCTGAAGTTGTCCTCCAATGGTTTCAATAGCCATATTTGGTGCTGATGCCATATTCGGTGCTGCTGCTGCTTTGCTCTTTTTCGATAATACTATGCGAAAAAATTTCAAAAACTTCATTACTTCGTGTTCACTTTTATTTGATAATAATCTTCGCAAAGCATTCCATAGTTTTTCTTCACTTATCACACTAGGTGCAGCTAATAATTCGTCACGAATATGAATTTCTTGTCTAATTTTCTCAAATGTCTCCAAACTTCGAATTTCTTCTGCTGCTTTGCTCTCTTTCGATAATACTTTGCGAAAAAATTTCAAAAATTTCATTACTTTGTATTCACTTTTATTCGATAATAATCTTCGCAAAGCATTCCACAGTTTTTCTTCACTTATCACACTAGGTGCAGCTAATAATTCGTCACGAATATGAATTTCTTGTCTAATTTTCTCAAATGTCTCCAAACTTCGAATTTCTTCTTTGGACAACACATCTGCTTGAAGCCAATATAATTATTAAGCAAACCACATGTATAACTAACAACTGGATTCAATAAAGTTAACAATTAATAATCAATAAAACAAATTTCCCCGTTGATGTTTTGAAGCATGATCAAGCAATTTAATTGTTAAGCAAACTATATGTATAACAACTAACAATTGGATTTAATAAAGTTAACAACAATTAATAATCAATAAAAGAAATTTACCCATTGATGTTTTGATGCTTGTAGAAGATTTGGCTTGACTAGATGATGATCTGGCTCCCTTAGTCTTTGATGTGGCAGCCATAACTTGATATGGTGATCTTTTTTTAACTTTAATACGATTTCCTTCCTTTGCTGAAGTCATGATGTGGTCTTTGCAAAACTTTAAAGTTCACTTTTTACCTTCCTCTAATGAAATTTTTAATGAAGACTCTTATGAGAGATGATGGGTATTTAAAGCAAAATAATTATACTCTTTTTCAAATAAGGATACAAAGATATATAATCCTAAAAAAAACTAGGAAGTTTAATAAATAGATAAATCCTAAAATATTTTGACTATATATACTAATGTTATTTTAATCATCATAAACTATCTGAATTTTTTCATATTAATATTTTGTTTAATTTATATTTTGTTTTGTACTTAGCCCTATCTCATCCGGGATAAATTTAGTAGGAACAAAATAAAAAATCACTTTTAGTCCAAAAAAAAAACTTTAATCGGTTTTAATCTATTTTGATTTCATGAAACGTTTCATGAACATGAAATCATCTCCATGGATGTTTTGTGGAATCAAAACAATAAAAAATAATTGAGTTTCATTTGAGCCAAGCACGAACAACTTTTTTTAGATCAAAACCAAATTTGCATTATTTTTTGAGACATCTTCGTGTAAGATTTTGGTTACAAAAATTTAAAAATAGGTATTTATGGAAAGGTAGATTTCAAAAATTTTTTGTAAACTAAAAGAACCCAATCAATACTAATAATGATTATACAATGCAATCAAAGGCACAAGATCGAATTTTGACTTACATTAATTGATGAAAAACTTCGATTTCTTTTCTTAGATTGATTTTTATCATCCAATCTTCCTTGCTAGGCTCTTCATAAAAGAATCTATGTGTAGGCATAATGTCGAATAATCAAATAACGAAAACTTTTCACAAGAGAAAATTTTGCAAAAATATGATGTAATTAATCAATGGAAGTTTTTGTTGAAGGAGCAAAAATTTCACTTTAGTTACCAACATATATAAAACTCCTTTTTATAATGGTAAGTCAGGGTTTACTTAATTCTCTTATTGGCTGGAATCTCTTTACTTTTAATTTAATAGGGAATCCAATTTCTATTAAATTAAAACTCCATTAATTTAATTTTAATATGAAATCTAATTCCAATTAAATTAAATTATTATTAAGTTAATAATAATTCATGTAAGGTTAAAGCAAACAGACCACAAGAACACAACACATAACATATCTACCAATCCACATGCAAACAACAGCAATCTCACACAAAACTCATCAAGTCAACTCAAAATCAATTATTTTCTTTCACAAAACTTCAACAGTTGTCCGCAACCTGCCAAAGTGCTATAAGCATCAAATGAAGTCTCTTAACAGAACGGCATCAATCAACAATACTTTACTACCAGCAACATATCCACTTCCAAGAGACAGAAAGCTCACATAATTTAAACCAATAAAGGTTTCAATTTTGATTTCCCGCATAAAATCACTTAAACAACGAACATTCGACTCCAAGACAACACTTAAACAAACAAAATCACAAATTTTAAATCAGAAAGTGAAAGTGAAACAGGAGATGGAGATCTGCACCTTTGAGAGAGACGGAGAAGAAAACGTGGTGCGACGGAGAGAAGCAGGGTGCGAGAAAGGAGAGAATGGGAGAAAACGCGAAAAATAACTGCAGTGAATGTGTGACTACTGGCTGGGCTGTGCATCTTCGTATTTATATGCCGGATTGGTAGGGTTTCACTAGTTACCAGAAGACCCGAACCAACCCGAAACTGATCGGGTTGCATAAAAACAACCCGGCCTCAGTCTTTTTCAAGCTTAAAACCGACTGAACCCGGCCAAAAATGATCAATTGGGTCGGATCGGTCGGATTCGATCGAAAATTCCCACCCCTTATTAAAAAGGTTGTTTTTTTAGAACTGACGTCAAACCAAGTCAAAGCTCTACCAAACTCCGCTAACATCAAACATTATTTATGTGAATGCGATTTATATATTTGATGACTCCTATGTTAGACCATTTAAGTATAGAATTTGATAAAATATTTAAAAAACTTAGTATTATTTTTTAAATTATATAATTAAAGCAAAAGGAGTTTATTGCCTCTTTGTTTATGTGAATATCAATTTTATAATTTGGTGTGGAGGAGGAATATGATATGATGAATATTGTTTCTCATTTTGTCTAAAACAACTTGAACACTTTTGTTTGTAGCATCCGAATACGATGCTGTTTGAATTGTCAAAGTCTCAAAGATGAAGAATTATTCTACCCTATCTATCTACTCATGTATCGCTAACAGTTACCAACATTTATATTTCATTTTCATTTAAATTTAATTCCTTAGAGAAATCATACAAAATGTTGTAAATAATCGATTTATAAACATTTTCTTTTATCATATAATTTATTAAAATGCTACCAAATGTAAAGATAATCATCGATTAAAAACTTGTTAAGTAAATATATTCACTTGTAACTCAAATTATTGGTATATTTTCTCTTTATATTTATAAAATATCTTGTAGTCCCACTAGAAAATCATAAATATTAACATTTATCATATAATATAATATAATGTAACGTTAATCATCAATCAAAAACTTAGGTGATGATTTGTCTTAAGTCTTTTAAGACCTTATTTTAAGTAATTATTCAATAAGACTTTATCATTAAGATATTGATTTTTGTTTGTTTTTCCGTTTAGGAATCTTAAATTTAAATATTAAATGATTGGAGTATTACTATTAATTATACATGTTTTCTTAAATATTAATTTCTACTATTTTTAAAAAGATTATTATTATTTTATGATATGTTAATTTTTATTTTTATTATTAATTATTTATTTTATATAAATAAAATAATATTTTAATTAAAAATAAAAAATAATTAAAAATAACTCCTAATTCGTTAGGCAACGACGCCCTCCTCTTACTATTGCAATTGAGGCTGGCGACCTCAATTGTTGCAGCAAGAGGGGGTTGCACCATTGACTAACAAAAGAGGAGACTCCTATTTCTTCAATCAACGATGTAAGAGGAGTTGCAACAATTTAGGCCATTGGCTTTGTGCATGAAGACCAACGACCTCAATAGAGGAGGTTGCAGTCTTCTCCTTTTATTCAGAAAGAGATCGACTTCCTTTCTCTACCAAACATAGGGAGGAGACACGATTGACCTCTTTCGGTGGGTTATCAGTAATCGACTGCAACAATCGTTGGTTTTAAGAAGGTTAATTAAGGTTAGGGTTAGAGTTAGAGTTAGGGTTAGGGTTAAGGTTGGATTCAATTAGAACCGATGATTTTTTTGTTGGGGATAATTTGGTAATATTAATGAAAGGTGAATTTAGGAAAGTGTATATGTATTGATAAAAATCCTTTTCATTAAGATATAAGTGAGAAATTTTGACTCTTTTAATAAGATTTTTTTTTTCATTTAATTTAAGATATAAGTAAAAAAAGAAAAACACATAAAATAAAATCACTTAATTAAGATTTTAGTAAAAATAAATCTAATTAAATAAAAACAAACAGCCTCTTATTAAATAAGCACTTCCACACACAAACTTAATCGATTGATGCACATTCTCTTTATGATGCAGATTGAAATTCCATGATGTATGAGAGTTTTTTTACCATATTGTAAAAGTAGATATCTTTTAGTAGTATTTAAATAGTTTTCCAAGCCTTTCTCCCTTAAATCCTAATAGATATCTATCCATTTACATACATAAGGTTTTCCATCCTTAACCATTTTTGTGATACATTTACATTTTCATCACTATATTTCTTTCCAAAGGTTTATATACTACTATACACGAGCAATTCAATTCCATTAGATTTGGATCCAATGATCCATATAAATAGAAAATTTCAAAAATAAAAATTAAGAAAATTGAAAATGGATAACATTTCCCATATAATCCTACACTGTAGTCAAACCTTAAATAAATTAATATGATAATTATTTCTTGTTGATCTATGACATGTTTCCATCATCATTATTATATTTATTTTCTAATATATATATTTTTAAATACTAGAAATTCATTAGAACAATCCCAAATTTGGGAACTTAAAGCATACAAACATCAATAACCCAGCTAAATTAGGGACAGTAAGAAAGCACTCAAATTGTTAAAGCACATCCTTAAAAGAGGATCCAACATGAATGATCAGATGGAAAGTCAAACGAAATCTAAACACGAAAATGGCTTGATTACACTATTATCTAGTTAAACACAAAACATCTAAATATAGAACCTATATAAATCTACCTCCTTGCACCAAATACAATTCCATCAATATCAACTTCATCCTTGAACCTGATAAAACGGCGAACCAAAGAAATATTCTAAAAGCAATTAAATCTTATGAAAATATCTTTCAACGATTTGGGGAAACCTACCGAAATAACCTTTTTGTAGAACTGATTGCTCCACCATATTCTCAAAAGACCACCACTCTTAAGAGTCACCAAAACTTTTGGCCATCAAGGAAGCTTAGGGTGATTGTTGCTCTTCGTCCAAAAACATGAGTCATCGGCCTCTAACAAGAAACAAAAGAGAGACTCAAACGGAGACAAACTCCGATCGAGACTGTGCAATATTCGATTTGTATACCAAATCGATTTTTAAGGGAATGATCCATAAAACCTTTGGATTAATAAAAACCTCAGAACTGTAAGAAGATGCTATGAAAAGGATGAAGATGAAGAAAAATCGTCAAAAAATCCCTTCCCTAGACCAAATCGACGCAAAGAGAAATTTCCATTGAATTTCTCTTCCTAGCGTTCTCTAGTGTGTTCCAAAGGGAGAGTTTGGAAGAGTAATTTTGATCTTTCATGATTTTTTTTTTTTTTTTTGCAAATAAAAAAGTACACTTTATTTACTTTCACTTATAAAAGTAATTATAAAAAATAAATAAAAGATTTAAGAAAAAAGAAAATCTGCGTGTCGGCAAGATAGCATGCCAACTAAGCGAATCGAAACTTTACTCTCTTACATTGACCACACACAATCCCTCTCCTCTCCTCTGCTCTACCTTTTCCTTTTTTTTAAAAATTTTTATTATTTTTACACTCCCCCTTGTCTCGAATCAAAAATCAAACACATACACGAAATTTCGATCAAACAAAAGCCAAAATTTTTGCTTGTTTGTTTGTTTAATTAATAAAAAAGGAAAAAGAAAAATCGAAGATGAAGATCACGGCGTTGTTGGTGATGAAGGTGAATCCGGAGGGATCGGATCCGGTGATTCTAGCGAACGCGTCTGACGTCAGCCATTTCGGCTACTTTCAGCGCTCCAGCGTCAAAGAATTCATCGTCTTCGTCGGCCGCACCGTCGCCAAACGTACTTCTCCTTCTCAGCGCCAGTCCGTTCAACACGAAGGTTGGATTCGCCTCGTTTTAACGTAAACTCGGAATTGGATTGGATTTTTAGGTCTAGACGACGAAATTATTGTATTCTGGAGGATAAAATTGATGGTTGTTTTGTAATTTGTTTGGGTCTAGAAGACGAAAAAATTGGATTTTTGAAGTGATTTGGTGTAGAATTGATGTTTTTTTTTGTAATTTGATTGGATTTTTAGGTCTAGAAGAGGAAATGATTGGATTTTGAAGTGAATTGGTGGATAATTGATTTTTTTTTTGGTGATTTGATTAGATGTTTAGGTGTAGAAGAGGAAAAAAGATTGGATTTTGAAGTGATTTGGTGGATAAATTGATGGTTTTTTTTTTTGGTAATTTGATTGGAATTTTAGGTCTAGAAGAGGCAAAGATTGGATTTTGAAGTGATTTGGTGTAAAACTGATGATTTATTTTTGTGTTATTTTTTTGAAAATGTAGAGTACACGGTGCATTCTTATAATAGAAATGGGCTTTGCGTGGTTGGATTTATGGATGATCATTATCCAGTTCGAAGTGCCTTTTCTCTTCTCAATCAGGTAATAATCAAACCTTTTATTGCTTTTTTATTTGTTTTCGTGTGAGTTTGGCACGATTTGGGACAAGTTTTCCTTTGAGAAAAACCAAATACCGTAGAATAGGCAAGAGTGGAAAGAGAAAGCAATTGATACGAAATAATAGGAAGTGAAGTTGGAAGTTATGATACGAATATTTGGAGTGTGTCTGCAATTGTTTTTTGTCATAGCAATCTGTTGAGATAGTGTGTGGTGTGATGATGATCTTGCTCGAAGTTTGTTCATTGGAATGTAGAAGTTGCTTATTTTGTTTTGGTGGGATGTCAATAATTGTCTTTTATAGTGATGAGCATTTGTGTGGATATTTTGTGTCTGCTATGTTGTGTGGATGGTTGATATGGTAGTTATGGTTGGCAGTTGCTAGATGAGTATCAGAAAAGTTTTGGTGATTCATGGAAGACAGCACAGGCAGACAGCATGCAACCGTGGCCCTATCTGAGTGAAGCCTTGGCCAAATATCAGGTTCTGATTTCCTTCTCATCATCTTGGCTATAGGTTTGCAATGCTAGAATAGTAAATTGTGATTGATATCGTCATTTTGAAAGTATATTGATCCAGCATTTGTGTAGTAACAAGAGGAGCTTTTGAAGGGGATTAAATTCTGGAAGTCCTTATTTTCCTTCAATATATCTTTGCAGGACCCTGCGGAGGCTGATAAGCTGTTGAAAATTCAGAGGGAGTTGGATGAAACCAAGATTATCCTTGTAAGTATCAGTTTATGGGCTTATAGCTCTATTAGTTCTTGTATGATCCTTTTATGGTTTTTGTTGCTTATTATAGCTGCACCTATAGACACAATGGACTTATTATTTCTGCGTTGAATGTGCTGTCATTGGTCTTGCAATCTTAGTGATCTTTTACCTACAATTTCCATTTGTTAGGAAATTCTCCACCAAATTGATTACTTATATGCTGTGGCAGACATTTGGTCAATTTTTACTGTAGCTTGGCTCTGTTGAATTTTAGGCTGGTTTGTAACCATTTTAGTTGACATGTATGAAAGCTTTTGGAATGCCCTGTGCTATGAAACTGCTGCAAATGAACTAATATGTTTCTGTTTGTATTTGTTATGAAAGCTGTAGAAGTGGATAGATTTATTTAATCTTTCTGTGTTTGACATATATGATGAGGACTTATTTAGCTTTAAAATTTCCAAGTGGATTGCATGATAGTCCGGTGTACTTTAAATGAATTCTTTTGTTTCCCTTTGTTCTAATGACGCATTTCCTGCTTCTAGTTGTTGCGTGAACTTGTTTGTAAAGAACTGGAAGATGAGTTGTGGATTGAGTGATTATTTTAAAGTGGGCTTCTGATAGTTTATAAGTTTATATACTTTGTATTTCTTTATCTCTGGAGTCAATCGGGATGCTCTTTTGTTCTATGTTGATAAACAGTTCATTCTTTTCTGCAGCATAAAACTATTGATAGTGTGCTTGCACGAGGTGAGAAGCTGGACAGTTTAGTTGAAAAGAGTTCAGATCTGAGTGCAGCATCACAGGTACGATTTGAACAAGGATTTTTTATATTGCTGCCGATTTACATCTTTAGCATCTTGTATGTGTATTTACATATTATTCATCTTTTGTGTGCTAATAAGTGTATTAATTGAATATTTTGTTGGAAGTGTCATTGATTCTTGTTGTTTGCTAGCTTAGCTACCCGTAGTTCAAATTTTGAAGCCTTGTGCTATTTAATCACCACAAGTCTACATCCTTGATATTGACTAGTCATGTGCATGGCATTGCAGGTGGCTTTCTTTTTGTTATTTTGAAGTTTCTTGTCGGTCTTTGAAATTTTGAAAGGGATTGTACTTGTATATGCATCTTTAAAGTCAAACTCCATTTCTAAGCAATTTTATTTTTGTTCGCTTTCAAGTTCCTATGTTCCTGTTCTTCTATCAAATTTATGGTTATTGTGTCTGCTGTGAGTGGCCTTCAGTGTTGAGTTCTAGGTGAGGTAGTCTTATACTGGGTACAGATTGAATATTGAATATCTAAATGTGGTGGTCCAGCGAAATGTAGGTCTCAGTTGTGCCAAATGTAACCTATATCAAAGCTATGTGCTTGCTCATTCATCAGTTTCATGATCAGATTGGCATCCCTTGAGTTAGGGCGGATGGATTCACCTCATTTAACTGTCTCTTATATAGTTTTGATATATATATTTATATATATATATATATATGTATATTTATATATATAATCTTCTTCTATCAATTTCTTGCTACAAAAGCTGTAGAAAACATCAGATTAACAAAGTTCAATTAAATTGAGTCTTATGGATGAAATTGATTGTGTATCTTTCATATTAGTATAGTATGCTTCATCTCTTGGTCTAGACTCCTTATATGGTCAGTCCAATTTATATTTGATGCCATCATGTTAGTAAAATAGAAGAAGTTGATGTAGTTCCCTTATAATTAGAGAGCCTATTCTTATTCTTATTCTGTAAATTTGGATCGACTTTCATGTTTTATCCCCATCTCATTTGTTGGTGGCTAATTGATATATTGAAAACATGGTGGTGATATTAATCAATCAATGCGCACTTCATCAACTAAAGCAATAAAGTTTATAAGTCTCTTAAATTATCCAGTTTCGAACTTGTTGCTGACTTGAACCTGTTGAAACAGATGTTCTACAAGCAGGCAAAGAAAACTAATCAATGTTGCACCATACTGTAAGCTTCGGATCTCAGGCAATCGAGCGGTTGTCCCATATTGGCAGCACACTTTGTTGTATCGAAGCCTATGGATGACATAATGGTGACGCTATTATATGTTTATAATATCATTTATCAATTGTTTTTGTTTGGCAGAATTGTGGGTTTTCATGTTTCTGGATCATAGAGAGAAGAAAACCGATATGTTGGCAAAAATATTTTCTTATTGTATTTAGTTTATACTTTCTACCTCTTGACAAAGTTAGAATGTGTGTGTGCTTCTTCTGCTCTGATTATACCGTATATACCTTTATGTTTGCTTGTTCTTTTGAAGTTATTCTCTTCTTTATTGTTTATATATGGATTGAACATGGCTCCTAATCAAGAAAATACCGATCATATTTAACTATTCGGATTTCTCATGGTACCGGTGTTGAATATATCATTAAAATATTAGAATCTTATTCTTGACAACAAATTTGGTTCTTGATATATCCATTCAAATTCTTATTTACTTACTTTCGCTTTGTATGATTTTTTTCTGAGTTTATGTGAGAATAGTGTTATGGATGAATGTAATATATTATAGATAGTGATGACAAGTTATGTCACTGATCACTCATGACCTTACAGGTTTTATATGGATAGTCTCCAAAGTTTTCTTTGACGTACAAACTTGTTATCTGAAGTAGAAGAAATCCAAGTCTGGGTAGAAAGAATTTACAATTGACTCATTTTAAGCTTCAATACGTTTGACATCTCCGCATATCATAATTTTATTGAGATTTTAGTTTATATATATATATTTTTTCAAGTTGAGTTAGAAGTATTTAAAATAATTTTTTTAATAGGGTACACTTACGAAATGAGTGTACAAACAGGTTATAACAGGATGCAAATATCACAAGTCAAAATTGAAAATCGAAACAAGAGTTTTGTTCTGAGGTGGAAAATGAAAAAAAGTTTAGTCCATGAGAAATTGTGTTTTGATCAATACTCTAAAAAATTGTCTTTAAAAACAAATGAAAACTTGTACATTGCTTCTTAGTGATTATGCATCTTTCTTCAATTCGCATTAATAATAGGACTCAAGTCTCATTATGTACATTTTTACAAATACATATGTGAAGTTTATTATAAAAGTAGATATCATATGCATGGAGTTTATTCCTGATTATCAGCATATATTTTCATGCCACTCTAATACTAAGTAGTAAAATTAGTTGGAGAACATATATATATATATTAATATATATCAAACTATATGTAGTTTACAAATAAGAAAATACAAATTTAAACATCAAAAGATTGATAAGCAAAACATTTTGAATTTAAATTCATAGTAGATGATGTTTGTTGTTATACGAAATTGCATAATTTGTAGAGTATAGTTCAAAATCTAGCTTAAGAAATTATAAAAATGAGTTAGATAAATTATATTCATATGGATCCTAATTGCTGTACACATCTAATTGTTTCAATTTACTGTAAAGTTCTGTATTATGTTGAGCGCTCCATCTCTAATGTTGAGAAGCAATGCGTATCTAAATACACAAAAGTATCGAATGCACTTAACGTTTATAAGAAAACCACACAAAAATTTTAATAATGAAACAAAAAACCAGTGTAACCATGAAAGAAAGATACATGTTCTTGTTTATCAAAAAAAAAAGGGTTCTTCATGAGACAATCCCACATCGAAAACAAAATGCATTCTTATACAATATATTAATAGCTAGCGAGCTTGAGTAAATCGCCGAGCTCAGTGGCGCGAGCTTGTAACCTAAGTGGGGGCGATAAGTGATGGAACGTGGGGTTTGGTTTGTTGGGCCGGATCCATGATGGCTGTCTACTGGCCCGCCCGCTCCAAGCCAGGAGATGAGTCAAGGGTCTCTTGCGAAGGCTGGAGACTCATGGCTCCTGGAGTGGAGGGCACCGCGTGAGGCTGGCTTCACAGAGCAGCGACCACCTCCCGCTCCTGGCAGTGGAAGGACAACGGGCCGGTGCCATCTGGATCCGACATGGTTCAACGGCTTGCCTCCAACCGGACCATCACTTTTGTTTTTTAAACCAATAAAATTACCGTCTGTCTTTACTATTTCAGGAGAGCTACAAAAGAAGGGAATGCTCTAAATTTAATTAACACTTGATGACTAGAACACATGCCTTTATATAGACACTGAATGATTGTGCACAAGCTTTCAGCAAAGTATGGCGGTTAAATGCTTCACCATGAAATATTCATGTGATTCAAAATTAAGTTACTGACCAAAATCAATAACATGATTTAAGCCTTTATTCAAATAAATAACATGATTTAAGCCAACCAAATGGCTGTTATTTTAGTAAATCGCCTCCCATTACGATATCAAATTTGTCACCATTTTAGCCAATCAAATAACTTCACACATCTCTAGCAAAACCTTTTAGAGTTCATGAGTTGTATTTTATGTAATATGGTGTACCTCCTACAAGTTTTTTTAATACTTAAAAGCTGGATTTCAATTCTGTGTAAAGGATTCCTTTTGAGATCTAACAAATTTATGATACAAGTTTTGAAAACATATCTGCATCTAGCAACACTTTTTTGATGGAGAATACACAACCAATCAATGCAATTGCCAAAAGGTGCCAAACCAAGCAAGCAACTGCTTCTTCGAATTATTGTTCATTACAAAAAAGTGCCGAAAATATGTGTAGTGATATGTATGATGCTGGTCTCTAGCTGATGCTTAGCCTCAAAGACACACCATCCGATACAAAACAAAGCTGGATGAGTTCTAAAATGGACCCCCTCTCGATTTCTTGTTGCCTTGGATTCCAAGTATCAGCACAATCACCAATGCTTTAATTTATCCACCGACGTTGACGTCAAATCATCAAAAGCAACAATCTCACAACTTCTACTCACACACAACACTCACAAGTCACAACACAAACTCTGCTTTACAAAAGAAAACTCTCGAAAGTAGTAAAAAAAAATAAAAGTGATCCTAAACATAATTACAAGTTTACAACTGAAATTATGCATGGAGTTTCATATAAAAGCAAGAAACTAACAAGAATGTTCCATAACACAAACTTTACTATACAAAACAAAATCCAGAAAGAAGGTAAAAAAGTACTAATACATAACAAACAAATTAAGGTAGCTAGATAGAAAACGGCAAACAGGGTTTTGATCCTTGATTATTTTTTTATAGATGGATTGGACACACCAACTTGACTATGCTTTATAGGTGTTTTATTTGCCAAAGATGGATTTGATCCACCATATCCCTTTTGTGTCCTGAGGGGCTGTTTCTACCTCTGGTGGAGTGTCACTCTGCGGTGTCTTGTGCAGTTCACTCACATCATACCCTTCACTTTTGGCCTTCTCCACCAACTGATTGTATATCTCTTCATCTAGATGGGACTGCCTAGACAATATCTGCATAAACACCACCACAAACCATCAACAAGAATCAACCAAAATTGAATCTTTATATCAGTCAAGTTTCTATTATAATATCTTCAAACAAATGATACTACTAGTTGCTTAATACACAGAAAACCAAGAACTCAAAACAACAAACATGACAATTTCAGTAATATATGTACAAAGAAGCACACTTTATGCAACGAAATTCTATAAATATGTAAAAAGATGCAAACTTGGAAGGAAAATATGTACAAAGCAGCAAACAGTATGCAACAAAATTCTACAAATATCTACAAAGAAGCAAACTTTATGCAACGAAATTCTATAAATATGTAAAAAGATGCAAACTTGAAACACAATATGTACAAAGCAGCAAACTTTATGCAACAAAATTCTAAAAATATCTACAAAGAAGCAAACTTTATGCAAAATATGTAGAAAGAAACAAACTTTATGCAATAAATCTCTCATAAGCCATTGAAGAACCATTTATAATACACTCAGCATAGCAGACAACATTAGCATACCTAAAACAAAGCAACTGAGAAGAGAAGGGTGAGAGGGAACATCATACCCAGAGATACTTTCTGGAAGGCTCACCAATCAAAGCAACCTGATAGTCAGGATCAATGGAGAGAACCCAGTAGTTACCAACAACAGGGAAGATGGGGAGGAAAGGGGGGACATAGAACTTGACTTTTAGCTTGGCCTCATCAGTATTAGGATCAGCCTTGTAGGCAGTGCCTTGGATGTAGCCTCTCTTACCATCATTCCATGTCTCATTCAACACATTCACAGTCTTGCCATCCTCTTGGAGACTGTAAGTGGCCCTTGTGTCCACCCCATTCTTTGGCTGAAACCTTGATGGGAATGATGCTATCTCATACCACCTCCCCATGTACCTCTCCACATCAAGATTCCTCACCACTTCAATCTCTTTCTTTGCCATTTCTAACTGTCAAAGTAACACAAACTTCTGATGTTTCTTTGTTTGGTGGGCGTAGAAGACTTAGTCGGACCTGTTTGGTTATAGAGCTGATGTTAGATAAGGTTGAAGTTGATGTGGAGGCCTATTAGCCTTACAAGTGTATCGTAGTTTCAACGGTAGATAATGCCATGGTACTTTCTAGGCCTTTGCACTTAGAAAATAAATCCAAATCTAGGGGCTTGTGATTCTGATGGAAAATGATTGTAAACTTGGTGAGGAAGTAACAGGAAGTCTCCAAGAAATATATAGTTTATGAGTTTTGATTTTATTAAAATTCAGATATTGAATTTTTAATTATTTATATATATAAATAATTAATAATAAATACATTCAGATTTTTTATGTATTTAACATTATATCAATAAATACATCTATTTTTTTAAAAAAATTAAATGTACATACCTTGACTGGAAATTCGGATTTGGTATGGAATCTGTAGATTGAATGTTTTGAGATTTTTTTTTTCTTCCATAAAACCAACTTTGCTGAAAAGGGAAAAAAGGAAGAACCAGTTTTATATGTATGAGTTGGTGGTTTGGTTTGGTTGTTTTGAGCCAGAATTTTATTTTGGGTTAATTGTTGGTTTTATCTAACTAAACTCATCTATACCAACTAATTTATGTTACAATGATATATTGTTATTTGTTTCATGTCACTTGTGAAATTCATTTCTTTTAATTAATTTATATCGAATAACTGGATGTACATCTAGATACGACATTGAATAGAATAATTTATCACTTATCAAAGTTGGATTGAATTCTCTAGAATTTATCCATAAATTTTAAAGGGAAGAAAATAAAAAAAATAAAATAAAATGAAATAATTAGTATAAATGTTTGAAGTTAACTAATAATTTTTGTAGAATAAGCAAGTCTAGTAATTTTTGCTTATCACTATTGGTTTGGTCCAACAACACTGTTAATTTTGTAATTTGATATGACATTTTTGGAGAAAGTGGAATTTTTGCTATTTTCCTATAAATTGTAGGATTGCCTAGAAAGAATGTCATGTTGCACATGATATTAAATGCAACAACTTATTCAAAGTCAAAAGTACTATTTATTGACACATTAATGTCTATGCATATGCATTTTTAATTTTCATTTGTATTATGTCATAATATAACAGTAGGTTTTGAATTAAATACAGATAGTGAAGAAAGCTTTTGAAATATACTTGCGTTGGTGTGTAAAATTTGTAGTTGAGTCAATTTAACTTCCTCAAAATCTTTAAAGCTTTAATTTTTTTCAATTGTATTATATTTTTTAGTTTTGATTACTTTACTTTACTGATTTGAATATAATTAACCAATAAACTAACCAATGGGCACAATCAATCTCAACCTCAAATTTTGTGGGGCTACTCCATCCATATAGAGAGAGTACTATCAAAATCAGTTCACAAAATGCTGAAAGAAATAAAAACAAACAATAGCAATGGTGGTGGAAATCATCAAGGATTGGTTTCTCATTTGTCAGCTTATAAAAAAAGGCATCAAAAGATGACCAACTCTTCCATTGTGATCCATGCTTGGGGCAGAGAAAAACTGCACTGTACCTAGACCGTCACCTTCTGTCAAACCCATTTCCTGCACGACCCCCCATCCTTGTTCCAGTGATAATAAAATTCATTGAAAAAATGTCAAGAAAAATTGATAAAGTATGGTAGAGAATCATTAATTTAACCATTTGAAACATATATGTATCTTTTACCCATATATTGAAGTCTTTTTTTTTTTTTTTTCCTTATGCAAATGTTCGGATATTGTTGAATTCTAATCATTAAATTTATTTCTTTTTGTGAATATCCAAAATTTAAAATTTGGTAAATTGTTTTTTTTTTTATATTTTTTTAATTAATGATAAGGAATATGTGGTCAATGCATAAATTGATAATTATAAATTTATGTATTTATTTATTCTACTGATATTAATTTTATTTTTTAACAATATCAAAATCAAAACCAATATCATTGTTATTGAGTTCCGTATCACATTGATTAAGTAGATGATATTCCTTGGTAAGTAAATGAGTTTTCGGGCACCCTCTTTTTTCAAAACCAGAATTCTCTACCAATTTTTTTTTTTTTTTTTGGCTAAGCTTTTGATAATCTATTGATATATTAACATAAAAAATAATAGATGATTAAGATTATTATATTTTTCTCTCTTTTACATCGCTCAAACTTAATTCTATGAAAAGGTTAGCACTATGTTAATATTGACAAAGAATTTTTGTTCATTTTTTCAAGTTGATTTTCAAAAATAAATTACACATAAGAATCCATATCAATGAAATAAATCTGGAAATGTAGTAGCAAATTTGAAATAGAAGTCTTCGTATATGCTAGATAAGTCTAGCAGCTTGAGGACAAGTTTCATATGAAGAGAATATTACAATTACTAATTACATATACAACTTTTTAATACCTATAGCTAATCGCGGATCAAATATAATTCTTCTTTTCTAGTGACTTTATAACATATATATATGTTATATATTAAAAAACTGTAAAATATTCATAGATTAATGTCCACACTAAATAATTACTAATTACAGATAACTTTAAAACCTTGAGAAATATTTAGTAATATAAAAAAAAAAAAAAAATTCAGCCCAAGTATATTATGGTCCTTCTCAAATGTGAGATTTCATACGTTTTTCACTTGAAAAATTCTAAATTACATTTATATAAAATGAGATAACTACAATTACAACAATACAAAAATTTCATAGGAAAAAAACATGCAATCCAAATCTCGTAAGAAATAACGTGCAAAATTCCTTTACTTGAAACTTTCAAGACATGATTACTTTATGTCTTTGGCACTTTGCTGTAGCTATTAGGGCTAACCATTGCACTCAATTAGCAATTAGCAAGTTGGCAAGACCACTATTGTAATTTGTACACAACTCAATTATCAGGTTGGTTTTTATTTTATTTTATTTTATTTTTAATTAGTACTAAATGAGTTAGAAGCATGTTGTATTACCTAAATACTTACTCTTATAAGATAATTACTCCCACAAAAAGGAAAAAAATAAAAATAAAAAACTATCTACACAAAACCTATAAAATAAGTTGATAGAACTTCTATCGATTCTGCTAGCTTTATTAAAGACAACATTGTAGTTTTATGTAAAACTGTAAGCAACTATAAATGTCATGCTATATCTCGAACAGGGAATAATGTGGCTCATCGCTTAGCGACTTTGACCTTTTTCTCAGGAGGAGAGTCGAGTTGGGAGACAATGAACCTCAATTGTATCTTTTCCTTTTCTGTTGAATGAAGTTTTAATTTGGTTTAAAAGAAAAAGGTTGATGAAACTTGAATCCGATATCTAAGTGGGTGCATGGGTTTGTATCAATTGAAAATGATGGTATAAGTATCAAATTTGGAATAGAAACCTTCGTAGTAGTAAAATATTTTACAGATAATTATCGATAATATCAAGTTTTTATTTTTATTTTTATTTTTATTTTTAATACGAATATTTACTCAAATATCGATCGAAATCGCTATAACTTTATAGCATGACTTAAAAGATCACCGTCTAATAAAAAAGAAGAGAACGACTCATAATAAGTGGAAAAATACCTACAAGGTCAGTGGGACCTTAAAGGAGAGACGAGATCGAGCCAGTGCCATCAGGGCCACCTGAGTGGGTGCTTGTGGCTCATAAGCCAAGTCTCAACTCAAGTTTGTTTTTAATAATTCACTTAAAAGCAAAATAGAGGTTGATATCCCTTTAAAAAAAATAGACTGATATGAGTAGTAAAAAACAAAATTCAGTCCAGATATGATCACTCATGTTTTTGGCTTTTTGCTACATCAACATACTGTCACACTCAACTACTGATGAAAAGAAAAAATTAAAAAAAAAAAAAAGATTCTTGTTCATCCATAGACAAATCATCAGACAAAGTCTCTCAGTCTCTTCTTAGCCTCATATCACATGCAATAATGTCTTCTTCAGTCTCTCTTCATCTACTATTTTCACTCTTCATCATTTTTGCAACACTTGAAACAGTAACAAAATCAGCACCCACATTGTCTGCTTTTTATCATGGTCAGTCACAAGGCAGGCGTAGTACCACTACTTTGAAGCCAAAGACTCCATTTGAAGCCAAGTACTTCCCTCAGGTTCTAGACCACTTCACTTTTACACCACAGAGCTACAAAATTTTCTACCAAAAGTACCTCATTAATGCAAGTCACTGGCAGAGAGGAGGTCCTATCTTTGTTTACACTGGCAATGAAGGCGACATTGACTGGTTTGCTGCCAACACTGGCTTCTTGCTTGATATTGCTCCCAACTTCAAGGCTCTCCTTGTTTTCATTGAAGTAATTAATGCTTCCAATAAACACTTGATGTTACTTATAACGTTATAACACATAGAACCACATTTTGGGTAGTTACCAGTTACATTTTTCTCTATGTACACAAAACACTTGCTTAGTACCTTGAACAAAATAAGAATATGATTAATTTTTTTTAATGTTTGTCAAAATGTTGATTATGGGTTTGTGTGTTATTTCTATTTGATTTTTTCAGCATAGGTACTATGGGGAGTCATTGCCATTTGGGAAGAGATCATACAAGTCAGCAGAGACATTAGGGTACTTGAACTCACAACAAGCATTGGCTGATTATGCTGTTCTAATAAGAAGTTTGAAACAGAATCTGTCCTCTGAATCATCTCCAGTTGTAGTCTTTGGTGGTTCTTATGGAGGAAGTAAGTTCAAAAATTTCATTATTGTACACATATGCTTCTTACTATACAAATTGTGAGTTGCACATGAATTGGTCTTACAGTTTACTTAAATTACTAGTACTAGCTACAATTTCAAGTCTGTTTGTATTTTATATCAACTAGTATGTTTGTTGTTTTCGTTATTGACATTTTCTTATAAATGCAATTTTTTTGTGTCACTTTCAGTGCTGGCCGCTTGGTTTAGATTAAAATACCCACATATAGCTATAGGTTCTTTGGCATCTTCAGCGCCTATTTTGCAGTTTGAAGACATCACTCCTTGGTCAAGCTTTTATGATGCTGTTTCTAAAAATTTCAAGGTCTCTCTTTCTCTCTATGAATTGAATTTGTAGATTTATATGTCTTTATGTACTAGTAAAATTTGTTCTATTGTGTTCTATGAGATTGTGTCCAGATAGTTTTGCCAATATATGAATGTATACTAGTGTTTGAAAATTGTTTTTCGATTGTGAATCAAATATGCTATGATGAATGTGGGCAGGATGGAAGCTTGAATTGCTATGAAGTGATAAAGGGGAGTTGGGCAGAATTGGAGGCCTTAAAAACTCAGAAACATGGCCTGGCTGAATTAAGTGAAATGTTTAGGACTTGCAAGTAAGTTTTAACATTTCGATCATAGAATTTAGAAGTTGAAAGTAGCATTAGAAGAATTTTATGTAGAGACCTATTGGACCGTTTTTGACCATTTGCTGTTAACAAAACTAATGCTGAAAAGAACTTGTTGATGCACGATAAAAACATTGGGAATGTGTGCAAAGACAATCACATTGCTAGTCGCATTTCATTCTTATAACTTTCATCTACAACTAGCTTATGTTCTTATTAATGTTTTTACAATGACAAACATAATTTGGCCAATGAGAGAGGCCACACAGAGAGAGAGAGAGAGGGAGAGATATAAGTAAGCTAAGTTTGGAAAGGGACTAATGTAGCTAACCATGGTAGTTTGAGGTTGTTAGGGGGTCATATGGTACCCCATATTCGTTTTATGAAAGCAAAAGCAGACAAAAAGGTGATCATGTATCATATTTCAATAAAAAAAACACGGTTTTAGAAACAGAAAAATAGTTTTTTTTTTTCATTTGGTGTATTTTCTGTTTATGTAAACAAATGTTGAAATGCATTTTGTTTTCAAAGTTTAATCAAATCTTTTCTGCTAACTAGGGGCCTTCATTCGATATATTCTGCTCGGGACTGGCTGTGGAAATCATTTGTGTATACAGCTATGGTGAATTATCCAATTGAAGCCAATTTCATGATGCCACTACCTGCCTACCCAGTGCAGCAGGTAAGACTTTTATGTACAAAATTTATGATATCAACTTTTCAACATGTTACGTGTGAAAGATCTATATAAAACTTTTATGCTCCTTCAATCTTGGTTTTTGGTGCAGATGTGCAAAATTATTGATAAATTTCCACGAGGAACTACCAAGTTAAGCCGTGCTTTTGCAGCTGCAAGCTTATATTACAATTATTCAGGTACAGAAACATGTTTTAACATTGAAGACAGAGTTGATCCTCATGGTCTTAGTGGTTGGAACTGGCAGGTAATTCATAAAACATACTCTTTAACGTTCCAAAAATCATTCACTTTTAAAGTCAAGACTATGTAAAAACTGTTCTATCACGTGATTAGCATAAATTGAACGTATAACACGGTTGATCACTTTAATTTAGTAATAATATCACACAGGCATGTACTGAGATGGTCATTCCAATGACTTGCTCTAATGAGAGCATGTTTCCTCCATCAAGCTTTGATTACAAAGCCTTTTCAAAAGAATGCATGAAGAAATTTGGGGTCACGCCTCGACCACACTGGATCACCACAGAATTTGGTGGCAATGTGAGTAGTCCTACATTTCCTCTCCCGTACATTATATTGAACGCTCCCTATTTTGTTCTAACGACGATAAAAGGAAACAAAACAAGCATATTCCGTGTCTAAATTTTGATGTATCTTAATAATGCCATTAAATGACTTAAAGTTTTTCTCACTATTGAATGTCTGTGCAGAGGATCGAGCATGTGTTGAAGAGATTTGGTAGCAACATGATATTTTCCAACGGAATGCAAGATCCATGGAGTAGGGGAGGGTAAGTTGTTTTTTCTTTTTTACTAAAAGTAGGAGGATTCGAATTTGAGATCTCAGTTTTACTAAGAGATGTGGTTACCAACCAGATTATGATTACTGAGAGATCTCTTTTAAATACTTGCTTTAGATCATTTTCATTTGTGTCCATTTAATCTAATTGTTACATATATGAATTGCTTAGTGTGCTGAAGAATATATCTACCACTATCATTGCCCTTGTCACTGAAAATGGTATGTGTATCATCATTTGCAATTTAAAAAATATCTTATGTTTCATCAATGTTACAAGCTTGAGATTCTTATAATTTATGATGCTTCTTAGGAGCTCACCATGTTGATTTTCGATCTGGAACGAAAGATGATCCCAATTGGCTGGTACAGCTTCGACGAAAAGAAGTCGAGATCATTCAAAAATGGATAGATGAGTACTATGCAGATTTGAGACAAGGATAGATAGATGATGCAGGAGTTTTGTATTAGTACTATGTGGTATTCAAAAGTTGTGTAAAATGTAAACCAAAGTTATTATGAGTCTTTAAACAGCAAGTGCAATTTACAAGTCCTGTTTTTCTCTATCAAGTATTGATCCATGGACACATTTGCTCCTTTGAATCATTTTCCATTTTAGTATACTTTGATACTTCTCAAAATCTGAGATATTCATATTAAAAAAATATTATTGTAACATTGATATTTTAGTTAGTATTTAAATATTTACACTAATACTTTTAAAGTAGCGATATTTATACCCTTAAAATATGTATGTGCACCCCATATTTATACTTCTTTAATTTTTAATACTTTCCTCAAGTGAAATTACTTAGAAAGGCTAAATCTTAAAACTTACTCTATTTTAAATAAAAATTTCATAAACAAACATTTAATAATTCTTTAAAAAGTAAATAAAAGAGAATATCATTTTAAACAAATCCGTGATGAGGGCATGTATAATAAACCTTCGAATTATGTGGTTAGTTTTCAAAGTTCTTGATCTTGATCTAACACCAAATCATCTAGAGTCTTTTTAATAAAGGATGATATTGTTGTATGTGGGGAATGAAGATGATGGTCATCAATGCTTTTTAGTGACGGTATTTTTTTTTTCCTAACTTTTTTGTAATATCAAGGACTTATTGTATTCTAACTTCTCAGTTCTATTTATCGATCTCTAAAAAATCTGGATCGATGATATGTGTATCCTTCCTTTTTTATTATTTTCTTTTTCATATTTTTATTATGGGTTAATTTTTGATATATTTTTCTGTTGACACTCAATTGTGGTCAACCCGATTCTCCAAACCCAGTACCTGCAACACAGCAAACCACAAACAAAACAAGTACTACCAGGACCAAAACAAACAAGACGCAACAAGATTTTTACGTGATTCGACAAGAACAATGATCTACGTCCACGACAATTACCCTTTCTCACTCTCAGAGTAATTGTATTTTATTTCGCTCTATCCTTTATAATGAATAGTATCTCCTATTTATAGTGGAGATGTTACAATTGGAATAAGTTTGAGAATCTTACAGATAAAGAAAAAAATAATATACATTAATTGAGATAATATCTTTCGAGATTATCTTTATCGCAAATATAGCAATTGCCAAGATTGCAGAGATTCGTTTTGCGTGAAAATAAGCAAGTTAACTCATTTCCTGAATTGAATTGATTCGCTTTCTAGAAGGTCAACTAGTCAACTCTAGCGAACAACTTGTTCAGTAATCAAATATTGTGTCAGACAGGCAGGCTATTTCAACGATCAGAGGTTGCACTCATCGAGCAGCCTGCCTCGTCGGTTAGATGCTTTCGCTATCGAACAAACGAGCAGAGTCAACTATCCCTCTGACTGTCGAGCAGACGAGCAGAATCCCTGATCGCCGTAATGACTTCTAAAGGGCATTTACCAAGCTGGCCTTTGTCTGCGAACAGACTATCTTTGCTTTGTCCGTCAATCAAATATTCGCACAGTTATCCTGGACACTTGATGTTTTAAAGCAATCGATCACATAAACAGGTGTGCTCGGGCATACCTGTTACTGAATGTCTATACTCCTTTCTTTGACTTTTGACCAGTACTTCCTGGACTTCCTAATATAATGAGCCTTCGTTCTTAGGCTTTTCCCTTGTACCAAAATACCCACAACACTAGCCCCCTTGCTTTTAGTACATTTTTTGTACTGAAAGCAACATTCTTATTTTTAGAGTTCTTTTGGTGAGACATAGACCGTCGCCTCTTTTTAAATGTTATTTTGCTTATGCCACGTGGCAATTCCCTAAGCGCTGGCTTTATGTATATCAAGCGTCGCGTTTATTAATGCACGCATTAAATGCGCGTCTTTTTGATGGCTGCTTATGATGACGAAACCGCGGTTTTGGTGCTAAACCGCTGAATTACTGACAATAATTCGGGTGTTCGGGTATGACGATTGGGGTTCCGAGACATTAGCTATACATAAACCCTTTGTCGCTCCATCTTCACCTTCTATCAGTCATTTTCGAAGACAGACGCTTTACCACTTCTATCGTTCATCATTGCTTTCCTGTATTTTCCTCTTCTTCTCCAGCAGAACTTTCTACACTTAAGGTAACTTCTCACATTCTTTCTTAATTCCTTCCAACTGTAACTGGTACTTGCAGGTGTTTTATTATGAGTTTATGTTATTTGCAAGTATTCTTATTGCACAATTTATCTTGAAAAGTCTGAAGTAGACTATACGCTTAATCACTTTAGGTTATACTCTTGCATACTTTCACATGATTTTCTTAATTCCAATGGAATTGAGAAGCCACCGATTTTGCTCAATACTCTTTGTAATCCGTTGGTCTTGTTAACAAAACTTCCCTGTGCTCGATAGCCCCCCTTTAGACATTATTAGTCTTTTTAGAGAAGTAGGAGTACCCTTAAATATTGAGTTTTGGTCTGCTTTCCATGACCTGACTTCCTTGTTAATTTTATAGATGTCTGGTCGTAGTCGTCGTGGTCATAAGGTGGGGTCTACTGATGCAGCCTCCGAGGAGAAACTTGATCGAGTTATGGATACTGACAACTCAACCTTTCAGAGCGGTGGGGATGTTACTTCCTCTACTCGCACCCACTTTTTCATATATAAGTCTTCTCTTAGTCTTAGCGATCTTGAAACTATCGCTGAAGGCTTTTCCTTACCCTTCGGCTGCCGGGCTATGGTGCCAAAAGCTTCTGACCATGCGACCTTTCCTCCTAAGGGTTTCTTTGCTATTAGCTATCAACACATAGAAGCCGGTTTTAGATTTTCGGTTCACCCTTACCTGGTCGCTCTTTTGAACGATCTTAACCTGGCCCCCTATCAACTTACTCATAATTCTTATGCTCACCTTACTGCCTTAACTTCAATTTTCCTCAAGAACGGCCTTCCTCCTCTGACCCCTACAATGATCCAATATCTTTTTCTGTTTCGGAGCACCACAGGCCCTAAATCCGAGAAGAAAAATGAGTTTTATTATATTTCAGCCCAGAAATCTCCTTACAAAGTCAACCTCCCCCAAGGGGTCAGTAAATCCAACGTAGGCGACTATAAGTCGCGTTGGTTCTATGCGTCGTGTTTGTCTCTATCAGATTTAAAGAATTTTTCCTTTTGCTTTTCTCTCAGTAAGCATTCTTCTATATATTATTATTATTATTATTATTATTTTACTTTCATTTTGCTCGTTGTTGATACTTTCTTTTATGTAGACATATCCAAGAGAGAGATTCCTCTTTCCGATCAAGAGCTTTCCTTGTTAGATCGATTTTCTAAAGTAAAAACTCCTTCGGACGATCAGCCGCCACCTGACGACCTTCTACAACTATACGGTCTTGCTCCCGCGGTCGACCAAAAGTTATTGGACAAAGATTTCGATCTGAGTTCCCGCGAGGACAAAGAGATCTTTTCTGCTTTTGAAGCTTATGGAAAAAGGAAATTCCATATTTGGTAAATATACAAACTCTGGAAATGGTGAGGCTTCATTTTGAGTAGCATTTACCCGATCAGGCTTCTATCTCAGAGAAACCCAACCAGGCTGCTAAGAGTTCGGACGCTCCATCGGCTGCTGAGGTCCCCTCAGAATCACCTCTCCCAAAAGATTCTGATGCTTCGCCCGTTCGCCTCATGAAACAAAAATCAGTGGGAAGGAAATCCTCAATCAGAGATGCTAAAAAAGATATTGCTTCTCAACCCATTCCTGGTGCCAGCAGTTCACCAGCCGCTCGCCCCTGAAATGTTAATAAAGACAAGGAGATTGCTGAATCAGGGGCTGCAGAACCCCCTACCAAGCGTCAAAAGATGCAGGAGATAGACCCTACTGTTGAAGAGCAGACCCAAGATTTTGATGCAGGGATATACTTCAGGGATCTTTTGGATCGCGCGCCTCTATTCCTGGGGATAAAGAAACCAACCCTTTATAACGAATAGGTGAAGGGTGAGAGGTTGATCAATTATTTGGGCTTCTACAATATGCTCGTAAGTCTTTTACTTTTATTGCTGTTGCTTTCTTCTTTGTTTTTCCCGTTTAACTTAACAACTTGTTTCAGACATCCATAGCATATATGAAACTCCTCAGAGAGATTGCGGATTGGCCCGAGGAGAAAACTACCATGGAAGCCACCATTAACTCCCTGGAAGATGAGAAGAATAGAATGCAAGAAGAGGTGAGCTCTTATGAACTGGAACTTGAAAAATCAAGGGAGGCCTTTCGTGATCTGGAGCAAGAACATGAAAAGAATGTGAATCAGAGGTTTGAGCAGCAGAAGAATTTGAAAATGCAAAACGAGCAAATTCTTTCTAGGGATAAAGAGATCGAGGCGCTGAAGAAGGCACTTCATTTCGCTCAGGAATCAGAGAAGAAGCTGAAAGCAGAAAATAATGAGCTAAAGGGGGAATTGTCTTCACGCGAGCATGGAGCAGCTGAAGCTAAAATAGTTATAGAAGCAATGAGACAGGAGACGATTTCTCTTAAGGAACAGATAGCCTTAGAGCGGGAATGTACTGAGACCTTGGTCTAGGAAGCAGAGGAAAGAATAGGGAGTTTATTCCTATACAATCTATGGCTCAAACGGTCAGACGTGGATGTTTCATTCTTTGGTCCAGAAGCTGTGGCAGAAGTAAAGTTTTACGCTTAACAAGCCCAATCAAAAGCCAATCTTCCAGCTTCCCAATCCGATCACCCTCCTGATAGTGCTGCTCCTACTCATACAAGATCTTCCTCCAGCTCTCCTCGTCCAATTAACATTGATGATAGCGGGGCGTTTGGCCAGCAGAATTTCCCTCCTAATACTTATGAATTTTTTCTTACCTGTTCTCTTGTAATAAACTCGTGTTATTGACAATTTTATTCGATTTGATGAATTGTTTGCCATTTTTTTGCATATTTTTCTCAATTTCTTCATTAAATCACGTAGGCTGGAATAATAATCCCATTTATTTGAACAAGGTAAGTGTGGGGACAGCTATCATGCTGAGATTATCCTTTTTAAGGCCTCTTACCTCTGTTTGATCAAATATCCGGTCAGTTGGCTTGCTTTATAAAGCTAATTTATAAGTTTTCTTCTTAGCATTCATTCGAGCAGAGTAGGTGTGGGGACAGCTAGAGCGCTGAAATTATCCTTTTTAAGGCCCCTTACTTCTGCTCGGGTAATAATCTGGACGGACTATTTGCCTTATTTGGTTGGTTTGTAAGCTGTCAATTTTTTCCCAGCATTAAAACATATTCGAGTAGAGTAAGTGTGGGGACAGCTAAATGTGCTGAAATTACCCTTTCTAAGGCCCCTTACCTCTGTTCGTTTAAACCCACAGATCAAATGTTCCTTCCAGAGCTTGTTCGCTCACAGGATACAAAGATCTTCCAGGGTGATTTCATGAGTCCATAGGCCATGAGCGTTCCTTCCAGAGTCCATTTGCTCACAGGTTATGCTAAGGCCTTCCAGGACATTATCTGCTTTTCCCAGCGTTAAAACATATTCGAGCAGAGTAAGTGTGGGGACAGCTAAGTGTGCTGAAATTACCCTTTCTGAGGCCCTTTACCTATGTTCATTTAAACCCACAGATCAAATGTTCCTTTCAGAGCTTGTTCGCTCACAGAATACAAAGATCTTCCAGGGTGATTTCATGAGTCCACAGGCCATGAGCGTTCCTTCTAGAGTCCATTTGCTCACAGGTTATGCTAAGACCTTCCAGGACATTTTCAGCTCACAGATAATGATTACATCTTCTAGAGCCCGGTTACTCACAGGTGGTAATCATATCTTTCAGAGCGTTTGCTTACAGGTATCAATTGAACCTTCCAGAGCATGAGCAGAAATCATAATCAGCCGAATGTGAAACGATCAGGAATTGCCAACTGAAGAAAATCTTTATTGACTTAACTGCATTCATACACACCAAAATAAATTATTAAAGCAAAAAAAACTGAATGATTTAAACATAGTATGGTCGTAGATTTTCAGCATTCCATGCTCGGGGGACTTCTACTCCTTCCAAGTTAGTCAAGTGGTAGGCTTCATTTTCTAAGTTGTCTTTCACAATATAAGATCCTTCCCAATTTGGGCCAAGCGTTCCATCGTTAGCTTTCCGGACAGCTGGTAGAATAAGGCGCAAAACCAGATCTCCTGCTTTAAACTTCTGGATGCGGACCTTCCTATTGTAAAACCTGGCAACTCGTCGTTGATAGACAGCAATCCTCATCTGAGCTTCATCTCTTGACTCCTCAATCAGATTTAAATTAGCAGCAAGCAGATGGTCATTATCCTCCTGATTGAATGTAGCCCTTCTTTGACTGGTGACCTCATATTCTGCTGGGATCATTGCCTCCGAACCATAGATCAATGAAAAAGGTGTTTCTCCCGTAGTGTTACGAGCAGTGGTTCTGTATGCCCATAACACCTTCTGCAATTCATCCACCCAAACTCCTTTCCTTGCTTCCAGCTTAGCTTTTAAGTTTTGTTTGATGGTTTTGTTGACGGCTTCGACTTGCTCGTTGACCTGTGGATGATCTACTGCTGAAAAGCTCTTTTTAATCTCAAGATCTCTGCAGAACTTTTGAAACTGCTCGCTACTGAACTGGGTTCCGTTATCTGTCACGATCTGCTGCGGAACTCCAAACCTGCAAATGATGTTTTCCCAAACAAACTTCTCAACTTTAGTGGAAGATATCTCAGCAAGCTTTTTAGCTTCTGCCCACTTCGTGAAATAATCATGTTTACACTTTCCTCGAGCCATGGGGAGCGGTCCGATCAGGTCCATACCCCAGATGGCAAAAGGCCACGGACTGACCATCTACTGTAAAAAAGTTGGTGGAGCTCGAGGTATTTTGGCGAACCTCTGACACTTGTCACATTTATTGACTATTTCAATCGAGTCCTGCTTCATCGTTGGCCAATAGTACCCCTGTCGAAGAGCTTTCTGAGCCAATGATAGCCCCCCAGTGTGATTGCTACAGTGTCCAGCATGTATGTCGTTCAGAACGACTTGACAATCCCAGCCATCAATGCATCTAAGCAGTGGAGCCGAGAATCCTTTTTTGTATAATCTGTCGTCATAGATGCAATACCGAGCTGCTTGCACTCGAAGACGACGAGACTCTAATTTATCTTCAGGTAACCTGCTGTTCTATAAATACTCTACTAGAGGATTCATTCATGAGTCCTGCGCCACCATAATTGTCATCGCCTCATTTCGCGATTCTGTGCTCGGGATGGGCAAGACCTCTACCGGTACAGCCCCCATGAAATCTGCGTCTTTAGCAGTGGCCAAACGAGCTAATGCATCGACGTGAGAATTTTGTGATCGCGGGACATGCTGCAATTCGTACTTCTCGAAACCTGCCAAAAGTTCCTAGACCTTTTTGCAGATAGATGGTCATTTTTTATCCTTTGGCCTGGTATTCTTCCCGGACCTGGCATACAACAAGTTGTGAATCACTTTTAATCCTTACCCGTTTTGCTCGTACTTCTTTGGCCAATCTTAATCTTGCTAACAACGCTTCATACTCGGCCTCATTGTTGGTGGCCTTAAATTTGAATCTTAAGGCACACAAAATTCTATGACCTTCCGGGTTTATCAGCATTACACCGGCCCCAGCCTTCTGCTCGCTCGAGAATCCAACTACATACAGCTCTCAAAATGGACTTTCAGAAGATTCTGGTTCTTTACTACTCGGCCTTATGAACTCAGCCACAAAGTCTGCTAGCACCTGCCCTTTGATTGTTGTCCGGGGCTTAAATTCTATTTTAAACTGGGCGAGCTCGATGACCCATTTAAGCAGACGACCAAAGGTGTCAGGCTTTTGAAGAACCTGTTTCAAAGGGTACCTGGTCGGAACTTCAATGGTTTGTGTCTGAAAGTAAGGGCGGAGCTTCCTCGATGCTATCACCAAACAATACGCAAGTTTTTCCATGGGGGTATATCTGGTTTCTGCGTCGAGCAACCTTTTGCTTACATAGTAAACAGGAAGTTGCTTTCCATCTTCCTCACGGATCAGGGCCCCACTAAGGGCGTGCTGGGAAACTCCTAAGTAAACGACCAGTTTCTCCCCTTCTACTGGCTTGGATAGTAAAAGTGCTCGGCCCATGTATTCCTTCAATTGTTGAAAGGCTGCTTCACATTCCTCAGTCCATTGAAAATTTCTAGCCTTCTTTAGTACGTCGAAAAACGGAATGCACCTGTCTGTCGACCTAGATATAACCCTGCTAAGAGCAGCAACTTGGCCATTTAGACTCTGCACCTCTTTAATCTTAGTTGGTGATTTCATGTCAATGAGGGCTTTGATTTTCTCGGGGTTTGCTTCAATTCCCCTACTGTTGACCATGAATCCTAAAAACTTGCCTGAGGCTACTCCGAATGCACACTTCAGGAGATTCAGCTTCATTTGAAATTTTCGCAGGATCTGGAACATCTCCCCCAAATCACGTACATGTTCGCGTGCTCGTTTGGATTTTACTAACATGTCATCGACGTATACTTCCATCGTTCCCCCTATCAAACGTTCAAACATCATATTTACCAAACGTTGGTAAGTTGCTCCTGCGTTCTTTAGCCTAAATGGCATCACCTTATAACAGTAAAGTCCCCGATCAGTGATGAAGGAGGTGTGTTCCTCATCGTCGGGGTTCATTGGGATCTGGTTATACCATGAAACTGAGGAGCTGATGTCCAACAGTACCATCAACAAGCTGATCGATCCGTGGTAAATGAAAACTGTCTTTCGGACATGCCTTGTTTAAATCGGTAAAGTCGATACAGGTCCTCCACTTTCCGTTCTTCTTTACCAGAACAGGGTTTGCTACCTAGACCGGGTAATAGACTTCCCTAATAAATTTGTTTGTCAGGAGTTTCTCTACTCCTTCGCTGAGCACCTCATATCGTTCCTCCGTCATCGGTCTTCTCTTTTGACGAACTGACTTATGGAGAGGATTAATGCTCAACCTGTGCGACATTACATCCGGGCTAATTCCTACCATGTTTTCATGATTCCATGCGAAGACATCTAGGTTTTCTTTTAAGAACTCAACGAGCCGTTCCTTAATGCTTGGGTGTAGATCTTTCCTTATCTTTAAACATCGTTTGGCATCTTGCTCGCTGACCTGCACATCTTCCAATTCTTCCACAGGGCTTGTCGCCTGATCTTTATCTATTTCTCTCGGATCAAAGTCCTGACTCACTCCTACAGTGCTGATTGGTTGTTTCTTTTCCTCAGTCACCACACTGACATTTTTTCCCTTGACCCCATCCTTTACTGCATTTTTATAGCACCTCATTACCACTTCCTGTTCTCCTCTAACACATCCTACTCCATTTGGAGTGGAAAATTTAATAGTGAGCGTTCTAGTGGATATTGTTATATCTAAGTTGTTCATAGCTAGTCTTCCGAGGATAACATTATATGTCGAAGTACAATCGATAACTAAGAAATCGGCCATCGTGAGAGCTTGTCTGTCCGAATCCCCTATAGAGAGTAGAAGTCTAATCTGCCCCCGCGGCACAATTGCATCTCCTGTAAAGCCAAAGAGGGGTTCAGGGGATGGTGATAAATGCTCAGATGCTAAACCCATTTGTTCGAAACAACCTCTGTACATCACATTCACCGAGCTGCCTGTGTCCATCATTATCCTCCTTACTTCAGCATTACCGATTCTTGCCCTGATGACCAGCACATCATTATGGGGCCAATGTACACCTCGGGCATCTTCTTCATTAAACATCATGCCACCTGAGGTTACTCTGGCTTTCTTGGTCGGTCTTTCCATCCCACTATGACCTGTTAGTAGGATGCGATTGGCCTTCCGTACATAGCGCTCTTACGATCTGTTGGATGTCCCTGCAATGTGCGGTCCTCTATGGATAGTAAAGATGGTCCTCACAGCGGGTAAGTGGCCTTGATCATTCATCTGCTGTGGATGTTGCTGAGCAGGTTGCCAAGATGGATCAGGGTGTTCTTGTACCGGCTGATGCCCTTGCTGGGGATGCTGATTTTCTGATCGCGCCACATACTTCCTCAGACGACCTGTTCTGATCAATTCCTCTATCGCATCCCTGAGTTCCCTGCACTGAGAAGCATAGTGCCCGTTTTCTCTATGGTAAATACAATATTTTCTTAAATCTTGGAATCTCCTTGGGATATTTGTGGGACTTGGCTTCCCGAAGTTCTCCCGTCTTTTCTTTGCTTCAAATATCCTGTCTTATCTATCAGTCAGGACGCTGTAGTTCTGATAGCGATCTCTTAGTGGAGATGTCTTTCTTCCGGACTCATTTTTTGACCGCTTCGCTACCTGATTACTAGAGCGATGCTTGTGACCGCTTTCTTCACTTTCACGCTGACCCCTCTTTTTTCCTTGGCGGTAACTGCTCGCTCCATTTTTCTGCTCGTTGGACTTCTTCTGCCCGAAAGTATCTTCCCAGCAAATCTCTTTTACCGCGCGATCATAAAATTCCCTCAGGCTTTTCATAGGGTTCCTATAGATGCTTTTATAAAACTTTTCGTCCTTCCTCAAGCCTGCAGAAATCGCAGTTAAGATACTTTCATCATAGGGATTCTCCACATTGTTTACCTCACGTCTGAATCTGGCAATGTAGTCCCTTAAAGTCTCCTCCCGCTTCTGAAAGATAGTTGATAAGTGGCAAGTTGGCGCGAGCTGTTTTCTCAACGCTTTATACTGATCCTTGAACTTTCTTTGACATTCATCCCAGCTATTTATACTGTGGGCCGGAAGACTCCTCAGCCATGCCCTTGGCACATTCCCCAGTGTTGCTGGGAACACTCGACACTTGACCAGAGGATTAGAAGTCTGCAAGTCCATTTGAACATTGAAAATGTCCAGATGATCATACAGGTCATTATCCCCGTCATAAAGCGGGATGTTCGGGAGCTTAAACCTCGGTGGCAGCGGCTGCTTTTCAATCTCTCTCGAGAATGGAGTTCTATCCTCTCGTACCTCTGCTAGACCGTGGATCCCGGGTCTAGTTTCCAGTCGCTGAACCCTTTGCATTAATTCTTGCACCATCGGGTCTCGTCGTTCAATTCTATTCGTTGGGGACCGATGATTCCCCCTACTCTCTCGACCTTCAGAAACACAGGTTCGTGATCTCCCTCAATCCATAGACATTCTTTCATGTGATCTGTTTCTTCCGTGAGAATTCCCTACATGAGATGATTCTCTTCGGTGCACATGTTCTCCATTGCGCTGGTGGATTCTTTCATTCCCACGGTCAGTCTCTACACGGCGGTTACCATCCTGACTTACTCTAGTTCTCAGGTTTGGAGGGTGAGGTGCTACTTCTTCCTCACGAATCTGACGTCCTTCGCCTCTCGGGGGCAGGTTCGAGGAGCGAACAGAGACCACCGGCTGTTCCCTTATTCTACCCATCTCCTGTCTTCTGGTAGGTACAACACCCATCGACTGATGTTGAGGATGAGGGTTTGCGTTCCTGGGAACCTCTTGGGCCTGGGCCTGCGTCAGGGTTCTAATGGCTTCCGCTAATTGTGCTACTGTATTTTTTAACGCTTCCTGACGCGCTTGCCAACCTGGTACAGCTTCTCCACCAATAGTTGCTTGGTGTGGGGGAAGAGGAGGCAAAGCTGCATTAGACGTCCTTGCTGCTTGACCCTAACCTTGATGGCCCTCCGATTGGTCAGCTTCTATTGCAACAACCCTAGTTGTCTTGATCCTGACCATGTCAACAAGTCAAAATAAAAGAGAATAGTAAAAAGTTGTTATATCGCAGTCTGGGCTCTCTTTCTAGCGCCAAAAGATGTTGACACTAAATTGTGGTCAACCCGGTTCTCCAAGCCCAATACCTGCGACACAGCAAACCACACACAAAATAAGTACTACCAGGACCAAAACAAACAAGACGTAACAAGATTTTTACGTGGTTCAGCAAGAACAATGACCCACGTCCACGATAATTAGCCATTCTCACTCTCAGAGTAATTGTATTTTATTTCGCTCTGTTCTTTACAATGAATAGTATCTCCTATTTACAGTGGAGATGTTACAATTGGAATAAGTTTGAGAATCTTACAAATAAAGTAAAAAATAATATACATTAATTGAGATAATATCTTTTGAGATTATCTTTATCGCAAATATAGCAATTGCCAAGATTGCAGAGATTCGTTTTGCGTGAAAATAGGCAAGTTAACTCATTTCCTGAATTGAATTGATTCGCCTTCTAGAAGGTCAACTAGTCAACTCTAGCAAACAACTTGTTCAGTGATCAAATATTATGTCAGACGGGCAGACTATTTCAACGATCAGAGGTTGCACTCATCGAGCAGCCTGCCTCGTCGGTTAGATGCTTCCGCTATCGAACAAACGAGCAGAGTCAACTATCCCTCTGATTATCGAGCAGACGAGTAGAGTCCCTGATCGTCGTAGTGACTTCTAAAGGGCATTTATCAAGCTAGCCTTTGTCTGCAAATAGACTATCTTTGCTTTGTCTGTCAATCAAACCTTCGCACAGTTATCCTGGACACTTGATGTTTTAAGACAATCGATCAAATAAACAGGTGTGTTCGGGCATACCTGTTACTAAATGTCTATACTCCTTTATTTGACTTTTGACCATTTTGACCAGTACTTCCTGGACTTCCTGATACAATGGGTCTTCGTTCTTGGGTTTTTCCCTTGTACCAAAATACCCACAACATTTTCTAAATTTAAGATAAAGGGTATAATGGGTAATGAGTAGGGGTATCAATACAAACTAAACATTTTTAGAAAAAAAAAAATATATATATATATATATATGTACACACACATATATGGGGTATTTGCTTGTTATAATAATTATTGATTTTTAAATATGTTGACAATAAAAGTGATTATTTATCACATGAGAATCAAGATTCTCGACATAATATTATCGATAATTCCAAATTGAAAAACAATTAACAGTCTAAAAGTATAATAAAAAAAGATGAAAAATATTTTTTTAATTAATCATAAGATAATTCAACAAATGGTCAGGAATTTCTAGAAATTTACTGAAAGTAAACAATTAAAATATAACCTATAATCTTTCAAAATATATATATATATATATATATAACATATAAATTTATCCTTAAAATACCAAATATATCAACCTTTTATAGTACAAATAAAAATATCGATAATATCAACAAATACAAATGATAAGATTCGAACCATTTGAATTATAATTGGATGTACATATCAATAGGTAACCTATCAATTGAATTACTTTCTTGCTTATTTTCTCTTGTTCTCTTATTAGTATTTATATTCATTATTTTTGAGTTTTATTTTTTAATTAGGGGTGGGGCACGGTTCAGTTTGGTTTTGGGCAAAACTGAACCGAACTCAAAAAAATAAAAATGGTTTTCTATTTTGAAAACCAAACCGAACCGAACCGAGCCAACTTAGATCTGTTCAGTTCGATTTTTAGGTTTGGTTAATCTTTTTTTAATTGTGAGCCTTTTATACCCCAATTTTTTTAATTTTAGGTTGTTTTGAGGTTGAATAAGTTTTTCCAACCCAAACCGAAGTAGAACCAAAAAATTTAGTTTTTGATGTCAAAAACTGAATTGAACTGAATATAAATTGAAAACCAATATTTACGATCTAGTCCGGTTCGGTTTCGACCTATTTTTTTGTCCTTCCCTATTGTTATGAATGATTTTGCGATTAAGCCGATTGAGCCGAGAAAGGCCCACAATATAGGCCCAATGACCCGAAGGCCCAGGAAACCCATTGATCAACCCATCTCTTTGATCGCCCGGCTGATCACCAACTTGCTCGCTTTTCTGATCGCTACCATGTTCGTATTCCAAGTCTTCCTATTAATCATTAACCTGCTCGCTATTAAGCTCGGTGTCCTGCTCGATACCTTACTCGGTATCTGTTTGTCCCTGTGCTCGCTCATTAGATAGAGTAGAGATCCGTTTGCTTTGATCGATCAGCTGCTCGTCAATTCCTGCTCATGCTCACTTATCTGCTCGCGTTTGAGGTAGTTTGCCCATTGAGTTATCTGATCGCTTGAAAGCTCGCTTATGATCTGCTTCTATGACCCTTAGGGCGCCCAATTATCTTGAGCTTTATTTGCTCGCTAGTTCGAGAGAACATTCTGTTTGTTGGAGAGGTTCATCTCTGTCCCGTCCATAAAATCACAAGTCAATAGGAATCAGAGCTGTTAGGTGGATTACAGCTCAAGGCGTGCCGTCCACGCCAATCTCGTCAAAGATTACAGCTTGGATTACGGGAATCTCACCTAACCCGCGTGGGTTAGCCGCCTAAACCCATACTTTGGGCAAAATAAACCTGACACTGTCAGCCGCATTAAATGCAATTCAAACGCATTAAATGCGGTCCATCATTGTAATATTTGTTTACTGTACATTATTTTATTGCACTCTACTGTAGCTTCTCCCCTTCTCTATAAATAGGGGAGGACCCTTATTGTAAAGGGAGATAAATTTTTTGAGTGTCGTGACCCTATTAAAATAGTGAGAGAGTGAACAGTGGACGTAGACATCTTTTTGGACCGAACCACTTAAAAACTTATTGGTGTTTTCTCTTTCCTCTTTGACCTCATCTCCTTTGCTTCTTACTTTGCTTATTCAATAACATCGAATCCAAAACTGTAGCTTGGGAGCTTGGGCTTAAAACATAAACCTGATCGACTAAATCCAAACGTCGACTCCTATTTATAACAACATGTTATATGTATATCATAAATATATTATGGATTTGAGTTCCAGTCATTTTTCTATCCAAACCTTAGAAGGAGAGTGAGTGAAAATGTGGTAGGGACCGGTGCGTCGGTGTGTGATAAAACATAAATAAACAATCAAGAAGAGAGCTGACTTCTTCATTAAAAAACATTAACATAAAGAGTAGATTCATATTTGACAAACTAGTAACTAAGAATAACTATTAATCACTTTTTCACTGTCTAGCAAAATCAATCAATGAATTCTTTGCATCCACACTAGATCTCAGATAGACCGGGAGAGAAGAGAGATTGAGAGAGAGAGATGTCAAGGAGATCATCAGGTGGTTGCTTGAGGTGTTGTTTGGTGATATTTGCGGTGGTATCAGCTCTAACTGTGTGTGGACCTGCTCTTTATTGGAGATTCAACAAGGCCATCTCTTTACCTTCCTCTTCTTGCCCTCCTTGTAACTGTGATTGCCCTCCTCCTCTTTCACTTCTCAACATTGTTCCTGGTATCTCTCTACTCTTCTCTCATTGGTTTCTGCTTATGTTGGGTTTATATTATTATGTTAATTAGAGCTGCTGAATTTGGAGGTACCCTTTTCATTGTTTTGAGGTTTTGATATGTTTTCTGCAGTTGGGTTGTTGTCAAAATTTGTGATTTTGTTTGTTTAGGTGTTGTTTGTTTTGGAGTGATGTTTAGGGTTCTTCCCATTTTGTTATTTTTTGAGGGTTTGGTTTGTTTTGATCTAATGGTTTTGTTACTGATTTTGAATTAGTGAGTTTTTTGTATGTTGGAGTAGTTGCGTAATACATATAATTAGGGGACACCTAACTGAAGTTAGATTTTCAAATTTGAGGTTTTGATCTGATGTTGCTACTGCTATTCTCAGATTTGGTTTCTCTTTGTGCTTGGTATAGACTTTAGATATGTTGATTTTTCATGAAACCTGAGCAAGTGTCCATTTCATGAAATTGAGGTTTTGATCTGTTGTTATTGTTAATTATTGAATCTGACTTCTTTCCTCACTTGGACTGGAACTGTGGCAATGACTTTAATCTTAGGTTTGGTGTTCAATCATTTTTCTATCATACTGGAAACAAACAGTGCGCTTTGTTCTTGTATGGAAATCTAAGATTTTGTTAATTATCTAAGAATGTGCTAGCTTTATGCAGTCTGGACTGGCCCCCAACAAAATAAAACCAACTATTCTACAAATGCAAATCACAAACATTAACTAAGGGCTAGTAAACCTTTTGATTACTTGTTTATTTTATTAGTTTAAGAGATTGTATTTTTTCTTTGTAATTTTTTCTACTCACCTGCAACTGAAAACTCACACAACATCACTTTTCGTATGAAGGAGTCAACTTCTGTTTATACATCATATCCTTCACCTTTGTTCATTAGGGTGTCGGTTGCATCAAAATAATTTTGCATATTCTGTTGTGTGTGTGGAGATGTCATTAACATTGCATTAGATTTGCAGATGTGCATCCTGATCCTTTATCGGTATCCTATAAAAGTTTTTTTCCTTGTGAGCTTTTGCCTTAATGTTGTATTTTTGTCAGCAAGGCTTTGCCCAAGCTGTGCTTTTATAATCAAGCTTTTCATGTAAGCATAAGCATAAGTAAAGTTAAATAATTTGACTCGATAATCTTTTGCAGCCTTTGAAATTTGGTGTTGCTTCAGATCTCTTTGAACATTCATAGATCAGCCCAAAGTAATATACATATTTCACGATAATTTTGAGATGTATTCAATTGGCTTATCAATGTGCAGTTTGATATTACTTTAGAATGTACTAGTGTGAGCTGAGAAGTTAGTAACATTCAAATGCCATTTTCTTAGCTGAGAAGTGATAATGCCCATCTTTTGGCCTTTTAGGTAACAATTAATAAAGTTAATACTTAATAGCACTTACTGGTTTGTAGTCGTCTATTTAGAAAGAAAGGGAAAAAGAAAAAAGATTCTACCATTGTCTTGTGCAGTTCAACAATTTTATATTCTATGTTATATCCTTGCTTTTGCAGCTGTTTTCATGCTCTGCTTTCAATTTGCAGTTCATAATTCTCAGACTATTGTTTATCAAAATTTAGATTTACTTTTGAAATTTCTTGCAAAATCCAGAGCTGCCATTTCTTGGTTTGTTGTTTTTGAAAGTCTGGGATTAAATTCAGCATTTTCAAAATTTCTCAGTTTCCACGTAGATTCTAACACCTATGTTTTGGCTTTTTCTTTTGCAGGGCTAGCCAATCTCTCAGTCACAGGTTAGAGCTCCTTTTTTTAGTTGAACTTAGTGCAGCTTCATGATTCGTGACTTCATATCAGTTTTATTAGTCTTTATAATTGGAATAATGCTGAAGATGACTCCAATAAGTCTCAGTCAATTATTTGGTTGTGTCTTTCATTTCCTGTTTTATTTCTTTTATCGAGAAGTCTAATTTGGCAGTTTTGTTGTTGTTGTTTTTATTTTTTTTCTTCTTTTTGACTCATTTCACATATATTCTGAACTTGTATATTGCCTTGTTTGTCTGGCCGGTAGCTTGTATATTGTAGTGTAAAATGTTAGTATGGTATAGTGCATGAATTGGTTACACTTCGTATCAATTTACCAATATTTCTTCTATGTTTTGGTATCTTAGCTATTCTACTTCAGGATTTAAAACATTTAAGGCTGGTGACATATGCTAATGTTTGCTGTTAGCCAATGATATTATTAAAAGAATGATGTCCAACAATCTGCAATTTCAGATTGTTAAATCTTTAGAGCAATAGCTGATTAGATGAAAGTTGTATAGCTCTTCAATCTTTCGCAGTTGTTTATTCAAATTTCTTAAATTTTCATTCTAAAGTGTCAAAAAGTACCTCCTTTCAGTTTCAGGTGGGTCGGTTGATTCTTGAGCCTCATTGTGCACTTGGATTAGATGTTGGTTACATAAAAAATAACGATATTAAGATGTAATAAAAGGACCAATAGGAGGCTTTGAAAGATATTGTTTGGCCAGTTAAAGCTTTCAACAAGTATTTATTTATTTATTTGTTTAGTCTCATTTCACTCCCCAATTTATCAGGTTCATTATAACCTTTTTTTTTCCCTGTTATTTAAAGTTGAATTTCTATAAAAACGATACCGACTGTGGTAATGACACAGATTGTGGAAGTGATGACCCTGATGTCAAGCATGAGATGGAAAAGCAGTTTGTGGATCTTCTGACAGAGGAGTTGAAGCTGCAAGAGGCTGTTGCTGAAGAGCACTTGCGCCATATGAATGTCACCTTTGGTGAAGCGAAAAGGGCGGCATCTCAGTACCAAAGGGAGGCAGAAAAATGCAACGCCGCAACTGAATTCTGTGAGGAGGCCAGAGAACGGGCTGAAGCCTTGCTGATCAGGGAAAGGAAGGTGACTTCCTTGTGGGAACGGAGAGCCCGTCAAATGGGTTGGCTAGGTGAATAGTTTTTGGTATAATTTTTCAAAGAAGTCCCATATAATCAAACCAACAAATTGTCCAATCATCAAATATTATAAGCAAGCAGGCAAGCAAATCGCTTGAGTTGTTTTGTGAAGGCAGAATTGCCTCTCTCAGCTTGTATTTCTTAAGATAAGATAAATCCATCAAAGTTTTAATTTGTAATTGACCTATTGTGGATACTTTTATCATTTACCATAATATGATCTCTAAATACCTACTTCAGTACATTATTTCTACAATCCTTGGTTTACACATTGAGGTTGGTCCGAGTCTCTGAGATGCATATATATCACATCTGCTATATTTTCACATACATCTTGACATGTAGACCAGGCTGTGTTTACATCCAACACGTTGCAACAGTCAAGGTCTTGACGGGGTCTGCGGTCTCGCGCCGGGGTTCAACCTAGCATGATTTCCATGCTTGAGGTCTAACAAGACTTATTGGTATGATACATAATTGTATTGGACAGTGTTTAAGTCATGCTAGACCAAGCTATTTGCATTTGGTGTCTTTTAGCCATCTTGAATTTATTGTTTTACAAGTCAACAAATTTCAATAATGAATCTTAATGACCATTGAAAAAGTCCATTGTATTTTTATGTCAACTGAATTAAATGAATAGACAGGATTTGTGGAGCAGATTAGTTTTTCTGCAAGAGAATCAAGGTACAATTTTTAATTTGAACAAGAAGGCAAACCAGATCTAGAACAACATAAGATATTAGCCATTTATTGACCAATGTTTAATTCCTTCGAACACCATAGCCTGCACACACATATATAAAATAAGTAAGCATGTGCCTGCATGTGGAGCTGACTTGGCTGATTTCTTGCTTATCTGAATAATGTTATCTAATGGCGCTGGTATATACTATTTGAAGGTCATACTAGAGTTTAGCTAATAAGATACCAAATATTCTCTACTGACTTTATTTTCAGTCATTAAATGTTATCTTGATTTTGTTAAAGTCTTATTGCTTTTAGTTTTCGACTGATAAAAGTATTTAACAGCAAAGAAGAAAAATAGTATGCAATTCTGATTTCTACTAACATTTTATAAGTAGCTAAATTCTCACATTATTTAAAATTTTTGATCATCAGACGAATTTAATAATAAAATTTAAACGTTCTTATTGATAAAGTATACAACCCCGAAAATGAACAAAATCAATTCTTCGGTTTCTCTTTATTTTTCATAAGTAATTAATTTCTAATATCATTTTAAAGATGAAATATCTTGACCTTTAGGATCCATTAGCCAATTATTCTCCTTTTCCTTAGGCAAGAAGGTAAAAAATTTTCCTCATAATTTTCCATATATCCAAACAACATATCATGTAAGAAACGAAAATCTTCAACGGACTATTAAATCGGCGTGATATGTTGATATTAGTATAAACTTCTAATAATAATATGACATAAGGAAGGTTACATCAGCATCAATATACGAGGCCTAGATCAACATCCATGGAAGATTTTCTGCGTGCAGGAGGCAACAACGTGATAGCGAAGAAATATGTAGGGTCCCAACTCCCAAGTGGATCCATACCATAACAAACATTGACTTTTTCTCCACGATGAAAAAAATAGTCCAAAGGGCCAACCAATGTCTGCAAAGAGCATCATACCATATAACGCGGTTTCAACTTTCAAAGTTCATGCACTCACTCTCAATACACAGCTGTGATGTGTTCTTGATCTCTCTATGCAAGAAAGAATCTTCATTCTATTTTACTTATTTATTCGTACAATAATTTGTCAGCAGAAGCTATAATAACAATAAATATACAATATATCTAGATCAAAGTGATCAACACAAGAAAGATAATAAATAAAAATAAAAAAGTGACCAATAGATCTTCATTGCTGCAAAAACCGACCCAGTTACCACCTCTAAAAATGTCATTGAAATAGTTTTGCTTTTGAAAAACTTAAAAGGGTGCTGAAAGTTTGAAGCTTTTTTGGATTTGGGTGTGTGTGTATGGATCTGTAGTTAGTTAAGATTCCAAAGATGGAAAATTTGAGGAACAAGAAGAGGGTGTATGAGCAAAGTGTGGAGGAGGAGGCAAACGTTGTGCCAGATTCCAAGAAGTCAAAGTTGCCTGCTTTGGCCAGGTTTGTTTTCTGTTGATGGCGTGTGTTCATATATCTTGTTTTGGTTATTGTTATTTAGTGTTGTTTATAGTTTTAGATGATTTGACTTTAAGTTTAGGGAGCTAAGAGGAACTTGTAGACTCAGGATGCATTGTTTGTTGATGTTTGATTAACAAGATTTAGTTACTTGAATGTGTTGCTTCACGGTTTGATTTGGTTAATTGGAAACTTCAAATTGTGTGTATGTATGTGTATGCAGTGTAATTGTGGAAGCTTTGAAGGTGGATAGTTTGCAAAGGCTTTGCTCATCTTTGGAGCCTCTTCTGCGCAGAATTGTGAGTTGAAAACTTGCTTGTGATGTGTTAGTTTGCGTAGTTTTGGGAGTTTGATTGCAGAACATTGATGATTACCCTTTTTTTTTTTTTTTTTTTCAGTTTGTGTGTTTGGATCACACGTAATGTATGTATGGCATGCCATTACACATCTAGATTTTGTTAATTTTGTGAATTTATGAATGATAGGTTAGCGAAGAAGTGGAGCGCGCTTTGATCAAGTTTTCTAGTGCTAAACTCCCTGCAAGGTTTGTACCTAGCTTTTACCATAACCGGGTTTTATGCGTATAAAAATCTTTGAGATGTTATGTATCATAATGGATTTTTGTACAGGGGTGAAGGACTAGATCTTGAAGAAGGGCGTTTATCGATTTCTGGGGACTCATTGATTGTGTTTTTTCTCTTATGACAGTGCTCCACCACCAAGAATACAAGAACCAGGAGAGAAGAATTTGCAACTTCATTTCAAAACAAGGATGCCGCCTCACCTTTTTACAGGTGGAAAGGTTGAGGGAGATCAAGGAGCGGCGATCCACGTTGTGTTGGTAGACATAAACTCAGGTAATATTGTCCAAACTGGACCTGAATCAGCTGCAAAGTTGAGTGTCGTGGTGCTTGAAGGTGACTTCAACGAGGAAGATGATGACAATTGGACTCAAGAGCACTTTGAGAGCCATGAAGTGAAGGAGCGCGAGGGAAAGAGACCTCTTCTGACGGGGGAATTGCAGGTGATCCTCAAGGACGGAGTCGGAACTCTAGGAGATCTTACTTTCACTGACAACTCTAGCTGGATAAGGAGCAGAAAGTTCAGGCTAGGTGTGAAGGTCTCCCCTGGATATTGTGAGGATATTCGTGTTCGTGAGGCTAAAACTGAAGCTTTTGCTGTCAAAGATCATAGAGGAGAATGTGAGTTCCTCACCATATCTTTTACTTATACGACTGACAAGCTGGTTGTCTTAATCAAACGTTGACGTCCAAATTGTTTGTATAATTTGCAGTGTACAAGAAACATTACCCACCTGCCTTACATGATGAAGTTTGGAGGTTGGATAGAATAGCAAAAGATGGAGCACTACACAAAAAGTTGGTGCAGGCTAACATTTTGGCTGTCGAAGATTTTCTTCGACTACTTGTTAAAGATCCTCAGAAACTAAGAAATGTAAGGCTTTAATTCTTCCGATTTTGTTTTACTTCATTAATTCTAGTGATTTATGTTCTTTCTGGTGTCATTTGTTATTCACATACCGAATTTCTCTTTGATGTTTGCAAAATAGATCCTTGGGAGTGGTATGTCGAATAGGATGTGGGAGAACACAGTGGAGCATGCCAAGACATGTGTATTGGGTGGGAAGCTTTATGTTTACTTCACAGATGGAACTCACAGCACTGGTGTCGTCTTCAACCATATTTACGAGCTTAGAGGCCTCATTGCTCATGGACAGTTCGTGACTTTGGAATCGCTGAACCACAATCAGAAGGTGAGACATTCTTCAATACTGAAAAATTATTATGGCTTAATCATCACATGATTTCGGCTACTTACATGTGTTATCTTATTTGTTTTATACACATGCAATTACACAGTTTTACAAAGGTGAATTCCAATATCAGTATTGCTAAATTCTGAATTTTAGGCAATGTTTTATGTTGTTCAACAGACATCCATTTTACAGCATTTGCATCTGATAGTTGAGAACAATCAAATTGCAGTACTAATGCGCATATTTGCCAACAGATATCTGTTGATTCCTTGGTGAAGAGGGCATATGACAATTGGCATCAAGTGGTTGAATATGACAGCAAAATCCTGAACTCACTGGCTAGTAGCAAGAATGCTAAAAGACCCTCAGCTGTGCCTATACTCGATGACAACTATGACCCAAATCACTGTATTTCGACAGTGCAAAGCAGGCAGCAATACATCTCCTCTGAACCTACTCCACATTGTCAAACTACACACAACCAACCTCCAGTACCTCAGTTGATTGAATTTCCATTCGTGAGGTCTGATGAGACTGCAGTGATGACACTAAATAACCCCCAAGCTGTGTTATCTGGCAACATCGATTACATGAACCCTGCTGTTGGGAGTTCGTACTATCCAGGTGACTGGTCTCAATCAAGGAACAACGGGCAGGGAATGGAAGACTTTTTCTCTGAGGAAATCCGAATTCGTAGTTCAGAGATGTTAGAGAGTGATGACATGCAAAGACTCTTAAAGACATTAAGTATGGGAGTAGGTGTTGGAATGACTCCTGGCTATGATCATCATTCCAATGAGGCTTGTTACTCTTATGGCATCCAGTATGAGCCTCCGGTGGACCATACCAACAGGCCGGAGCTCAGCAGGGGCTCGGCGAAGGCTGTTGTCGGATGGCTTAAGCTCAAAGCTGCTTTGAGATGGGGTATATTTGTAAGGAAGAGAGCTGCAGAGAGGAGGGCTCAGCTTGTTGAGCTAGAATGAGTTTGATGCTCATTATCTAATTTTACATCATTTAAAACATTCATTTGATGCCTCAGGATTACCTAAATTTTCCATTTCGTTTCAAGAGAAGGCAAGAAAATGTATGAGAAATATATAACATTATAGTAGTTGGGAGATCTTTTTCATAGATTTTTTCACCTTGCTTTTTCTGGTAAAGAACCACAGAATAAAGTCTTGATGTTTTCACTGTTTAAGGCTGTTACTTTCTTTAACGTTTCAGGCAAAGGATATGCTATAAGATTTGAATGTTTTCTGAAGAACAAAATGTATAAAATTGTTCCAATGGCATCATATCTAAGTTTGTTAACTGCTCTCTTTGCCTTTTGATTTATGGACCCTTGATGTAATCACCAAAGTGGTGCTTTTTTCCTTTTTTTTTTTTTATCCGAACCAACATCAAACAAATCAGAAGGCTGTCAGGACTTGTTGAGATATCACCAAAAAAACGTTCACCTGCAATTAAGCCAAATCACAAGGAAGAGAAACTAAATTCACTCAAAATATATGCGGTCAGTTAATTATGACACAGGCCTCATAAATAAAAAAAGGGCCATCCACCATGCAGTGAATTCCTTGGACTTCAACACAATGCCTTAAAGATACTGTAAATTATTAAGAACAATTTCAACATCAAATCAACATGAGAAAGAATTTGAAAAAGGAACTCTGCTGTCTTTCATTGCAACCAGAAATTGAACGTGGCAACAGAAAAAGAATGGAAAAAGTTACATAATTACAAGCTCCTAATAAAGATGACCAAACTTGTGTCGTTGTCACCCTTTCTCTACCCCATGAATTGCCAATGACTATTCATATGCACGGTCCAAGGGAGTAATCATCGAATCCGAATTCTGCATCCACTAACAATGGATCATTTTGTTCCTGCATCACATGCATTAACCTCGTAAAGATCGAGCAAAAAAATGTTGCATCAACTGCATTGATTTCTATAGACAAGCACCGAAGTAAAACAATTTGGTCAAGGATCCTCAAATAGGAACAAATTCTAATGGTCTCACCTATAATTTTAAAGAATTCAAATTCTTATGTCCATTTTCTTTCAAATTCTGTCACAAAACTTTATCCAAAGGAAGATTTGGTGACGGAAGTAATCTTGACTCAACCACTTTCATGCTTGACATGCATCTGAGATAGTGTGGTCTCTTGAATCTAAGTACTAATATCTAACTTATAACTATGATGCAGGCAGAAAAGATAGTAAAATGCCGGATATATAATTGACACAGGACAATCAAGATAGCTAACTTACCCGTTTCATTATTGTGTTCATTAAATCATCCAAGGACTCGTAATTATTTTGAATGAAACCATCTTGGGCCTTGTTTTGCTCGAAGCTCTGGCTAAAGGGACCCATATCACAATTGCCCACGCCTAGGGAGTTTATGTTGTTGAAAGAATGACTTAAGTTGTGGTTGTAATTCATATTCTGAATGGCGCTCGTGATCCCACCAGCTTGGCATTCCATGTGTCCTCTAGAGTCCCCCAGAGGGATTGGAGCAGACATGGAAGCAGAATGATCCAGCGAATTGTTACCAAATTGACAAGACAAGTTGCCATTCAAGCTGGTATGAGACAATTGATCATTACCGAAAGGTTCACTTACTGGCAAAGAATTTGATGGAAACTTAGACATTTGACTAGCACCTTGCCAGCTTTCATCACGTCTACTATGATCTAGAAAAGTAGAAGATCCACTAGCACCCATGTTGAAAGTTCCTGGATTTAGCGTGGCCACACTGAGAGAAGATTGATTTCCAAACGATCCCCGAATCTGTGCTGCTTGTAGGTTGGCTTGTAACATCAACGGATTGCTTGAGGGACTACATAGAGAACTGCTGGAACTACCAAGAGTCACTCTGGCATCCGAGAAGCTAGTGACAGATTTAAAAGCTGTTGGATCATTAATGTGATGCAGCTCTCCGATTTGGGAGCTGGACTTGCTTTGCGGCTGCTGGTTAACCTCTAATGATTTTTGTACTCCATTGAAAAAATTTGCACTATGGTTTGAAGGCAACATAGAGTTCTGCAGCTTTCCAAGAGCATTATAAGAGTTTCCCAAGGCCTGGGAATGACCTGCCTGGATTATGCTAGAGGAACCAATTCCATGCATGGTTAAGCCAGCACTGGAGTTCAATCTACCGAGCACACCACCAGGCTGATACGATGATATTGAAGTGCTTGAAAACCTTCCCGGACCAGTCAATGTGTGAAAATCCCCAAATCCATCCACTGTAGTCATGTGCATAAATGAGGGGTCTTTACCTCCTAATGTGGCAACCATGTTAGGTTGCTGACTAATTCTCTTAAGGTAGAGCCTGTATTTCTGCAAAACCAATAAGAAAATAAACTTCAGGGAGAGCATTGTAACCAAATTCTATGAATTTTGAAAGACATCCCTGATAAGATAAGACTTCAATTCATTTAAGACATCCAATTGAAATTTTCAAACATATGCCTCAGTTACATTGTAATCCAACCACATTAAAAGCAAGCAGTACTTTAATAACTAAGGAACCAAAGCTGATACTTATCTCGAAGTTGGAAACCACCCATCTCTTCCACAAAGTAGCCACATTGAGTGAAAAAGAAAGTTTTAAAAGTTTCTGGCCGACTGGCCCATATATTATGTTCGCTACTTGCTGAATTTACAAAGAGGGCATTCTTCCATCAAAAAATGTTTAATGGGTCAAAATCTGATTCAAGGAGTAAAATTTCAAAAATAAATAACATATGTTAACTTTCGACCATTAAAGCTTTCCCTCACTACATGTTTTTTTCTGACATTCTTGACGGCACCACTAACTTTTTCACACTACCAAAGACATATTGACATACTCAATACTCCTACCATTGTTCAAGTATAGTTAGAAAGTTGAAAGATTGTCAGTACATCAGGTTTTACAGCCAACATGTAAAAAATCTCTCAGAATATAACGAATGAAAAGGAAAGATCAGTGACCTGCAGATGACTCGCTACATTTTCCCTTGATAGCCATTCAACATTCATTAGGTCAAGGATTTTCTTCGGAACAGCCTCTGCATTTGATTTAAAAGAATAGACAAGAAAAAAATCAAAGGATGCATACAAAATGAGAAATTACATAACCTAAAAACCAAAATGCTTCTCCTTAGTAAAAAACTTACTTTCAAATCCCAATTGATTAACAGCTGCAACAAATTTCTTATGCAGCTCTACTGACCAAACAACCCGAGGCTTCTTTTGGGCTGCCGAATCCTCATTCTCATTCCCGTCCTCTTCCGCTGCCTCTTCATCTTCATCTTCATCTTGGTCCTTCCTTTTCCTACTAACTTTTCCACTCTGATCAGAATTACCAGTAGACGTGACTGTTTGTCCACCTTCTCCAGTTCCAACATGACCCTTCTCATTAGGAGACTTGTTTTGGTCCTTGGGTTCATTTTTCTTTTTCCTGATAACATGTTGCCATATGTTCTTCAGCTCCTCAATCCGAACAGGTTTTAACAAATAGTCACACGCACCATGAGTGATCCCCTTCATTACAAGCTTGGTATCACTATACGCTGACAACACTGTAATAAAATTTCAAGGAACAAAAAGCTACATCAAAAATCTTGTATCACATTAAACACCCTAAACCAACCATGACACCACCATTTTCTACTCTTCTAAATCACACATCACGACTATAAATTTGAAACCAAGACATCTAATCAAAATCATCTTGTTCTATAACAAAAACTCAACTGAATGTGAAAAGGAAGCAAATATCATTGTCATAAAGCAATAAAGGAGTATTCTGCTTACTTATGACTGGTAGGTCCATCTCAAGCCCCACAAGCTCAAGAAGCTTGAAACCATCTATATCAGGCATGTTAACATCACTGATAACCAAATCATACTTGTTTTTGTTCTCCCTCAACATTCGCAGGGCCGTCGCAGCCTGACTGGTTATTGTCACTGCGAAAATCAATAAACACCATGTGAGAATAAGCAAAATCTTAACTTAATTACAACAGTCAAATTTCACATACGACCATTAAAAGTAAATCAATTCATATGTAACCTTGATAACAAAAAAAAAAAAAAAAGTCAAAAACAACACAAACATGACATGAACAGGATCCAACTGTTTTCAACGTCAATTAAATCCAAGAAATAGCAAAGATTAAAGTAAAAATAAATAAACAGATAAATATACAAGCAAACTCAATGGGAGCAATCAACATCCTATTGACCATATTTTTTTTCTTATGTTTGAGACATTTTTTTTTTTTTGAAATAATGTTTGAGACATTTTAACAACTATGAAATCTGATAAAAATGAAAAAAAAAAAAAAAATTAGAAATTGAAACAGAAAGAAACTCAATACAGAGTACTTATCAACGTAAATTAAAAAATAAAAATTAACACTTACATAATTAAAAATAAAAATAAATAAGTAAAACATAATTAAAAATAAAAAATAAATAAATAAAACATGAACTAAGAACAACAATTCAAAAACCCCATCTCTACAAAACAAGGAAAAAATCCATATAACATGAAAATGAAAACAAAAACCAAAAAAAATGCAAACCTTCATATTGGCATTTCCTGAGTAGATTCTCTAAGACTTTGAGACAAATAGGGTCATCATCAACAGCAAGAACACGCATACCAATCGGGAACCGGTCAATGGCTCTATCTTCACCAGCCGAGGAGACCCTTTTGTCCTCCACAGCCATTTCAAATAGTTCAAAAACAGAGATATCACGTCAAAAAGACAACAAACAAGGTTTAGTTTTGATTGCTCAAATTTGTCAAAGGTGTTGGCTTTGCGAGTTTAACACAAATCCCAGATTAAAAAACAACAGAAGCAAGAATAACAGAGAGAAGAAGAAGAAGAAGAAGAAGTTGATACAAAAACAAGGAACCCAAAAGCTGTACAAATGGACAATGATGGTGATGGCCAGAGCGGAACAGATTATCTTCCTTTTTTATCTTTTCTAAAGAGAGGAGAGAGAGAGATAGAGTGAGTGCTTCAATTCAACACCCCAGAAAACAAAAACCAGAAATCTAATAATATTTTTTCAAGTACGCCGAAGAAACTCTCTCTCTCTGTCTTCTGTCTACTCTGTTTTGTCCTTGGCTTTTATTTTTCTTTCTTTTTCTATATAACGAGTCACGACCCAAACATAGCCTTTTTTTTTTTTTTTTGAAAATTTTATTATAAAATAAATTAAAAAATATATATTTTTTGAAACAATTAAAATATATTTTTTGTTTCTGTTTTTGTTTTTAATGTTTTTCACTTGTATTGTTGTTAATGCACAACAGAATCTCAACCGTAGATTTGAACTTTGAAGTGAAATATTTGATCAATCCAACGGTGGAGGGGTGTAGTGGTGGGCCCCACTTAATGATGATGAGGTTATGATGATCATTATTTTGGTGTGGGATATTGAATGGCGATGAAGGGTATTAGAGTGAAGGGCTTATTTTCTTATTACAATAATTGAAAAAATTGATTATTTAAAATGGGATGATGATTAAGAGAAAGTATACTAAATGGGAATTTATGGACAACCATGGAAACAATGTGATAAATTCAGCTGGAAAATATAGGAAGATCTGGATAATTTATTTTGGTTTTAAATGGTAACCACACTACAATTATTTTCATTTTTGTCAAGTAATTTATTTTTTTTCCAGCTATAAGCTTTTTAATTGAGGTTTATATATCAAGCTAGTGAAAGACAGATGTGCCCTTCAATTTATTAGTTTTATTAAGTGCAAATTTGTCCTTCAAAAAGAATTAGATGGAAACGATGTTTCAAAATTGGGTGTCAAGCATTAATGGGTTTTCCATTTTGTTGTCAAATTGTTTTGGTAAATTTTGAAATAAAGAAATTAGTAGTAATTGTTTTAACAGAGAAATTTTTCTATTAAAAAAAAATTGGCATTATTGCTTAAAATTTAAATCATGGTTAATCAATGTGAAAAAATTTCTTAAAAATCAATTAATCATTTATGATCACGGCTAAATATGGTTTAATGAAAATGACCCATGTTGAGTCATCCCCATATAATTGGTATCTTAAACAAAAAAATTACTAATGATTATTATAATCATCAATTTTATACTATAAGAGATTATTTTACTAGTATCACGTTTTCAATCTTTGCTAGATGTTACATCAAACATAATTATTATTATTTTTTCACCGATGTATATATATTTTTAATAGGTTTCTTCTTATGTGGGTAATTTGTAAACAAAATGATATAAATTTTTTAGAAGCATAGATTATAAGTAACCTAATTCAATAAAGTCAATATATATATATATTTTTTTTCATGGCACAAAGTTTTATATTGTTTTATAATGTTGATATAACTTATGTTTCACATGGTTCACATTTCGAAAATTGGAAGCAATGTGAACATTTTTGCTAATAAGTTAAGGATTACAAAGTACACTTCATGCTATGCTGTGTATTATCAACGATTTCCACATAAGGTGGTAAGAGAATGTCTTGTGCAGATATACTACAAATTGAAAATTTTCAATTATTTTTTTCTCGTATAATTTATTAAAACTCATAATCTTTTTTTTTTTTTTCATGTTTTAGTTATTAAATGAATAATAAAATGTTAAACCGATTTGTTCGAATATCATTTTATTTGATATGTTCAATGAACTATTTTTAATTTATATATTTTTTTCTCAACCATACATGAACCTATCTTTTTCACTTATTATTATTATTATTATTTTACGTTAAGAGGGAATATATGTTGCTAGAAATATAACAAATAGAAGTGTACAAAACCATAGTAAAAAAAGTGGGAATCATGGTGGCAAAATTGTGGAGAAATGATAAATTGTAAATGACTCCATAAGGGAAGCATACAAAAAAGCAGGAACAACTAAAAAAGCAAATTTCTATTTATGGCACTATTAGTTAAAACCACCGGTCTATAGAGACATTTATAAAACGTTTCATGCATGATCACAAAGGGAGCTTTATAATTTTTAGTCAAATAAAGAGAAAATTTTTGTTTTTACCTACTTTTTTTAATAAAAAAAAATTGTTTTTGTACTCTCAAATAAATTATTTTTATTCTATATCCAAGATTACTAAACTACCATTAAGTGAAAATCACCCAATTGCTTAACTTAAAATTACCAAAATAACCTTCTTCTTCCTAACAACATCTTAACCTCTTTGTCTACTCCATTCATGGTTTTTCTTTTTCCATTCATCATTATAGCAAAAAAATAAACCTCCTAGTAAGAGATTCTTCATTGAAGCTTTTTCATCCATTGAAAGCTTTTGATCCATTCAAGATTCATCCATTGAAAGTTTTCAAGTTTCTTCTTCCATTTCAAATAATTTACGTTTACAAGGTAGTGTTTGTGTTTTTATTAGTTGGTTTTTAGGTTGTTTTGTTCAGATAGCAAGTTAAAGGCTTTAAAAGTGATTTGATTATGACATATGGTATTTGTAAGGTAGATCTATAGTTTCTGCAAAATCTGTGATGAAATCGGTTTTTCATTGAACTAAAAAATTGATATCGATTTTTCCCATAAATGAAAACTAATTTAAGTAGGAGATCGGTTTGTTCATTGGGATTAAAACTCGATATTGGTTTTTCAGTCCAATGAAAATCTAATTTAAGCAATTTTTTCATATTTTTTTATATTTGTTGTGTTTTGGATATTGTGTATTAAATTTTAATGTTATATATGGTTAGTTATGATTGTATTTTGTTCTATTTGGTTGGATTTGGATGGAGAGTGTTGTGATTTATTTCTATGAATAATAAATTTAGCGATCGATTTTTTAGTGGACTAAAACATCGGTATCGGTTTTTAGTCCACTTAAAAATCGAGTTAAACAATGTTAGCATAATTTTGATATTTCTTGTATTTTTTATACTAAGTATTGATTTATAGTGTTATATTTGTTCAATATGATTATATTTTATAATAATGATCCATTGGAGTGAGACTAATTTATTAATATTCTTTTAATATTACAAAAATGGTTCAAGAGACAATCATAATAAACTTTAATAGAGAGTAGAATGGATCTAATTACGTTGGAAGTGAGTCGATCATATGTGGATTCCCTAAAGATAGTAGTTTTTCATTGTTGGTGGACGTTGTATACAGACATGCTAACATTGATAGAAGAATGTTGGATATCCGTATTTATTATTTATTACAAAATATGGCAAATGGCCAAGTTAAAAAGATACACATTATGTTTGATTTTGGTATGGTTGGTTTGATGGAGGTTAAAACTATTGATGTTAGAGAGATTTATATCGATAAAATTGCGAGAGATTTTGGAGCTAGAGTTAGTAGATATACCGTTCATCCATATGTCATCGATTCAATACCAGACACAAGACATAACATGGCAAATACAGATAAACCTATAAATTTGCATATGGTTGAAAGTCAATTTTATCTTACTTCAGGTATTGGTAGCATCAGGTTGATGTTTCTGTCACCCCATTTACATTTATGGAAAGTCCCATATACAACATCAGTGATGACTATATAAATGATGCTAGTGATGATGAATATCGGGACACAAATGATAATGGTGACACAGGATAGTGACGAAGAGGAAACTCGAGATGGTGATGAAGAGTAAACTTAAAATGATGATGTCATTGAGGATGAAGAGTTTACAGAAATAAGATTTTCAAGCTTATAATTTCAGAGCAATCATTCACAACTATATTGGATTATTCCTAGTGTACAATTGAGTGATATTAAGGCTATTTCAAGTGTTGTGTCAATCATATACCAACGTAGTATGTTGTATAAAGGTGCATTATTTGACAGTAAACAAGAAATGAGCACAGTCATAGGAGAATATACTCTGAAAGCTAAATTTGAATATCGGGTTAAATGTTCAGACACGAATCGATTTGAGGTCACTTGCAAGGATAAGAGTTGTAGTTTTATAGTTTGTACAAGATGTACAAAAGGTTGTTCGATGTGGTTGGTGTTGAAGTACATGGTCGAACAAACGTGCCATTAGGTAGCCATGGAATAACATATGAAAAGTGTAAAGACTATTGTCATTGAAAAATTGTATACGGGAAGGGTGGGGATAGATATTTATACATCTAATCGTTTGATTGGAGAAATACTATAGCAGTATGACATGCATATCTTGTACAGTAAAGTTTGGAAGACTTTATAATATACAAAGAGGCTAGCATATGGATAAGCGGATTAGTCATATCAACAGTTTCCGTCCTACTTTCAAATGTTAAAACCATCAAACCTTGTCACAATGACGGTAATTAAAAGGAATGAAAACAACCGGTTATTATATTTGTTTATTGCACTTGGAGCTTCCATTGAGGGTTTTCGGTCTTACATAAGACTGATTATTATTATTGATGTCACTCATTTAAAAGGTGAATATAAAAGATTGATTTTTTTTATCGCATACAAAGATGGGTCAGAGATGATTTATCCCATTATTTTTAGATTGGCTAATAGAGAGTCAGATTGTTCATGGATTTAATTCTTAGGAAGATTGCAAGAAGCGATCGATATATTAGACGATTTATTTATTGTATTTTATCGTTATGAAAGCATATCAAATGGGATGAAGATAGTTTTTCCTGAAGTTTCATACATATTATGTTTTTTTCACCTGTGGCAAAACTTTAAACAATATTGTAAAAAATTGTTCGGATGTGGAAAATACATTTTACAATACGGCATACAATTATGTGTCAGATAACTTCAATAGAATATTTGAAAAAATTTAGGCATTACATCTGAAAACACATACAACTTTGGTTAAGGTTGAAGTGAGCAGGTGGTCATAGGCATATAGTCCAAAAAAAATATATGAAATGATGATCACCAATATTGCAGAGTCATTTAACAATTGCATTATGCAAGTACGTGGTTTGTCAATAACAATTGCACATGAATGTGTAAGAAATATACTGCAAAGATGGTTTAATAATAGATGTGTTACTGCTAAGAAATTCACAACTTATGTTACCACCGCTACATACGATCATGTCATGTTAGCAAAAAATTTATCGATGGGTGGTAGTGTACATCCTGTTACATAACCGATTAGGTACAATGTACTGCATCCTAGCAAAGACGATATGGTGGTTGATATTCAAGCGAACACATTAGTTGCTTGCAGTGGAATCTAGATCAATTGTCATGTCTTCATGCATATATTGTTGTCAAGTATCGTAATTATACGTTGTTACTTTCATTATTTAATGTTATATCGTAATACTCTGCTTTTGTGATACCTGTAAGGTTCAAGGACATCAGTTGTGATACACTTTACAGTCAATATTATAGCGCAAAATAGCTTAAAACTGTATATACACGTCCGATCAATCCCGTCCCTAAATTTGCTAGATGAAATGTTCTCGTGGAAGTTAGAAGCGTGATTATACTACTACCCGTAAGAAAAAGATAAGCAGGTAGGTCGAATGATGTTTGAATTCCTTCAGTTGAGAAATATCGTCATACAAAAAAGTGTAAAAAATGTGGTTAAACGGGACATAATTGTCTTCATTGCCCTAACCTCATATATTCATCAATGGAGGGACGTATGCAACTGTTACTAGAGAAGCCCAGATGACTGGGGCCGCTGCTACAAAAGCTAGAACGAGCATAAATACTGGTGAAAATGTTGCGCACTTCCGAATATATCGTCTCTGTCATGAGACTGAACACAACTGATATAGATGTTATCAACGGTTTCCTACTCCCAATCCAATGTTAAGTAATGATGAAAACAATGAGTAGATATTAATTTGAAACTTCTATTTTCATGTATATTATACTATATTTTGAAGTATTACTCCATTTATAATACAAAAGTACTATTATACTTGGATAGTCAAAAAATAAAGGAGACTTTAATAAATTTTCATCAATTTTAATAAAAATTAAATTAGTAATAAATACAAATTTAATGAAATAAAATAATTGACGTCAAAATGGGGAAGAAAGGGGTAAAAAGAGAGGAAAACGTTGGATCAATTTTTAAGGAGACCTAAAAATATAAAATCGATTTTTCAACCTCTTTAAAAATCAATCAACATCTTTTCTGATTTTCTCCCTTTGATAAGATTTTCAATGGGTAACAAAGGCTCCTAAATTGCTTGAATTGCATAAATAACTTACTCTATATAGTGATACTGAAGTGAGACATGACATTAGGTGACTTTGTTTCACCTTATACAAATGTAAATTTTGATTCATTCAACCACGTTTGTTTTTAATACTCATCTGTTGTGAGATATAACATCAATTCTATAATTTTTCAGTTTTTTTTTTTTTTTTCACTGGGAACTAACAAAATGGGTGGGAAAAGGGGTAAAAAGAAGGGAAAATGTGAGATCAGTTTCTAAGGGTGTCTGAAAAACTGAAATAGTTTTTTCAGCCCTTTTAAAAAACTGATCAATGTCTTTTCTGATTTTTTTCTCCCCTTTGATAAGGCTTTCGATGGACAATAAAGGCCTCCGAATTACTTGAATTTAATCAATTAAGATGGAATTGTGCAAATTACTTACATAATGCCTCCATATAGTGACACCGAAGTGAGATGTAACATTCAGTGACTATGTTTCACTTGGTGCAAATTTGAATTTTAATTCATCTAACCACGTTTGTTTGTAACGTTCATCCGTTATCGGATATAAAATCAATTTTATGATTTTTGTTTTTTTGTTTTTTTGTTTTTATTGGGAACTTGCAAAATAAATATGAAAAGGGGTAAAAAGAGGGGAAATGTAAGATCGATATTTAAATGGAGCTTTAATTTTTCAACCCCTTTAAAAAACCAATCAACATTTTTTGTTTATTTTCTCCCCTTGATAAGGCTTTTAATGGGCAACAAATGCCCTCAAATTGCTCGAATTCAATCAATTAAGATGGAATTGTATAAATAATTTACACAATGCCTTTATATGTTGACACTGAAGTGAGATATGACATTAGGTGACTATGTTTCACCTTGTAAAAATCTGAAATTTGATTCATCAACCATGTTTTTTTTTGTAATTTTCATCCAATATAAGATATAATATCAATTCTATAATTTTTGTGATTTTTTTTATCAGAAACCTATAAAATGGGTGGTGGAAAATGGGTAAAAAGAGGAAAAAAAATGTGGGATCGATTTTTAAAAGGGCGTGAAAAACCGAATCAGTATTTTAACCTCTTAAAAAACCGAAATTAATGCGATTGATTTCTAATGGAATTAAAAAATCGATTTTGATTTTCCAAAGCCCCTTACAAACTGGACCATGTCTCTGGATGTGTACTAAATGAGTGTTGCCTTGTAGTTAACAATATTACCTGGAATAATATATGCATAGTATATTTACTTCATTTGGAGGAATCGAAATAGGAATTGAAATGATCTGGAATCGAAATGACTTGGTGTAATACCGTCTTCCGAGGATATTACTGTACGTATGTGCAGAATAAAGGAATGTATAAATGTACCCTCTTAATAAATTAATAAAAAGGATTTTTAAATATTTAGAAATGAAAATTTAATGTTTGTAAATTTTTGAAAGTTTTTGGAATAAATTAAAATTATAAAAAGTTTATGGACATAAGAGAAAAATACCAGATATTTTTAAGGAATGACAAAATAGTAAATAAGTGGAAAGAACAAGGACATTTTGGAAATAAGAAATTCTCTAGAAACGAGATAGAAGTATAATTTTAAGGAACTTTAAAGGTTAAAGGCGAGCTTGACCCACATCTATAAATTGGCGTATGAGGTTTGAGTCGATAAAAGAAAGAGAGAGTGAAGAGAGAAGAGAAAGAGAGAGAGAAAGAGGGAGAACTCTAGGTAGAAGAGGGGAGTAAACTACCACCATTTCAAGCCGGTTTCTATTCTGTTTGAAGATGAGGTTGAGCTGCCGGAAGGTAAAGAACAGATTTGAAAACCAGATCTGGTAAGAATCAAGTGATAAAATGATTGTTTATGGTGTTATTATGGTGTAATAGCTGTCGAGAACAGTCTTTGGTTTAAGTTGAAATTGATGAGAGTTTGTGTGTTGATCTGGAGTTGAAACAGTGAGCTGGTGGAAAGTAAGACAGAAGATTGAGGTGAGCTCGGTAAGTAAAGTAGCCAAAAAAAAAAAAAAAGCTAATTTGGTGGTGTTTGTGGAGTTATTGAGATTAGAGTAGTGTTAAGGTTTGTTTATGCGAGCTAAGGCAGAAGCTCGCGAGGTGCGAGCTGGGTGAATACTTATAGCTCTCTTCAGTGCTGGTCGTGTTGATTTGAAGTGCGAGCTCGTAGGAAATGAGTTGAGTTAAGCCCCAGGCTGCCATATTATCTGTCCAAGTTGGACTAAGGTAGAGGCTTGTAAGGGTGAGCTTAGCGAGTTGGGCTAAGGCCTTGAGAGCTAAGCAAGGTTCATGAATCGGACTGAGCTAGAAGAATGAAACAGCTCGTTGAAGGGAGTGAGCTGAGCGAGCTTACTGAGTTAGAAAATGCCTTCAATTCGGGCTGAGTTAAGTGATGTAGGAGCTCGTATAGGATGAGCTGGGCGAGCTGGAGCTGGAGCTCGCCGCTTGAGCTGAACTAGCAATAAGCAGTCTGTTGCAGTGGGTGAGATAGAGAAGATAGAACGAATTTATATATTTATGAACAGATATTGTAGTACTTTATTAAATGCATGCATGTTTTATATATTTATATTTTTATGATAACATTTTAAATTATATGCTTATCTGCTGCATACTTGAAATGTCAGTTTTTAAAACGAATGAATTTTGTATGCTCAGAGTTTGAGAGATAGGTACAGGTTCGTTCTACGATATCCTTTTAGCCTCATTAGTTGGGCTTCAGAAAGGATTCGTGGGGTGCCCAACAAGATCACTGGATTCGTTAAAGGGAATCTAGATCGAATCCTATCACTTAGAATTAGAATGAAGTATTGGAATCAGAATAAGTTGTTTACTTCAACTGTATAAATTGAAAATGGAATCAGTAATATTCTTATCGAGCTGTTTATTTATCTTTAAAATCGGAATGAATTAATTATAAGTTATAAAAATACTCTTAATTAAAATTATGGATTAATTATAATAGTGTGTAGTTTTTATTATAATATGTGATTTTTTTTAATATCAAATAAAAAAATATATATTGTAATAAAAAAAAACTGCATATTATTTTAATAGTCCACTAATTTAATATACATTTTTTTATTATAATATGCAGTTTTTCTAATATCAAATAAAATAACTGCATATTATAATAATAATAAAAAAATTGGTTATTTTTTTAATACTCCGCTATGATAATTAAAAAATAGGTGATGAAAAACCAATGGTTATGCAATTTTTTTATTAGAATGTGTAGTTTTTTTTTTTTTTAATATTAAATAAAATAGATTTTTTTTAAAAAAAAAAAAATGGTACAATGGATTTTTCATTTTAACAAAGGGATATGAATAGAATTCCTAAGTGGGTTAGAAAGAATGAGATTCCCATTCCACAACCCCAAATTGATGTGGGATCCACACTTTTATTCCTATTATGTAATGAACTTTAAATAAGTAAACACTATCAATCAATCTCATTTCTCATTCTCATTCCTCAATCCATTAAATAAACACACAATCAGTACATTATTTTCGTAAGTTATTAATTTACAAAATGAATAATTATTTAACAAAATGAATAATTAATAAATTTTATTAATAAATTTACTTATTACATACAACCTCTCCATTGTTGTTTAGTATCCATTATCCAAATTTGTCTACTTTATATAATGGCGTGGAATGCATATATATATATATATATATATATATATCTCCCTAGCAATCTCTACTCGTAATGCAATGACGTCTTCAATTTAATTACGATATCTTGATTTCCATGTACCCTCTTTTGACTATAAAAGGTTGTGTACGTACATTGCCATGTACGCTCTACAACTCGTCCTGTATCAATAATAAAATAATTTAATTAAATGAAATAACATTTAAAATATAATATAATTAATTAAGTAATTAATTTACTTACCCATTAGGTTGCTGAGGCACAATTGCTATATCAAGATGCTTAAGTTTCCATCACTCATACACAGGTGACATATATATGTTATTCTTCTCATAAAATCCAATAAACTGCAACAAAACAGACATCAAACATACTAACGGTTCAAATGGTTGACTCTGTAATCCAAAGTCTATATGTCTAAGGGAATTATATATTAATATTTTTTGCTTTCTCAAGTACACCTAACAGAGAACCTAATGATTGTTTATAAGAGAACACGGCAGCAACACCTGCAGTTGAAGATGCCAGTGGTATGGGACCAATTCGAATAATCAAATAATAACTTTTCATCCCGAAAACAACACTTATGTTTGCAACACACTATTACAAGACTAATGCGTTTATCTAACCACTACCAAATGCATGCCACTCTGTAGGTACAATAACCGTAGCCGAATTAAATTTTATTCTTGAGCGAACATACTGCTCATTATAGTACAATGTCATAAATACCTATGAGATAAAAATTAAATATATTTTTTTAACTTCAGGGACATATGATAAAAAATTAAAATGCATAACTGCAATATAAACACTCACAAATAAGAAAGTTCAATAGACCATGTATAAAGTGTCAGCAACCTCATTTCACCCTTACTTAAATAGCCACATCAAATAACAATCGATATGCCTTAAACACAACCATTGTTGCTCATTCTCGAGGGTTTTCAACATGGATGGTGTTAACGTCGGAAAATGGTTTTCTTAGTCAACGAGGTTCGTTTCGGGCTCAAGCTGCAATCCACAGAAAATAAGAGAAAGAAAGGAGAAAACAGGGGCAGAGGAAAAAGAAAACGAGAGAAGAAAAAAGAAAAGCACGCAAGATCTACGTGGTTCGGCCAAAGGGAAGGCCTACATCCACAGCGCCGGCTCCGATGAGAGGCGCGATAGTCATTGTTATTACTATTCATTTTGTTACAGCTGTAGAGAGAGAAAACAGTAGAGAGAGAGAAAGAGCTAGAAAGAACCAGCCCCTTTACAATGAAAATCACTCATATTTATAGGGAGAGAGAGGAGCTACAGTAATAGTACAACTTAAATAGGAAAGCATTAAATACATATTACAATTTTCAAAGTCTTCTGTCACAAAGTCTGAGTCGTCTGACATGGTAGGTGAGATCCCCGAAAATCTCGTTGCTAACATTCTGAGAAAGACTTGGCGCGTGCACGTCACGCTGTCCGCGAGTTGGGGCGATTCTGGGCGAGCAGATCTGAGCGATCAGATTCGGCGGACAAGCTGACAGATAGCGATCAGCGCCAGCGGACAGAACCAACGGCTAGGCGGACAGGCAGAGAACAGTCTGAGCGGTCAGCTGACAGTCTGAGCGGTCAGCTGACAGTCTGAGCGATCAGAGCCAGTGGACAGGCGGAGAAATCAACGGTCAACGCCAGGCAAGCAGATCTGGGCGCCTCGTCGCCGCTAGTTGCTGTCAGAACTTTTTGTCAACAAATGTAAACCTAAAGAACACATCCATGAAAACAACAAATTTAAGGACGCAAACGGCGTCAATCGAGGAACCCCGATTATTATGCTATAGAGCATGAAAATCCCTTTCCGAAAACATATTATAATAGGCAATCTGACATCCGAGCACAAAGTTATGCTCGTTTCTTTGGACCAGTAACTTGGGCCCCCTGTCTGTTGGGATGGTTTCAGCAGGTTATCTTACTGGGTCTCTAGGCTTTTACCAGCCCATTTACGGTAGCCTAAAAATACATATAACAAATGGTATCACGTATCACTGGGAACGATCAACCGCATACCTAAAATAAAAAAAAATATAAAATTGTTGTAAATTTTATTGCATTTATAACTGGATAAAAAGGATAATGATTTTTGTTTTTTAATCAATACTTGAGGTCCTTAGATTAGGAAGTTTTGTGTTGATTATACACAGTCATTACGAAGTCTATAGACTCAACCACCTACTTAATTGCTAGTTTTAGCACTTTCTTTATTTTTTTAGGCAGTTCAGGATTAGTGTATGATGTCCGCAGAAATGTTGCTAGCTTTGTCTTTCATTAGCCCTAATCCTAAATGACCTCATCCAGCAACTATAAGCAAATCAAGACCATCAATTAAACATTTAGAATTATATATCATACTGTAACACAATAGAAATACTACATTTGCCTAGTCATCACCATGCTCAGCTTTTAAGACTTATAAACCTATTAAGACCTTTTAGGAGTGGTGGATCTCCTGATCCTTTTGCAGAAGGGGTGACTGGTGGACACTTTTAGACTGAAGGACCTTTTGGTCCTCTTAATAGACGGTTGATTGATTCTCATGGATAGATGACTGATGGACTACCTCGTTCTTATGGAAAGGTGACCGATAGACCCTTTCATCCTAATGTGATGGTAGTGGTAGTGGTGCTGATGGGCTATAAATGTGCTCACCTTGGACAAAGCTCCTAGCATTATCATCATCATCGTCATCGCCATTATCATTTGGATCATGCCCATTAGCCGGAGATATAGGAATTTTTAAGTACTATTCTATCCATCTTAGCCTTCTATCCATCTCTCTTACGATCTTGTGGGTTGTCTTCTACCTCTTATTCATCGTGCTTACTTTCTTGTGAGTTACTTTCCATAAATCCACAAAATACTCAAATAACTGTTTAACCTATAGAATATATATATTATTACATAGTGTACACAAATTTTTTTTTAAAAAAAAAAAATTGATAGAGTCTCCTATATTTTTTGAGTATTTGGAAAAATATAACATGTATATTTAAATAATTACACTTCGTCTATTATTTTTAGAGATTTCGTCTCTCTGTCCAAATCCATACCACTATACAACATGCCCACTACTTTTTCATTTACTAAAATGAATATTCACTTAACAATAAAATAAATAGAAGATTCGTATCTTAGGATATACATTTTGTATATTGTGCAACTTTTTTGTCTGCAACTATGAAAATGTGTCATCTGATTCGGATTGTACGATTGGGATATCTTCATGCCGCTTATCTTCCTCCCTTGTAAACTCCCTATCTACATGATCATCATCACCCTCCACCATATCAACACCCTTTCCATCCTCTACCTCATAATCATAATCACCCCATGCACCATCATCATCATCATTATCATCATTATCCTCACTCTCTTTGTAGCTAACTTAATATACCTCTTCGCCAACTGAATGCTTTGGATTGAAATATTTCCAATAATCCATGTCTCTTTTGACGTCAGTAGGCTTAAGGGTTCTCGTCACGCCAATTATCTATAATATATACATACATATATATTATTATTATTATACACTTAATATAAATAAGAATAGTTAAAAAAAAAAAAAACAATTTTGGTTAGGTTCAACACGTACAAGGGGAAAATCATTAAAGGTTTTATGCCTTTTGGTGTCATTTTAAGTGTTCGTCTCTTGCACCTTAACAGTTCATTTTCCAAAGATTGGTTACTTTTTCTTATATTATCTCTTAACATCGAAAATATTTCGATTAGCCACCATTATAATAAAAAAAATGATTAAACAAAAAACAAATATATAGTTAGTGTGTGTGTATATATATATAACCTTAAATATTAACCATATTAGGAGAAAGTTATAAATATTAACCGTATTAGGTGTGCTTGAAACACCAGAATATAGTCATAAATATTAACGATCTTGGATGGGTTTTTAATCTGCCCATCAGTAATCACCATAAAAAGGTTGTAGACCAACATACTACAACTAAATGTACCTTAAGAAAATGAGCTCCACAGCTTTGCATTCTCTATAATGACCTATATAAAGTGAACAATGGTGAACCTGTCATCCTACCTCAAGAATAAATGGAAGGCATCTCTACATTAGCTAACTTCAACAAATCCACATAATTTAACAAATCCTCATAATTTATTACGTCATCAACTGCACAGCCCTGACGTGTTGTATGATTCTTTGCCTCGAGAAATGTGGCTATACTAAGCATACTCGATGATACTTCATTGAAAAATCATCATAGGAGATTGTTCTCATCATTTTGCACCATACTAAAGATTTTTCAATCGACACCCCTAAAAGGAAGTTTCGTCACCAATAAGAATTCATATTTTTCAAACCTATATGTTTTTTCCCCGATTTCAAACCATATTTCATCACCGCAGCCACCAAGGGGACTACCACCTCTAGTAAGAAACCTTAATATCACGAAGGGAGCAATCATATTGTTGCTGGTTATCTATAAAATATGTCCAAACAGACTCTCTCTTATAAACTGATCATACAAATCTCATCTAGTAATAACTGCAATTATTTTACCAAACTATTTTTTATCAATGTGTGTATTTTCGCCCATTTTCTGGTCAATTGTTTATGAACTATGTAAATACTTAAATTTCATCTGTATGAAAGAAAACTAGTAAATAATTATTATTATTTTTTAAAAAAATGGTAATTAATTACCCTAATACACTTTTATTTTCATTTCTTTAATTTAATTTAAATAATTTTTACTATAATTACATTCATTTAATAATTATCTCAATTAATTTAATTAAATTTAATCATCAATTTAAATGTTGGTTTATATTTAAATGAAAATTACCTTTTACAATTTACACTTATATTTCTTACATTATATTTTACTTTATTTAAAAACATTTCCTTAATTAAATTTTAATTGATTTATTTATTTATTTTATTTACAATCTAATTAATTACAACTAAATTAATATAGTTTAAGTTACTAATTTAATTTAATTATTCCTAATATATTTCTTATTACTAATTTCAATTTTTAATTTATTAAATTGACCGGTTTTTTTACAGGGTGTGAAAAACCAGTAAATGTTATTCATTGCTTTTTCACATCCTAGTCAAAAATCAATTTCACAAGTTAGTGCTCTTATAGATGCTCTCAGTGGATTCTTTTATTTTTCAAGTCAAATCTAACCAACTTTAACCCAATCTAACCTTATTCATCATTACCCAACTTCCATAACACCAAACAAATCTAAAAATAGCAAAACAAAATCAACAAATCACAAATTTTCAATATTCGACTAATTAATTTTTTACTGGGTGTGAAAAACCGGTTAATATTATTCGTCGATTTTTTGTATCTCAGTCAAAAATCTATTTCACAACAGGGTGCTCTTACACATGCTCTTAGTGGCTTCCTCCATTTTTCAGGCCAAATCTAACTAAATCTAACCCTATTCATCATTACCCTACTTCCATAATACAAAATAAAACTAAAAATGACAAAAAAAAAAAAAATCAACAAATAACAAATTTTCATAATTCGGCCAATCGATTTTTTATTAGGTGAGAAAAATTGGTCAATGTTATTCACCGATTTTTTTTATTCCAATGAAAAACGAATGTGAACAACTGATTCATCAAATCGAAGATAGCGATGCTACTTTTATTGAAATCTACCATTTTTAACTCAAATCCAATCAAATTTAACATATTCTAACCGTAATCATCATAAATCAACATCCATAACACAAAAAACATTTCAAAATCGCAGAACAAAATGAAAAAAAAAATCACAAACTTTTAAATGGAATCGAAACTTCACGTATCTTGGCAAATAAAGGAGGTCAACAAGCTCGGTGGTGCGATTGGAGAAGCTTTGGCAAGGTCAGCAATAAAGTGAGAATGACTCATCAAGTCTCAATCGAATACCGAGTGCAACAACAGTCGATTTACGAGTTTTGCAATTGGTGGTAATGGGAGTTGATCGATTTTTTAACCCTTTATATATACAAGGAGTATTTCGTAATTATATACTTCGATTGTTTATAAATTTTTAAAAGTTAAGGGTTTATGAGTAAAATTATATAGGGGCATTATGGGTAATTTGAGTATAGTATAGAATTAATTTGTTTGAGTGGTTAAAAATATTTTTTTTTTTCTAAATTATGGGTAAAAACAAAATCACTCTTTTAGAATTGGTTTTTCTAGTAATTTCCACTTATAACAAATAAATTCCTTTGCATGTTGGTTTATCACACTATTTCAAAACCATTTTATGTTCGTGATTTATTGTTTTTTCTTTTAAAAGGGGTTATTGTTAATAATTTATGTACTCAAATTAAGATAAATTAAGAAGATATTTAATTATAATAATTTATGTTATAGATGTTTATTTTTTAAAAAAAAAATATAATTTTTCAACTAAATAATTCAAAACACAATGTCTAACGAAGTTTTTAATGATTTTATTTAAGAACAATTTTTAATGTGCTTAAGATAATCCAACAAAACTCTACTCTAATATATGAATTAGAAAAATTATTGCAATGATATTATTCTATCATTCTTAAATAGAATTCATATGAATGAGTGTGTCAAATCGTTTTTGCGTGTAAGTCAAATAAATTTTACTCACGCTATATTTATTTATTTATACTAAAATTCAAATTCACAGTACAATGAGCCAGAAACAGAGATATCACTTTAAAAAAACAACAAACAAGGTTTGGTTTTGACTGCTCAAATCTGTCAAAGGTGTTGGCTTTGCGAGTTTAACACAAACCCCAGATGAAAAAACAACAGAAACAAGAAAATTAGAGAGAAGAAGAAGAAGTTGATACAAAATTAAGGAACCCAAAAGCTGTACAAATGGACAGTGAAGGTGATGGCCAGAGCAGAACAGATTTTCTTCCTTTTTTTTGTCTTTTCTAAAGAGAGGGAGAGAGAGAGAGAGAGAGAGAGAGAGAGAGTGTGTGTGTGTGTTCTTCAATTCAACACCTCAGAAAACAAAAGCCAGAAATCTAATAATATTTTTTCAAGTACACCGAAGAAAAACTCTCACTATCTTTTGTCTACTCTGTTTTGTCTTTAGCTTTTTATTTTTCTTTCTTTTTCTATATCACGACCCAAACATAGCTTCTTTTTTTTTTTTTTTTTTTTTTTTTAATTCTATTATAAAATAAATTAAATTTAATTAAAAAACTATTTTTTTGACACAATTAAAAAATATTTTCTGTTTGTGTTTTTGCTTTTAATGTTTTTCCCTTGTATTGTTGTTAATGCACAATAACCGTAGATTTAAACTTTGAAGTGAGAATGTTTGATCAATCCAATGGTGGTGGGGTGTAGTGGTGGGCCCCACTTAGCGGTGCTTTATTTTGGTATGGGAAATTGAATGGTGATGAACGGTATTAGAATGAGGGGTTAATTTTATTATTGCAATTATTGAAAAAATTGATTATTTAATCTATTTAAAATGGGATGATGATTAAGAGAAAGTATACTAAATGGGAATTTATGGACAACCATGGAAACAATGTGATAAATTCAGCTGGAAAATGTAGGAAGATCTGGATAATTTATTTTGGTTTTAAAGGGTAATCACATTACAATTATTTTTCATTTTTGTCAAGTAATTTAAAAATTGTTTTCCACCTATAAGTTTCTTGTTCTTGGTTTAATTGTGGGTTAAGCATTTTAATTGAGGTTTATATGTCAAGCTAGTGAAAGACAGATGTGCCCTTCAATTTATTAATTTTGTTAAGTGCAAATTTGTCCTTTAAAATGAATTATATGGAAATAATGTTTCAAAATTGGGTGTTAAGCATTAAAGGACTTTCTATTTTGTTGTCAAATTGTTTTGGTAAATTTTGAAATAAAGAAATTAGTAGTAATTGTTTTTGCAGAGAAATTTTTCTATAAAACAAATCGGCACTATTGCTTAAAATTTAAATCATAATTAATCAATGTGAACATTTTTCTTAAAAATCAATTAATATTAATGATCACGGCTAAATATAGTGAAAATGACTCATGTTCGAGTCATCCCATATAACTGGTATCTTAAACAAAAAAATTACTAATGATTATAATAATCATTTTTATTCTATAAGAGAAATTATTTTACTAGTATCACGTTTTCAATCTTTGCTAGATGTTACATCAAAACATAATTATTGTTTTTTTTTATGATGATGTATGTATATATATTTTTAATAGGTTTCTTCTTACGTGGGTAATTTGTAAACGAAATAATATAAATTTATTAGAAGCATAGATTATAAGTAACCGAATTCAATAATGTCAATATATATATATATATATATATATGTTTGGCTTTTATGGCACAAATTATTATATTGTTGTTATAATGTTGATATAACTTATGTTTCACATAGTTCACATTTCCAAAATTGGAAGCAATGTGAACATTTTTGCTAACAAGTTAAGGATTACAAAGTACACTTTCTTCATGCTATATACCACAAATTGAAAATTGTTAATTTATTTTTTCTCATATAATTTATAAAAACTCATATTCTTTTTTTTTTTTTTCTATGCTTTTGTTATTAAATTAATAATAAAATATTAAACCGATTTGATCGTATATCATCTTATTCGGTATTTTCAATGAACTATTTTTAATTTATATTTTTTTTTCAACCATACATGAAACCATCTTTTTCACTTATTATTATTATTATTTTATGTTAAGAGAGAATATATGTTGCTGGAAATAAAACAAATAGAGTGTACAAAACCATAGTCAAAAGTGGGAATCATGGTGTCAAAATTGAGGAGAAATGATAAATTGTAAATGACTCTATAAGGGAAGCATACCCAATGAGCAGGAACAACTAAAAAAGCAAATTTCTATTTATGGCACTACTAGTTAAAACCACTAGTCTATAGAGACATTTATAAAACGTTTCGTGCATGTTGACAAATAATTCCTTTGCATGTTGGTTTGTCTCACTATTTCAAAACCATTTTATGTTCGTGATTTATTTTTTTCTATTAAAAGGGGTTTTTGTTAATAATTTATGTACTCAAATTAAGATAAATTAAGAAGATATTTAATTATAATAATTTATGTTATAGATGTTTCTTTAACCAAAAAAAGAAAAACAAATTTTCAACTAAATAATTCAAAACATGTAAAACACAATGTTTATAACAATCTAACAAAGTTTTTAATGATTTTAAGAACTATTTTTAATGTATTTAAGACAATCCAACAAAACTCTACTCTAATATATGAATTAGAAGAATTATTGGAATGATATTATTCTATCATTTTTCAAATAATGGAACAACATATTCTTTATTTTGAGAAAGAATTCATGTAAATGAATGTGTCAAATCATTTGCATGTACGTCAAATAAATTTTACTCACGCTACATGTATTTATTTATACTCAAATTCAAATTTATAGCACAATGTTCGGTTGTGTACACCTCTTTTCAATTACCGAATGTGACTTAATAGCAGAAATACTCATATAGGTTGACAATATTTCATATTTGATTTATTTAAAAAAAAAAATCATAACTAGAATATCATATTATTCATACAAAAACAATACAGAGAAACCTCTTTGTGTTTTGATCATAGGTTCATAATATGTAGTAGAAATAGCTATTCGGGTAATGTTAGGGGTGGGTAAGCCTGATTTCAATCGACTTGACCCGAACCAAAATAACAAAAAAAAGTCTGTTTACAATTTTAGTTTGGGTTGATTGGATTTTATTTGTTAAAACCGACCCAAATTGATATTGGGTAGAAAAAACCGACTTGACCCAAAAGTCATATTTAAAAAAAAAAAATGAAAATATATAAACCCTCTAACCCTAAATACTTATACATACCCACTCAAACCTAATTGCCTTTCTAGTCTTTACCTATCCTTCAGTCGTTCCTCCTTCTTTGCTCCTCACATCTTTGTCAGATGTGTCGTCTCCTCCTCGTCCTCTGTTGCTCTCGCCTTCCTCCTCTGCTCATCTCTATCTCCTCTTCCTCTATCTCTTCCTCCTCCACTCATGTCTTTCAGGTTCGTTTATGGGTTTTGATTTTTGAAGATTGAGGTGTATTTGTTCTGGAGATGTTGAAAACCGAGAAAATCAAATCGATCCCAACTGATCTGACCATGTTCGGTTGAGGTCGTGTTTCAGTGTGTAATCAAGTCGGGTTTCAATGTGTAATCGGGTCGGGTCGGGTCGTTTGAGTTTTTGAAAAACAAAAAATTGTCGATTTCGGATTGGTTTGTCCAAAATTGAACCAACTCGACATGTGCTTACCCCTAGGTAACGTTTATATTATTTGAACTTGATAGATACTTACTCAAAAAACACAAATTCATAACACATTAATTTTTAATCGAATGATTCTCTAAGCAAAAGATGTCGTTGTTTACTCGTAAATAAACAAGTATCAGAAGAAGCCATATGTCTTGTGTAGTAAAAAAGCAATGATTAAATCACATTAGATCCCCACCCTTGATTCATGACATACAAAATTGGACCAAATTTTTGAACCTCCAAACCAGAAGATCAAATCGAAGAAAGAGTCTGATGCAGTCTGATGGAAAGAGAGAGTGGGAGAGTGCTGGTGAGAAACGTTTGACAGAATTAGGTAAGGGGCCTTGACAACAACAAAAAAGGCACCACAACACCATACCAAATTCTCACACACCCAGTCCCCTGTACTGTTGCACGTCCAGATTCCAAATACGTTTCGATTTCTTATTGGAGAAAACTGGGCATGGCGGGACCCGCAGGTGAGATTCCATGTCCCAGAAAGAAATGCAGCCTTTTTGTGAAAACGACACGTCGGTCGCAGGATATCAGAGAGCCTCGGGAACTACTCCTCCTCCTTTCGCTTTCTTTTCTGGGACCACCATTTTCCATTTCAAACCTCGCTCGTTTTTCTTTCAATGCTCCCATTTCATTCTTCATTATACGTCTGTATGTTTGTTTATGTATTCGAAAGATAATAAATGTTATCTTATAAAACATAAAATTACTCATAAAAATTTATAAAATGTATTTAGTAGGAATTCAATGTTCATCATCTTAATAAACTTGGAGATGCATAACTACATAGATGCTATCCATTTTTATTGTATCATGAGTTTTGTATTTCAACAGGTAATTTGAAAACGAACAAGAACGATAGCCTTAACGAGACAATAGATAGTTATGGAAATATATGAATTTGTACTATTAAATATGGACAAGTCATACTCTCTAATATTGTGTTTAGTTATATGTAATTGAAATTATCTATAATCAGAATAATCTAAAATCAAATTAGTTTGGAATCAAAATGATGTATCAAAATCAAAATTAATTGTTTGCTTCAGTTACAGAAATCATTATCAAAATCAATATAAGAATAAGTTGTTTATTTCAATTACAGAAATCGTAATCGAAAAATTACAAGTTATAAAAATACTTTCGACTAAAATTATGTACTACATAAGCATATATATATATATATGTATATATATATAACTTTTTTTATCTTCAATAAATATGTACTTTTGTTATAATAATATATTCTTATTAAAATATTTTTAAAAAATTCTAAAAATCATTATTCATTAGTATATTATATCATAAATTATTTAAAATATTATGCCTATTGATATACATGTTCAGGTCTAGTTATAACTAGGTTTTTTTTTTCCACTTTTTTTTTTTTTTTTTTAAATTTTCAATTTTATCTATTGTTTTTGTCCTAGGTAAGGATAAAATCAACTTTTTAATATTGAATAGATAATGGGATTAGGAATAGAGTGGGAGAATACCATTCTCATTGCACATACCCAAAAATGTGTGAAGTTCATATTTTTCATTTTCATTACATATTTATTTAAAGCAAGTAGACGCTTATGGTACGGTATTAGATTAATTAAGGAATAAGAATGATTGTTAATGTTTAGTTATTTTAAAAACTAAAATCAATCCGCAATGTAAATGAAATGGTGTGTCCTATTATCCAAAAAAAAAAAAAAATTATGGGTCATACATGAATTTGGGGTTGTGGAATGAGAATCATTCCTCTCACCTCACTTGAAAATTTCATTTTCATTCCCCTTTATAAGTTAAAAGGTTTTTTTTTATACCCTTTATTAACAAAATGCTTATGGAGTACATAATTTTAATCAAATGCATTTTTGTAATTTGTAATTAACTCATTATTATTTTAAAGTAAAGTAAACATCTCAATGAGAATATTGCTGATTCTGATTCTGATTCTAATTCCTACAATTAAAGTAAACAACTTATTCTAATTCCGATACATCATTTCGATTCTAAGTTATTTTGATTCTAGATAATTTCGACTCCAAACCATTTCGATTACATGTAAATAAACACACCTTTACATCCTTTTCATCATTCTCATTTTCTAATTCTACAAGTAAACACACCGTGAGTGTTTCCTTTGGAGGAGTGCAATAAGGATGACAATATAATGAATTTATTTGAGTAAAAAAAAAAAAAGGTAATAGATATTCAGTGTTGATGATTATGGTCCAAGTAGTGTATTGATTATATTTTGGGACCATATAAGGATGGAAAAATTATGTCTTAGGACCATGATTGAATAGATTAAAATTAAGTAGATGTGTACCTAGTAGTTGTCTTAAACTCAAATCCAGTTGTGTATTATTGAAATATGGATTTAGTTTTGCCATGATCCCATTAAGAGATAGGGAAAAGTGCTGATTTTGTAATATTGCATGTTAAATTTATGATATTAATGCATAAAAATGTTAATTTATATAGTTATTGTTAGCCTATGAAATTAATTAAGAAAATATTGATAATGCTTTTAAAAGGGGCCATTTTGTAAAATGAGAAAATTCGTTTTACCCTATTTCAAAAGTGAATTTGATTTTGATTCACCAAAATAAATAATTGCAAGCTATACCCTTGAGTTACCATTGAGGGTGTGAATGGGTCGAATGGTTAGTGGAAATGGTTGGAATGAGTCAGGGGTTACAGGTTTAAAATTGGGTGTGAATGGATTGTGGGTCATGGTTTGAAGTTGGGTCATGGGTCTCTCACTTTTCTGGCTGCCTCTTCATTGCCATCATCCCTAAGATTGATTGGGTGGAGATCATCGTCGATGGAGGAAAATGCAAAGTGAGTCAGGTTCAAGTACACTATTGGTTGGAGAGTAACTTGTCGTTCGTCCGTTGTTGGTGCTTCGCCTTTGGTTCCCATTAGTCGCCATTCGTTGTGCTTGCTGCACCAAAGATCACCTAAGTGGAGATCATCTACAGGTGGTGGAGGCTTTGGTAATTACTCTTGGGGATATTTTGGTAATTAAAAGGTACAAGCTGTAATTAATTATTTTTGCAGAATTTTTTGGGTTGAAAACAAATTTTCACTTTTCAACATGGATATTTTTTGAAATGTTCACTATTTAATTTGGTCTAAAAAAAATAAATATGTATGTGTTATAAAATTAAAATAAATAAATAAAATCAAGGGGTTAAAGAGAAGTTTACCAGGGACTTGATATCAAATTTGAATTAAAATATTGTTAGCAGGAGAGAGAGAGGCGATAGAAGCACAGTACAAAAACAATGATTTTAATAAAAGCGAGAAAATAGAAGCAATAATTGGAGAGAGAGAGAAATAGGAGAAGCAGAAAAGTATTTGTATATTTTTGTTCAGTGCAAGCCTTACATATATATAGGCAATAGGGTCGGTTATAAAACCGACTTAAACTTTTATATTATTATAATATTATTATAATATAATCGTCCAGAAGTTTCACAATACTCCCCCTTGGATGATTATATTATAATATATTTAAAATTCCTATCAGTAAAAACTCAAAATCTAAATAAAAGATATTTTATGATCTGCTGGATCAAAAATATTATAATCTTCTGGATTTAATAATATTTGGATGTGCTTAAAATGACTGACTCATTAAAAACCTTATCAGGAAAACCCAGTGGGACAAAACCTGATTGAAGGAAAAAAGAGTGCAGTGCACATATGTCCACATTGATTTAATATACTCCCTCTGAAAAATACTTCAAAATTAATTATGTAATTTACATACTCGACGCATCCCAATGCCATAAATCAATTTCTCGAATGTTGATGTTGGTAATGTTTTGGTGAATAAATCTGCGAGATTATCTGGGGAGCGGACTTGCTTAACATCAATCTGCTGGGTTTGTTGAAGCTCATGAGTATAAAAGAACTTTGGTGAGATATGTTTGGTTCTATCTCCTTTGATGTATCCTCTTCTGATTTGAGCAATACATGCAGCATTATCTTTATATATGATTGTGGGAGAACTTGAAGCAGTAGATAGTTCGCATGTACTCTGGATATGGTGAATAACAGATCTCAACCATATACATTCTCGGCTTGTTTCATGAAGTGCAAGAATTTCAGAATGGTTGGAGGATGTGGCAACCAAAGTTTGTTTTGTTGAGCGCCATGAAATTGCTGTATCATTATAAGTAAAAACATACCCGGTTTGTGAACGAGCCTTATGAGGATCTGAAAGATATCCAGCATCAGCATAACCAATCAAACCTGCACCACTATTAGATTTTGAATAGAATAACCCCAAATCTGTTGTTCCACGAAGATAACGAAAAATATGTTTGATACCATTCCAATGACGCCGTGTTGGTTCAGAACTGAACCTGGCCAACAAATTCACTGAAAAAGAAATATCAGGCCTGGTACATTGTGCTAAATATAATAAAGCACCAATTGCACTTAGATATGATACTTCTGGACCAAGTATTTGTTCATCATCTTCTTTAGGTCGAAATGGATTCTTTTTAGGATCAAGAGATCGAACAACCATAGGGGTACTCAAAGAGTGAGCTTTATCCATATTGAACCATTTTAGGATTTTTCATCAGATAAACCATATGTTAGTACATCATTGATAACAAAATATAAAGCAAAATAAGTTATCTTACTTCTGGAAGATTACAAAAATATGTACTAATATAATAAAAGTTAATATGACTATATTAACTAGGCAACTTTCTAATTGGTATGGATATCTCCATCACCAATTGAGTAATCCACTTTTTCATCCGCATTATCAAGAAAATCCGATAATTCCAGGCTTGTGATATCTTCAGGATCATCACCTTGATCTGCAAAATTTGTATCAATTTTCTTTTCTTTCCCCTTTACAGAGGCTTGATACAGATCAACCAAATGCTTAGTCGTACGACAGGTACGAGACCAGTGTCCAGACATACCACATCTGAAACAAACATCTTCATAATTTTTAGGGGCATGTTTCTCTACATTTTTGCCCTTGTTATGTTTAGCATTATAAACATTCCACTTTTGAGAGATGTTTTTCTGGTTTCGATTATTTGAAAATTTATTCCCACCACGACCATGATTACCACGTTCGCGTCCACGTCCACGTCCACGTCCACGGCCTTTACTTGTGCTAGCATTTGCTTTTGGAAGTGCAACTGCGCCAGCTGGGCGGAGTTCATGATTTTTCATCAGAAGCTCATTATTTTGTTCTGCCACTAAGAGACATGAGATTAATTCAGAGTATTTTGTAAACCTGCGTTCTCTATATTGCTGCTGCAGGAGCACATTAGATGCATGGAAAGTAGTATATGTCTTTTCCAATAGATCTGTATCAGTCAGTATTTCACCACACAAGTTCAGCTGTGAGGTTATCTTAAACAGGACAGAATTATAATCAGCGACTGATTTGAAATCTTTGAGTCTTAAAGTACTCCACTCATGCCGGGCTCTGGGGAGGACGACGGTTTTCTGATGGTCATATCTATCTTTTAGATTTTTCCACAGAGTCAGTGGATCTCTAATTGTAAGGTATTGAGTCTTCAGGCTCTCATGTAAATGACGGCGGATAAAGATCATTGCAGTTGCTTTATCCTGTAGAGATGTTTCATTATTATCTCTAATTGTATCAGCTAAGCCCTTGGACTGCAGATACAGCTCTACATCAAGGATCCATGAAAGATAATTATTTCCTGAGATATCCAGTAGAGCAAATTCTGGTTTTGCGATATTTGACATGACTATACACATAAAATATCACAATTAGTGACATAATCAAAATGATATATTTGAAACTTCAGGTTGCCAAAAATTTCATTTATATTTTTAGAACTTCAAGTCAAAAATAATAACTTCAGGTTTTAGTAATATATATTTAGAACTTCATGTTCTATTGATTCAGATCCAGAACTTCAGGTTCTAGTACATTATAAATTTGAGAGAATAAAATATATGAAATATAAAGATATAACAGAGATAACAAATCAATTAATTAATAATATATTGAGCCGGCATAGCTGTGCATGAAATATATAATAAAAATAGTAAATAATAATAACAGAGCTGCACATATAGTATGTAACAATAAGTAAATAAATAAAATTAAATAGTTAGATCTGTAATGCATGATAATAATAATTGAGTCGGCAGAGCCGTACATTGGTTGAGTCGGCAGAGCCGTACATATATTGAGTCGGCAGAGCCGTACATATACTGAGTCGGCAGAGCCGTACATTGATTGAGTCGGCAGAGCCGTACATTGATTGAGTCGGCAGAGCCGTACATATATTGAGTCGGCAGAGCCGTACATATATTGAGTCGGAATATCAAGAACTTCAGGTTCAAGATCGTGCTGATAACGTGTTATAAAATTAAAATAAATAAATAAAATCAAGGGGTTAAAGAGAAGTTTACCAGGGACTTGATATCAAATTTGAATTAAAATATTGTTAGCAGGAGAGAGAGAGGCGATAGAAGCACAGTACAAAAACAATGATTTTAACAAAAGCAAGAAAATAGAAACAATAATTGGAGAGAGAGAGAAATAGGAGAAGCAGAAAAGTATTTGTATATTTTTGTTCAGTGCAAGCCTTACATATATATAGGCAATAGGGTCGGTTATAAAACCGACTTAAACTTTTATATTATTATAATATTATTATAATATAATCGTCCAGAAGTTTCACAATAGTATGTAATTTAACATGGATTTTATGATCACAGTATGTGTGGTCCCAGTAACAAAGTTTGACAAAATATTGTAATTATTCATTAAGCATGATATAATGTCAAAATCAATAAGAAAAAGATTTGACTATGTACAACTGTCTTACCAACAAATCTAACCTACAAAAACCTTTTGATTTGATGATGTCAAAAGCTAGCTAGCTAGCAATTTTACATTATAATTTGAGATTTTTTTTTTTTCATTATGTAATTATATTCAACACAAGAACATATGGGAAAATTGCAATTGTCGATTATGGAGTGAAAATAGTATTTGCATTCAACTTATATCATTAGAGATATCAAAAACTTAACCCAAATATTTAAACTTTGTAACTTTGACCAAATTATATATGCATTGAATTAAATATAGTTGGAGTTGAAAAAATCTTTGGTACCTGGTGTAGTGCATCCAGCCACTCAAAAGCTGACACATAATATATGTGTCTAAGTTTTATTCATAATTCTTCTGATCTATTTCTTACCTATTTTCTCTTTTTCTCATGTATTATGTCAATTTGTGAGTCGACATAATGAAATATTACAATATTGACCACGCAAAAGTGAAAGAAAAACGTCTAATGATAGATAACTAATATTAGTCTAAATTGAGATGAAAATAATGTGCTCCTCCAATCAAGAAATTATTTTAAACAAAAAAAGTGGATGACTAATTCTGAATATATATATATATATATATATATATTTATATATATTCAGCCCTTCTCTTGATAGATTTAAAACCGTGTGCGCTTGATCAATTCATCTTAGATTAGTAGTGTTAAAGTAATATATAGAAAGTGCTGCATTAAGATAAAAAGTCAAATAGATTGACAATCTCTTGTTAATAAAGAAAAACAAATTATACATATTTCACGTCTTCAACTAAGTTGCTTAACACATTTGATTAATATTTGAATGTTATTTGACAATTGCAAACCAGCCAGCTAATTACAACCAGAATTTATTAAATATTTCAGACATGTACGTGGGTTAGCATTGAATTGTTTATTTTAACACTCACATGGTCGCTATTAAATTAATCACCTCCAAACCTTAAAATTACTTGATGATGATTCAAAATGAGTAGAAACATAATCATATATATATATATATATATATATATTTCAATGTAAACTAAAATAAATCAGAAATAAATTTCTCATAATTAGATTTGAGATATGTTCAAATTGAAAACAATATCATTATCACAAAAAAAAAAAAAAAAAAAAAAAAAAAAAAAATCTTACTTTTATTGATAAGGCTCAAAACATATTAAGAGATGAAGTTTGGAACAAACTAGATCATACAAAATAGATTAGGTTTTAAGTTTAAAGTCTTTTATAGTTATACAATTAACTATTTTAAAATTGTTTTAGAAATTTTCAATGAAATTTATCTATAAATCTATCCACCCTGAATTTCCTAATGCTTTTGGAAACTTCCCCTATGTAGAATCCATCAATCAAAAGAAAAGAAAAGAAAATTTTGAATTGAGTTGGGATATTTTTAAACACACACAAGAAGATTACTTTGTGTTAATTTATTTATTAAAGTGTTTTGTTGCGGTCCACCAATATGGTGTTTTAATTTCAGAAGAACAAGATGTCCCTTGACAGTTGTACTTGTAAGTTATATGTAGCCATATTTATGTACTCTAAAAGTATCTAAATTTGGTTGTCTTATAACTAGATGTATTTCATTATTCAATCATTCAAAGCCCACTATTATTATTAATATGGGACCCACTAATTATAATTACTTAGACCCCACAAAAAGTTAGAAGTTTATATATTTCCTATTAAGCTAAACAGTCAAACACTACTGCCCTAAATTATAGTAAATTTTCCAATAAAATATACCAAACATCTCAACTAAAAGAACCCAAAAAAAAAAAAAAAAACACTAGTTGAGGCTTTGTTTGTTAGTAATTTAAAAAGGAAAAACAAAAGGAATATTCAAAACCTTTAAGTTGGTCCTTTTTTATATCTAATCCTATTCTATGTGCCAAAAAAAACAAGAATATTTAAATGATTAAGAAAAGTGTCTGGTTGGCATTTTAAAAATAATTTTGGATGCTTTTTGAAGATAGTCCTATATTTGAATGCAACAATTGTTAATTCTGTGTAAATCCAAAAACACTGTTTAAAAAGAATGTTGTTAACTTGTTAAATATTTATCTTCACATGATTTTTATTGTTGAGTTTTATTAAATAAAAAGATAATTTGAAAACAGTTTTGAATTTAAAATATACCGTTTTCTAAAATTTTTAAAGAAAAACTACTCATTAAACTTCTTTTTTTGTTTTTTAATTTTTAGATAAGATTTAAGTAGCCTAGAGAGGAGATATATCATTAATAAAATTAAAAAAAAAAAAGAAAAGAGTATGATGAGCAGTCAACCACAAAAGGTAGAATTTAGTTTAGAAAACAAAATTGTGGAACTCCCTAAAACTTGTGAAGAGATTTTTTTTTTTTTTTCCCCTTTTTTGTAGAAGAAGAATTTAAATTTTGGATTTGTATTTTGTGGAGAAGTGTGATTACTATTAAACTATACCTACGACCACCCATATCTGTTTAAAGCAATTTTAATTGTATTAATTAATAACAACCATAAATTTTGCATAGAAGAATGTTCTATTATCGTTTATGAAATTATTGCAAGTTAAATCGATATTAATATGTGCTATTCTTTTACAAATCAAAACAGGCAAAAAAAATTTAAATTAAAAAAGACATTAGGAAGAGGACCCATACCCTTAATGGGAGTCAATAAAGCTATGCATTTGATTTGAAGAAAGAAATTTTTTTGGACAAAAAAAATCATTTCAAATCACAAATGCAAATTAATTAATCGATTGATTCACAAATCATCTTATACTTGAATGCCCACTAACTCTAATGTCCCTCAACTTGATCTCTTAATCATACTGTAATCAAGATTTGATTTCACTAAAACCTGTAAAAGAAAATATTAGTTTATATTTAAATATTGGATTATGTATTTCAAAAACACATTTGTATAATTAATTAATCAATGCCAAATCATGATGGGTAATTAACTAATTATGTGGATGCCATTGTGCAACAAGGTTGTTCACATGTGATCAACTTGAAATAATCCAGAAAATAATCAATATTTCCTGTCATTATACAAATTCATTTTATTATACTACCAAATTCACAAATTTCAAAGTTATAAAATAAAAATTAAGATAATTACGCTTTAAATTTATAAAAAATTCGAAATAAATTATAATATTTTTAAATCAATAATAGCATAAATAATTATTGTCTCAATGATACAATCTAATTGAAAATGAACGTCGTTATAATTAAAATAACAAAATATAAGATTTTTGAATAATTTCTCATGGATTTATAGTTTTCTTTTAAAAAAATTTTAAAATGTCATTCTATGAAGTTTTATCTATAAAGTTTTATTATTGATCAAGTTTTTTTCGTGATTAATCTGTTAAATATTTGGCTAAAGCTACATGCAAACAAATCAGATTGATTTCATGATCATTGAAGTCAACATTAATTGACTAGCGATTACATAAATTTATTTTGTGATTAACACATAATTGTTCAATTAAAGTTTCATAATAGTGTCGTATACATATTTCTTTTGTTGATATGGTTCTGATATGAGCACACACATTTCTGTAACGTTGTCCATATTTAATATTTTGATTTGCAAACCATGATCATGGTACATGGTTTGGCAATATATCTATATATATATATATATATATATATATTCAAATAAAAAGGAAATCTCTTTTCAAGACTTGAAAAACTTTTTATGTGTGGAAAGTGAGACATATATGATATATCCTAGAAGAAAAGTTGATAAAAATTAATTAAAAACCAATCAACGATAGTATAATTAGTCATGGTTTATCAAATGAGAAAATATATAATTGGTCTTTTTGTAATGATTCAAAACTTAATTATAGAATATTATAAAACTATGTATATAATAAAGTAGCAAACAGTACTCATGCATTATCTTTTAATATTTTTATAATAATATAACTCTATAAAGTTGATAGCAATTTTTATGCTTTTAATGCTCGACCCATGTGAAGCCTGAACATCATGCAACTATAAAGTCTTTTAACTGAAAATATTGTCTTCCTTAAAAGAGGCAAAGCTGGGGGAGATGGAGATAAAACTATGACACAACTAGCACACATTGCATTGCTAATTGGCCCTCAAAAAGTAAAATATCACACACACACACACACCATAAAAAATTCAATTGCTTTGATGTTTACTTGAAATTTTTGTGGAAATTTTCATATGAAGACCTTTCTGATTTAATGAAATTATGATCCTGTAGTTGTTAGGTTAACATAAATGAAAATGATTTTTTTTTTTTTTTTATTTCTTGATATATTTTCAGGATTAGAGAATTACTGAAACTAATTCAAATGAGGTTTTAGTAGCACATTTTGAATGGTTACTCTCAAGTAGTAGGAGAGAACTATCTACATTATTTTATGAATAATATACAAATGAGAGATATTTTCTGAGTTTGAAGCTGTGACTTAAAGTAGAGGCTCGTAGTAGTGGTTATCATTGCGTCATCCCACTTGAACGAAAATGAATTTACCTATTGTTCTTAACATCGTATTTAAAAGAAGATCTTATTTAAAAGCATTTGAAAGATTTCTTTACATTCCTTACTTTTCAATAGGATAACCTTAACATGTCAGGGAGACTTCACATACATTTAAAATTAAATAAAGTCTCTAATTTTTCAAAGAGGTATATATTTGGTCTATATCTAAACTTGAAACATTTAAATTCTTGCTTTATATATACTCTGAAAGAATACGTTAAGATAGTCTTTTAACCTCAACAATTAGCATATCAAATTGAATACCAACATCACTTACATTTTAGAAGAGCAAATGAGCTATGGTGGGCTTCGTGGCCAATATAAACCCAACAGTCCCAACTCACTAGTCAAACAGTGTAGACCCACTAGGCAGGCGTGCCTTGGGGCTAATGTCTATCTTTGAAGGCCTTGGCCCATTGAATTTTACTTTTTAACTTCTCAAGTGTCTTTGTCCTTGCATATGACTGTCGATGCTAGTGGCACGCAGTCCACGAGAGTTTAACTCATTTGGATCAGACATCTATTGTTCAATGGCCTTTCCTCCTACTTTTGGAAGCTCCAGTTATAGATCACACTTCAGAGACTCTGATTAAAAGTGTCCGATAAATTACACGGTACATAATATGCTTGTGATATTTATAATAAATAAATAAATAAAGTGTCTTTGCCCTTTAGAATTCCCAGAATTACCAAGAAATCTTTTACAAAATTATAGAGGCATATTGATAGTTGAAGATTCTCTAGTAAGGATGGTCCACAAGAGATGAATTCAAGTTTTTTACTTGTTTGAAAAGATTAAAATTTATTCATTGAAATTTACTCTATTGAAATATATATAAACGATTGAAATTCGTTCTTCTAAAATCTTTTCATACGAACAACTGCACTATAAAAGTTCTTATTTATAGTAATCAATAGTACTATAATCCCAAAACATATTAATATTATTAATTCGAATTTTCTTTTGGGTTAACGGTCTATCAATTACAGTCCATAAACGTGCTCACTTAAAATGTAATATCAGCAGAAAATCTAATATATTCTAACAAACCATGATAATATTTAGAACGTGCTTGGAAAACCAACCCAAATGACTGGAATTCATGTCTGAATTCAAGCCATTGTTAAATTTGAACTGCAAGAATTAACAATGCTCAGTTTTTAATGGGGATTCTATAACACACATCCTGTGAGGTTGCAAAAAATCTTCACTGGACATGGCCTTCAAACAAAGCTTAATTGATAACAAATCTTGGATGCTATCAAGTCTAAGGACATGTAGAGCACATTGAGCACATACTATAATATACAACATTGAGGAAGACATGAAATGCATACTGCTAGTAAACACAAGTAGCCCATGTATTTTTTTTTTTTTCTCTCTTCATTTCTGACAATGCTGACAGTTTTTACATAAAACCAACTTTGTTAAATTGTACATGAAATCCAGATCAAGAAGCACATCCCATAGCGTTTTTGAATAGAACATTTTGGCACAAGAACGGTCAAGATAACTTCAGGAGCACGCTACCTCAAAAATAAAAAAACTCTGAAGATCTGGATCAAACAGGGTTTATATGAATTCTGTCGGTTGGCAATCTTGACAAACATATGATGCTTGATGAGCTCGGTTGCCAATCACTTGGGTTGACGATGCAAGCATACCTATTCGAGGAGATGAGCTGATGCTATTTGTCTTGATTCACTACTATTTAACCAGCTATCTTTTTCCAAATCTCAAGCACTTGTTGTGTTTAACCTCTGTCATACTAGAATTAGGTGTGAGTTGTTTATTTGTCGGTTTTGTGAGGGCAAGTTTCTCCATCGCATTTATGAACTTCCGCAAGTGTTTGATGTACTCTGGATATGTTTCAAGATTGCAGTGACCGCCACCTTTGACCCATAACGGGTCATATTTTTCTTTCGATAGTTCCCATAAACGTTTCCCATGTGACAAATCAACAATGTCATCGTTCGTCCCCTGCATATGTAGTCAACAAGAATTGCATCAGCAATGACAGCAAGAAAATACAGGACATAATCAAATAACTGGCAAAAGGTTATCAGTGAAAAGATGATACTTACATGTATGACTAAAACGGGACAACTTACATGTCGAATTTTGTCTATGTTCTGCAAAACAAATCGAACATAAGTTTTTTGATACAGAGTTAGAAAAGCTTGCAGCAGAACACGAATGATATGAATTAACATACAAGTAAGAACTTACTTTGAAAATGTCAAACCAAAATGTCATCTTAACAGGATACAAGACGCGAATGCCTGAAAGGATGGCACTATGAAGAACAAGACCTCTCAACTTTTTTAAACGAGAACCTAAGTGCACTGTTGGCCCACTCCCAACAGATTGGCCATACAAAATCAGATCCTCCTGCTTCACATCATACACTGTCTTCAAACAATTGTACACAGTCTCTATGTCGTAATATGTATTGACCTCGGATGGCTAGTGAAACACAGAAGAAATAACCACCAATCAGGTATGTATGATCATATAGACATAAACCAAAATTCCCTTAACAAAATCTTGCAATGCCTACAATAACACATTCGAAAGCAAAAACGAGCACAGGAACACGAAATTTGATGTTTAAATCCTCATTTACCTTGCCAGTAGATGCACCATATCCTGAATAATCATAACTGTTAAAAAAGAAGAGAAAAGTGAGTAATTGATGAGGAAAAGTATGTAAATTGTGATAAAAGTGGAATCATGGCTGCTTTCTTACGAAGCAATTGTGTCCTGGAAAAATTGTCAGCTGCACATTTAAATAAGCACTCCTCAACTTTACACATGGTTTTCGAATAAAACATCATAAATGTAACATATTTTTCGATCTCAGTCTCATATGCAAAATTAGAACAGATTAATTAACGAATCCAATCTCACCAACATATGCTTAAAAATAAAATTGACATACAACTGAAATTGGGCTTGTGAATTCAATCAACAAGCTACTTGGTACTAAAAGAGGCCTGAATTTTTAAACCATTTGGTAGCAAAACCATGATTGACCATATTACAACCAAAGTTTTCATTTTTCTTTTTCTTTCTTGACAGAAACTTGTACATGCCAAAATAAATATAAATTAAAATAAAATCTCTTAAAGGGTTGTCAAGCCGGCAACATTTGATCAAACTAAACACTATGCATAACAAATCGGGTAAAAAAAAAATTATTAAGATATCCCCATCAATCAAATTGACAATTACAATCATACCAAAAATGCAATAATAATATCAAATACATAAAGAGAAATTCATATGAGAAATTAACCACATAACATTCAAGTAGAACTTCAAGTGTACACAGATTAAAACAAATATCACAAACATTAATGGTTCCAAAATTAGAAACAAAAACAGAACCCCATTTGAGGATGATTAAAAAAAAAAAACCAGCTTTTTTTTTTTTTTTTCATAACCAACTTGAAAACACAAACACACACAAAAAAAAAGGAAAGAAGTACCTCATGATGTTGACTCTCAAATGTGCTCTGAGCTCGATAAAGAGCTCATGCATCTGCCCCAAATCAGCAGCATTTCCATGAGAATACAAGAGCGTGAACCTGGCAAAAGGGTGCTTCCAAAAGGTGGCCACGATTTTGCTGCCACCTTTTGTCTCCAACACATGGACGTCCACGTTCTTATCAGCAGTGAGTCCAGAGAACACCACCGTGCCGTCCTCCTCTCTGTCCACATAGTACGTCGGAGGGTCCGGCGGGAAAAACGCGAACTTAGCTGCAACATTCGATGTTACATTTCCCATCTCTTCTTCTTCTTCTCAGAAAGTGAAGAAAACACTTTCATTTATGGTCAAAAGATATGGGTTTTTTTTTTTTTTTTTTGAAACTCAGGAAAGAGAGATGATAGAAGGAGAGAGGGATGTGGTGGTTAGAGGTTGACAGAAAATGAGAATGAGAAGGTGAGGTGGTGGTGTTGTTTTTGTTTTCCGGTTTTTTGATGGGGTTGTTGTTTTTGTTTTCTGTTTTATAAAACAATTTTATATGTTTTATCTTTTTTGTGTTTTTGGCTTGCTGGGGAAGATGAAAAGGTGATAATCCAAGTTGAGGAGAGATTTTAAAGGTTGGGAAGAGAATGGATCCGATCTAAGCGGGTGAGCTGGAAGGTTGTGATGTTGGAGGAATCACAGAGACAGATAAACAGAAACTTTTTTTTTTAACTGTTTTGCGGAAGAGTAAATACTAGCATTCCCACCACTATTTTTTCTTAAATCAAATTTATATCCAAATAATATGTAAATTATCATCATATTAATTAGAATAATATTAAGCTTTTCAAAAATTTTATCAAAATTTATATTCAAATGATGTGATATATGAATTATTAAAAATTATATTAATTATCATATTATCTCATGATTTATAAGATCTTGACAACTTATATATCATATCATTTGGATATAGATTTAGGTAAAATTTTGAAAAACCTAGTATTACTCTATTAATTATTATATCATCTCATGATTTATAAGATGTTGATAACCCATATGTCATAATATATGGGCATGAATTTGAACAAAATATTTAAAAAGTCTAATATTACTTTTTGTGAAAGTTTATTATTATTATTACTATTTTATATTAATGTTAGATTTTCTAAATTTTTTATCTAAATTTATGTCAAAATAATTTACGGTATGTGAGTTGTTAACATCTTAAATACATTTTTTTTTTTAATAATACTAGGCTTTTCAATTTTTTTTTGTTCTTAAATGATGTGGAATGTAAGTTGTCGATATCTTAAATAAATTTTTTATTTTATTTTATGAAAACTTTATTTTTATAGTAATTCGAGGCCATCCAATTTTTTTTTTTTTTTTAAATTGATCCTACATGATGTGGTGTATAAATTATCAAAATCTTATAAATCATGAAATAATATAATAGTTAATATGATATCAATAATTTATTTATCAAATTATTTGGGTGTGAATTTGAACCAAAAATTTGGACAAAGAGTTTGGAGGACCTAACTTTTATTTTTTGGTAATTATTTGAGCAATTATGAATTTAGCCCCTGTGTTGTAACTTAATTACAAACATTTTGTGACTTTAATACTCATGACTGAAGTGATTTCTATACATCTTCATAAATATTGTGGGATGATTATCAAATTTGAGATTTAGTATGTATGCTTGATATGTGATTATGATTTTATATTGTTATAGAACTGTTTATTGGATGAGATGAATAATAATAAATCATTTTATGACAATACAAAATTGTGATTTATACGGAAAGTAAGTGTAAAATTTGATAGTTAATAATTTTTGAACCATGCACTAAATAAATACTTTATTTAATTGAGGCTCAATTGTTATAGAGGTAAAAATATACGTTTGGTTACATATGACAAGTTAGAGATTTTAACTACTCGAAGTTTTTATCATAGTTGAAAGTGTGCATTAATGGTAGTTTGTATGTGATCAGAACTAATTCGGTCTATTTCAAAATGTTAATCATTCATTTGGTGTTTGTGAAAAGTGTAGAGATCAATTTGCTGAAAATGAAAAAGAGTATGATACACTCGGAGTTAATTTAAAATGCAGGTACTTAATTGGTAATTACTCATTTTAAGAGAAATAAATAATTAATTAAAAAAAAAAAAAAGACATGGAAAGAAACAAACAAGTGTTGTGTTATGGATGATCTGATGATGATGGTGATCTGTTAAGATATTTTTCTATTTTGTGACAGTGATGTATGAATCATGCATGACACCACCTTAAAGGACCTGATTGATGTTTCAAAAGTCTCATTTGTCCTTGTTTTGTTGTCCTTTTTTCGTTTTTTCATTTGGTCTAGCTCTCCACAAAGTTTTTGACATTACAAAAGGGCAAAAACAAGAAATTTTTCAAAAAAAAATAAATAAAAATCTTGATGTAGAAATGATTTTATGATAAAATTCAATTTCTTATTGTTCAAAGATATATATTATATTCATTTATATCTTCATATAAAAAATTAAAATAGTAAAATATATTTTTGGATTATTGGCTGTCATTATGTTGGAATTAATCCAAACGAATTTAAGAATATTCTCTACAATTAAAAAATGTGCCCAAAATAGTGGAATTCAATTAGTTTTAAAGAGCAGTACAATAGTCTGTTATTTTTTATTTTTTAAATTAATTAAACAAATGTTTCTTAAAAATATATTAACAAGCTGTAATAAAAATTTTATTTTAAGGCAATATATATAAGGGCACTCAAAAAAGAGAAGGGTAATTCAGTCTTCTTACCACTAGAACTCATGTAAAGGTAGTAGATGTTCACTTCTTCCAAAACAAGAGGCACTTTCCTCAAATCAAGAGCCCAAATAAATAATTATATGTTGAAAATCAAGGAGGAAATCAATAAATAATAAATGAAAACTAGAAAAAAAAAAAGAAAATTGAAGGAAAAAAAGTTGGTTAAGATGGAGGGCTGAGATTGAGTCAAAGGGGGGTGATGGAAGACAGAAGCAGCAGAGTCAGACATTCCCTTATTAAACATTGAAAGTCATTATGGAAAGATGATGTTTGGTTTGCTTACTTTGGAGCAATTCCAGTCAATTTACAACTGTCTTCTCTGCTACATTGACCATTTCTGTCTATCTTCACTTCACCTTTATTTTATTTTATTTTTATATTTTTGTCAATTAAGAAAATTAATTGATTTATATATTCGGTATCTTGAACAACTGATTCCACGACTTAAAAAGATTTTCAAAATCTTATCCAAGTGATTTTTCCGATTTGAATAGTTATTTTTATTTGACGGTTCAATCTAAACATTTCATTTTGTATCCTAAATTTTGCATGTATTAAATATGGTGTGCTTTTACTTTAACATTGTTTTAGAGATTCAAACTTACCAATTAAGATTTTTTATTTTAAATATGTATAATTAATATTACAATGTGAATAATTAATTTCTTTGTAAAGTCAAATGATTCTAAACTTAAGGATCATTTATTTATTTTTTTTACTTAAAACTTAATAATACTGAATTGTACATATTAAGTTGTTTTCTTTTATTTTAAGTGGTCAAACCACTTAATATTACCAAAAAATGAATGAAAAAACTAAGTAAGAATTTTTAATTTTTCACTTAATTATAAATCACTTAATGACATTTAAAAGTTTTTATTTCAAATTTATCCTCTTAAAAATAACATAATTTCAAATTCATTCTAATTTTATATTATTCAATTTTTTTCTTAGTACTTACAAAAAACATATTTGAAAAGTAAAATCTAAATACATCTTATTTCAAATTATTTTAGAATTAAAATAATATATTTTAATTTACAATTTAAACATTCATTATTTTAGATATTTTCTTAAATATATTAATATATTTAAATATATAAATATAGTTAATACTATTATATTTTTTAATTATATTTTAATTATGAATAAAATATTATTAATATATATAAAATGTTTTAGAATTTGTTAAATTATTTATTTTCAGATTTTGTATTAAATTAATTAAAATTATATAATAACAAATAGTAAAAATGATATAAATGTTAACTTACTAGTTTTCAGATAATTTTTAATTTAAAAAATAAATAATGTTACAATATATTTGAGGTAAAGGAAAAAAAAATATGGTATTCATATTTCAGGTTTGAATAACTATACAGTTTTTAGTTTTCAACAGCACTGTTCAATCTTTAGATAAAAAATCAAACGATCCCTTAATAAAAAAATTCACATTATTTTCTTCTTCCAAGATATCAATGCAGAACTATATTAAAAAAATAAATATAACCTTTTATTAAATTTTTTTTGTATGATTGTCACTTGTCCAAACATTTTGCATTGATTATATCTCTTGATTTTGTTTTCTTATGTCAAGCCAGCATTGTTAATACCAAAAGATGATGTGGATCTGTTCGGTTGATTTTGGGATTCAGTCAATTTAACAACTGTCTTCTGCAACTTTGACCACTGTTATTGTTCATGTACTCTCCACTTTAAGGATCTCAGGTTGCTGTCTTAGCATCTTCTGTCAGAAATGATGGACCTCAAATGTTGTTAACTGTTTTTTACAGTACTTTTTTCTTCTTTGGGGTTGTTGGTAACTTAAAAATAAATGAATTTTTAAACATAAGCATGCCTACTTAATATTACATCAAATATCTATAGTTTAGCATATATTTTATTGGGATTTTTTTTTTATCAACACCAAAATACGCATGAGTTTTTCAATTAGTACAAATGAATGAATTGATTTTTTTTAACACTATCAATATTAGTTCATAAATAAATGATACAAGAAGATCATAGTTTACAGTATTTATTTATGAACCACTGTTTTTATTTGAGAACTATAGGTTGTGAGTATTGATAGCTCTAAAAAATCTCATAGCAATTTTTCTACGCTAGTTTGATTTTTTTTTTTTTTTCTCTTCAACTATTTCACACGATTTTTATAATTTTATTTGAAATGGACCTGCTTTGATAAAATATATCTTGAGTGGTAAACGAATGCTTAATGGTAAATGAATCTTCCTGATAAACCATTGGATTTTGGGGGCATTGGATTCTCACTAATATTTACCTTATTCAAGCCAGCATTTTTTTTTTTCTCTGAGTCGAAAATATGTAAATTTAATGAATTGATATTTTCAAAACATTGTACTTTTATCTTGATATGGTTTTCTTGTTAAAGGAAAAAAAGGTTTTAAAGATTGGAAAATGAATAAAATATTCCAATTTAGTTATAAATATGTTGGTAAATTTAGATAACAGAATGTTCCTAAAAGAATGGGGAGCTAGAAATTTTGTGAAAATGCATGGATTGGTGTGACATTTGTGTAGGTGATGATGAAGAAAATTACTTGACATTGTCTTTTAAGAGTAGGGGACCTCCTCTTCTTTTAAAGTGGGGGACCCTGTTTTGTATAAAAAATAAATGATTGAAGTACAAGTGGGTGACAGGGACCTAATAAATGAATAGAAAACTAATGGAAACTACAATAATGTTAAGTCAATTTGTTTGTTGAAAGATTCATCTTTAGCATTGACAATCATTTCCAATCCACAAAATACTTGGTTGAACTAAACCCTCCAAGCAATTTATTTAATGTCTATAAAACTACTTTGTATTTCGCGTTCATAGTAGATTATATTTGTGTAATATAAATTTAGAATGTCATTATCATATGATATGTTGTAAATAAGATCAAAATAATATACTTTGATACCGTTTTATAGAGAATTTTTATATATAAAATAGTGGTTTAAATATGATCGGACTTCGGTGTTTATCATAATTTTTTAATATACACAAGAGACATCATCATTACAACAAAATTAACAAAGATATGCTATATATAGTTAGATCATAGTACAGTGGAGGTTTTTAAGTTTTATCATGTAACTAAAGACTAAAATGAGATTGACATTGGTGGTCTCAACAAAGCTGCTAGCTTCTAACTTTTGTTTTTTTTTTTTTCTTTTTTAATTTAAATTTTGGGTTTTTTTAATGGAGGGAGTAAACTTCAGTCCAAAGGAAAAGACTAGGTCAAAAAGCCCATAGAATGCTTGGAAGTTGGTGCCCTAATAAAAAGAAGTTAAAAAAAGCTAACTAGGACTTAAAAAGATGACTAAAGGTAACAAGACAAGTTGTAAAATAATTATATTTTTAATCAATTAGTTAAAGAAAAAGTGTCCACTGAATTGTTAATATATTATGATTAGTTGTTGAAGTATGACTTGCTTTAAGTTTAATTACATGGTTGAAGCAATCTGGGAAAATGGATCATCACTTTCATGTGATTTATTCCTTTTTATGGCTAATATAATTTATTAATTGGTAGATTAGGACAAATTTAAAAAGGATTGCAATTACAAAATTGGAAAAAGTACGTAATTAAAATTATAAGTGGCCAACAGAATCCGGTTTGGTTGGATCTAATCTGGTTAGAATTGTTGGAAATATAAAAGAAATGTTTAAGAAGTTTGATGAATTCTCTACAATGTTAAAATACAAATCCTAAACAGCTGAAATTAGAAGATGAAAATGGACTAATGTATAGAAGAATTTACAACATATTTTGGCCTAAACAATGAATTTGTAAGGCATTATGTGATCCATCAAAGAATTTGGCATCTAAAATTTGATCTTAGTTAAAATTACTGTAAAATGAAAATAATAATAGTAAACAGTTCATCAAAAGTGAAAGAAAACTGGTATTTATTTTCTTCTCCCATATTTTTCCGAGGCCAACATATGGTAATGCAATTCACAAAACATGAAAAACTTCAATGAAATGAACGTATCATATCATTGATATGCCTTTTTAATAACATCATATTGTATTCATATATAAATTTAAGTCCAATATGACCATTAGCCATAATTGATATTTTCTTAAATAGAACACATACATGATATGATCCATCCATCACACTGAAGTTTTTCTAAAAAGAAAAAAACAAAAGGAAACATATTAATCTTTAAATAGATAGAAATGTAGAGAAATATCGAAGTTGGTATCGAAAACATTTCGATTTACTACAGTTATATGATGAGAGTGTGTTCGAGGGCAATGATGGAACTTGAACTCTTGATCTCTTAGGATCAAGGAAAGTATTCAACCATTCTTATTAAGAGGATGATAAGAAAAGCTAACTGCCATGTTTATACAGTATATGCTCCTTTTGTATTGTGGTTGTATCTCCAATGACAGTAACCCAAGTTTCTGCAATCTTTTCTACTCTTCTATCCACAATTTCCACAATGGTGAAGACTCGCGTAGTGCCTATGATTTTGTCTGGAGTTCCTTGTTCCTCAATTAAACTTTTAACCCTCGGAACAATGGCCCCATTCAAGTATATGGTGTTGTCAGCATCAACCACGATCATTTTCCGCTGACCATTTCCGTGAGCTAGCTCTTTATGCATGTGACCGAACACAACCAGTGGGATTGGGAATTTGGAAGTCTCTTTTAAAAGAGAAATGGCTTGTGCCAGATCTGTACCATAAGATTTTCTTGTAATTGAGGGAGGATGAAACATTATTCCATCTCAATAAAGTGCATGTTATAGGACATAGTTGTCTCCTTTGGTACGTTAGGTGACCAATCATAACAAGCCACAAAGGCAGAACAACCACACGGTTCAATGAACAACAAATAAGTGAAGAAAAAGTGGAACACAATGATAATTGAAATGATCGAAGTTTCATTTAAGGAGCCACCTATTGCGACCATGATAAACCAAAGAAACCCATACCCACAAGGAACTTTAGGCCCCTAATGATATTACCTGGATCACCATGGTCACCGCCTTCAGGCACCCAATCTTTTCCGCAGATGTCATTCAATTCAGAACCAAGACCTACAAAACCCCAGTATTTTCGATATAAGGTGCAGCAATTGCTGTAACAGATGAATCAAATGTAAGTTTGGTAGGATGATATACCAGTGGGTCCATTGTGTGCTAGTAAAACAACAAAATGATCTTCAGGTGTACCCTTTGCAGCATTATAGATCCTCTTGGCACTTCCATCCATGTCTTGGACTCCATATCTAGAATGACATTTCAATTGGATAAGTTGCAAAGTGAACCAAGATAAAGCCAATGAGGAGACTGCATATCAAATAATCTCATTGGCATCTTTACAAAAGTTATTCAAATTTGGTTTAACTTTTGATACTTGACATAACTAGCATAACAAATTAATAGTTCATGTTACACTGAATTCGGCAATTGCATCATTAAGAAAAACATAAAGATTTATAAGAACATAATAGGATATGAGAGGCACAATTAATCAATTTGTCCAAAGCAAATAATAATGCAATATACAACCTTACCATCAGAAATTGGGGATAAGAAGGAAGTCAACAAAACAGAAATGTCTTCTCTCATTTTTAGTAAGCACATGAAATTTTGTTAGATTGGACAAAAAAGAGGTTAAAAGAATGAATGCCTCGACTCGACTGTGAAATACAGCTGCTGCCCCACTTACCTTGCAGATAGTAGCTTCTTCCGAAAGATCTGCCCACCCCCACATGAAAATGGTCGTCCACCAACGACGCTGAGTTTTATTCTAGGAAAATCCAGATGCTGATAAGCTACATGCTCCCCTCCAAGACTGATTTGTCACCAAAAGTTTTGTCATTACCAACCAAATTACTTCATCACTTGAACAGTTCATACATAATGTTCAACATACAACAGACAATAACTACTTTACTATCAGAATATGTCCTTTCTAAGTGACAAGTCCAAAAAGCAGAAAAAATTTGTACTTCTACATTTTCAAAATGTGCTAACAATACAGTGCCTTTTCCTATTTCGTCAAAGGCATTTAATTTAAAATGTCTATTGCTTTGTTGAGCAAGTAAAAGGGCATCCCACTAGGAATTAGAAAGCCTTAATCTTGGTTCACCAATAAGGAAGAGATGAAACATTATTATTGATCATCTGATATGGTTCTCTTATATGCATGAATAGGTGCTCATATTTCGTCTTCATCATCATTATTGACAATTCTTGGCTTAGCAAATATCATCTTCCCAAAAGGTTTAATTTTTTATTACATACATAAATAGAAAAATGCGAATGTAAAATGTAAAATCCAATTTTAGCAATACAATCATAGCACACAAATGAAAAGGAGTATGATTGATTGTAAGCTTGCACAGATGAGAGAGAATTTAGCAGAATGCAAAGACCATATGATTGAAACATAAGATATTAGCATAAAATACTAAAAATATAACCATCAGGAGAACACGACATTCTTAAGAGATGAAGTAAGCTCACCTTTCTAGCTGAAGTTGAACACCGTCCTTCCTCCTAACACTGTCAAATTAAAATCATTCAAGTCTCCCAAGAAGGCATTTTTATCGGTAGATGAAACATCATGATTCAATTACTCTACCGAAAGGGTATATATAGACGACACATATGAACTTACTTTCCAGAAAATTGCGGAGTTTTCCATGCATCATGATTTCCCAGAATAACTGCTTTACTAAATTCAAGATCTGCTATGCTTTGAACTAGTTCAACATTTTCATCACCAAAATCACCTAAAAAAACACAGGTCAGGAGACAAGAAACAATGAAAATAAGAATGAGATAAAGAGGATTAGGAAACCAAGAAAAGCATCTAACTCTATAACTAGACCATGGCTGCATCAAAACAGTCGGTTGTTTCATTAGAATGGATATGTTCAAAATGAGTTAAGTTTGTCCAAGGAGTGCATAAAAGTAAGGTCTAGCACGAACATGGTTTCCATAAACGTGTCTGTGCTACTTTGCTCACCAGTTAGGTTAGGAAGGAGAGTGAATGCACTGGAAATAAAATAAAAGCAGGCCAGCTAATGACATGAGGTAGGTAAACAACAAGAGAGAAGAAACATGCCTGTAAATAGCACCAAGTCTGGCTGCATTTTCACATAAACTCAATTAGATAGGTAGTGGACATCTGTTTGCAAAACTTCGACTGAAAAGATTACGAAAAAGCTAATACATAAGCCTAAAACATTTACTCATACGGAAAATCTTACATACTTCAGTTTTGCAACTAAAAATGAAGCGAATTTACCAGCTTTCATAATTTGCTTTCATGACAGCTCTAATGCATATTGAATGAGAAAAATTTTAGAAATTAAGTGATAGACTATCGAACAAGCAATGATCATAAACTGTGAACCCAACAACAATACTCAACAGTAACAAGCCTCCGTACTTGCTAGGCCGAATTTCAATCAATCAAACGCAAACCAAATTTACAATTTCCAACAACAATACTCAGAAATGCTGTTTTATATTTTTTTCATGCTTCAAACTACCTGCCTCCACTTTTTGAAAACCATAATGTCACGTATATTAGTGCATCAAAATCATACAAAATCTTCCAATTTCTCAAATCATAACGGCCACAACATAATCAACATCAACAAAAAACAATCCATCAATCAAAGTAAAAGCCTGCCAAATTGATACCATGTCGTGAAATCGAATAAATAGTCACGATATATCCAATTAAAAATGCCGATACAACAACATAGAGCAGACCAGAGTTTGACTCAATATACAATAAAAACAAACATGAAAAAAAAAAAATAGTAAATTCAAAAAAACAAAAGAGGAAGTGGAAGTGATACCTGCAAGAGTTGAAGTGCTTTGGTGTCTTCTCGTAAATCCCAATCATCATGCTTTGAAAACAAAAAAAAAAAAAAATGAAAAAAAAAATTGAAACTTTACATGATAACAGAGATGTTAATACGTAAAATTGTTAACCCAGAAAGTGAAAGAAGCAAGAAAACTCACGACGTCTCCGACGACGGCGATTCGTACAGCGGTCATATTGGTACGGCGGTTATATTTTCTGGGCGAGAGAAACCTGAGAGTGGGCGCGTGGGGCAACGCGCTTAGCATCACCTTTTATTTTTATTTTTATTATTATCGTTAACTTGTATCGTGCACGCGCATCAGTTATTGTTGTTTGGTTACCGAAGTCAAAGGTTGACTTTTATTTTGATGATGCTTCTTCTACCGTGTGATTTGTTTGAGTCAGGATTATTTTTGGATACAACAGTTTTCATTGTAGTTAGAGGCGCCACAAGTGAAGACAATTTTAAAATAATAACGCTATACTTTTATTTTTAAATGATACGAAAAGGAGATTTGCAACAATAAAAAATCCAAAATCCAAAATCCTACTATGTGTTGTGAAGATTCTGGACGATGCACCGTCGTGATAACATAATTTTTTTTTAAAAGGAACCGATTAAGTTTGTATATACATAGTGAAACTCAAGTGATAAATAGATATGTCTTCTGCTTTTGTTTCTGGTCTCCTTTCCAGCACTACTTTTATTTTCTTGTTCTCAAATTTTCTTTTCTAGGTAATACTCATTTTTACTTTTATTTATTTATCTTAATTTTATAACACGTTATTAACACGATCCAGAGTCTAAAATTCTAAATAAATTTATCTGAATCTGAAGTTCTTGATACTCTAACTCTAACTCTAATTGAGAAGTTTGGTTATGTCAATCCAATCAATGTACGGCTCTGCTGACAAAATCTATGTGCGGTTCCGCCGACTCAATTATTATACTAACTTCATTAATCATTTATTATTATTATGCATTATATATCTAATTATTTAACTTTATTTATTTATTGTTATATAATATATGTGCAGTCTTGTTGCCATTATTTAATATTTTTATTGTATTTCATGTATAATTATGCCGACTCAATATATCATTTATATTAGCTGATTGCTTTGTTTTTTTTTTTTTTTTTATATCTTTTATATTTTGTGCTTTTATTCTCTTTAATTTATAATGTACGAAAACTTGAAGTTCTGGATTTTAATAAATGGAACCTGAAGTTCTAAATGCATATTGTTAAAATATGAAATTATCATTTTGACTTGAAGTTCTAAAAATATATATGAAATATTTGACAACCTGAAGTTTCAGATATATTCATAAAGAAATTTATCATACATAAATTTTCTTTGAATATAATATTAATAATATTTTGATTATGTCACTAATTGTGGTATTACATATATATAGTTATGTCAAATATCGTAAAACCAAAATTTGCTCTACTGGATATTTCAGGAAAGAACTATCTTTCATGGATCCTTGATATAGAGTTGTACCTACAGTCCAAGGGCTTAGTTGATAGTATTAGAGACAATAATGAAACATCTCTATAAGATAAAGCAAGTGCAATGAGCTTTATCCGTCGTCATTTATATGAGAGCCTGAAGACTCAATGCCTCACAATTAAAGATCTACTAACTTTATGGAAAAATCTAAAAGATAGGTATGATCATCAGAAAATTATCGTCCTCTCCAAAGCCCAACATGAGTGGAGTAATTTAAGATTTCAAGATTTCAAATCAGTTGCTGACTATAATTCTATCATGTTTAAGATAATCTTATAGTTGAACTTGAGTGGTGAAACACAAACTGATGCAGACCTATTGAAAAAGACATATACTACTTTCCATGCATCTAATGTGCTCTTACAGCAGAACGCAGGTTTACAAAATATTCTGAACTAATCTCATGTCTTTTAGTGGCGGAACAAAACAATGAGTTTCTGATGAAAAATCATGAACTCCGCCCAGTTGGCAGTGTTGCATTTTCGGAAACAAATGCTAGCACAAGCAAAGACCGTGAACGTGGACATGGACGTGGTCATCATGGTCATGGTGGGTATAAATTTTCAGGTCATCTGAACCAAAAAAATATCTCTCAAAAGTGGAATGTTTATAACGCCAAACATAACAAAGGCAAAACTATAGAGGAAAATGTCTCCAAAAACTATGAACATGTTTGTTTTAGATATGACATATCTAGGCATTGGTCTCGTACCTATCGTACAACCAAGGACTTGATTGATCTGTATCAAGCCTCTGTAAAGAGGAAAAAAAAGAAAATTGATACAAATTTTGTAGATCAAGATGATTATCCTATAGTTAAAATTAGGGGTGGGCACGGGTCGGGTCGGGTCGGGTCAGTTTTCAGCAAACCCGACCCAAGACCAACTATAATCAGTTTTCTGCTTAGTAAACCAACCCGGCCCGAATTTAAGATATAACCCGAACAAAACCGATTTAAATCGGGTCGGTTAGGGTCGGGTCGGTCTACTCGGTTTGGGCTTTTAAAATTTGGGCCTTTAACTAACTTAATGGGCTTTTTCTAATTTTTGAATTGGACTGATTTTATGTTAACATTCATTTTAATGTCATGGCCCATTATGGGCTTTTTCTAATCTTTTAATTGGGCTGATTTTGTTTTAACATTCATTTTAATGTCATTGTCCATTGAACTCATTTTACTTCAATGCATTTTTACACACAAAAATTGATCATAATTCATAAGAATACATTGTAAAACAGCACTGAGTTGCCCCCCATCTTCCAGACTTCCGCCCCCTATCTACCAGACTTCCACTCTCCACCTCTCTTTTATTTGTAAGCTCTATCTAATTGCTTATCTAGTGCTTGATGCTGTCAGTTACAATGTAATATTGGAAGATCATCTTTAAGTTCCTGCAACATTTAAACAAATTTTCTTTAGATTCAATCTAATTGCTTTAAATAACAAACTAAAATTCCAATGGCACAAAATTATATAGAAAACTGAAAAACACAAAAAAAAAAAAAAGGAAATTAGTTTAACAAATAAGAAAATGATTCATGTACAAAATACTGTTAACAAAAACAAGTATGCATAGCAATTAATAACAGTCCAAATTCCAAAATATCACACTTGTAAAGTTATTAACATTTAACACTCAACAGTTTAAAGTCCAAAATATCACCTCGTCTTATTGTTATTTATAACTCTATAAGTGTAACACACACAGTGACACAAACATAATTAAAAGTCTCTAAAAACAATCATATGTTTTTTTTTCTCAACACTTGTGGGCTTATAGGTGTCAAGTGTCAACCATGAGTTAATGACAATTGAAATAATTTACATCAAGTAAAATTCCTCCAAAACAGTCTTTAAACTTATTTGGGTAAACCATTTGAAACTTGTCAATCATCTATATTAACCACAGATTTAAGAAACCCAATTACCTATACTAATAAACCAAAATTAACAAATAGAAACAATCCAAAATTCCCACATATAGGCATGCAAAACAACCCAATATCACCCAATCATTCATTTTTTTTTTTGTATAGGAACCTATTCATTCATCAATCTATCTATCACATACAATGACACAATTCACAATAAATAATCAACAAATATATGCATTTTTCTTTTCTTTTTTTTTTTTTTAAAAAAAAAAAATATATATATATAAGAATTCACATTACTTACCCAATAAATCACTTAAAGCTTTTTCAGAGATAACAAGCTTTACAAAGCAAGCCTTTCAATCATTCTTTGTCTTGAAAAAGTTGTCAAACCTTTTCATTCAAGTTAAGACCAAAAAACCGTAAGTTTATAAGTAATAATTTAAAATTCACAAATAATAATAAATAACAAACAAATACACATTACTTACCCAATAAATGATTCAAAGTTTTTTTTGAAGATAATAATCTTTACAAAACAACTCTTTCAACCCTTCTTTACCTCCAAAAAGTTGTCAATCCTTCACATTCAAGTTTAAGAAAAACAAAAAACCAAAAAACTATAAGTTCATGAGCAATAATTTAAAATTCACAAATCATAATAAATAACAAACAAATACATCTTACTTACCCAATAAATAACAAGCAGCCCTTTGAACTCTTCTTTGACTTTCAAAAGTTATCAATTCTTCCCATTCAATTTACAAAAAGCAAAAACTTTAGAGCTGATGATACAAAAGCAGCCCTTTCAATGATTCATTGACTTCAAAAACTTGTCAATCATTCTCATTGAAGTTAACAAAAGAAACAAAAAATTATAGAGCTGACGACAAAAAAGCAGCCCTTTTAGTCATTTATTGACTTCAAAAAGTTATAAATCATTCTCATTTAATTTACAAGAAACAAAAACTATAGAGCTGATGACACAAAAACAACTCTTTCTATCATTCTTTAACTTCAAAAAGTTGTCAATCCTTCCTATCAAAATTAACAAAAGATATAGAGCTGACGACCAAAAAGCAACCCTTTTAGTCATTTGTTGACTTCAAAAAGTTATAAATCATTCCCATTTAATTTACAAGAAACAAAAACTATAGAGCTGATGACACAAAAACAGCTCTTTTTATCATTCTTTAACTTCAAAAAGTTGTCAATCCTTCCTATCAAAATTAACAAAAGAAACAAAAAATATAGAGCTGACGACCAAAAAGCAACCCTTTTAAAAACCAAAAACTATAGGCTGATGACAAAAAAGTAGCCATTTCAGTCACTAATTGACTTCAAAAAGTTGTTATCTTTCTCATTGAAGATAACAAAAAAAAACAAAAACTATAAACAAGATAACACAAAAACAGCCCCCACAACATCCTTATTTGGCTTCAAAAAGTTGTCGATTCTTCCCATTCAAGTTCATGAAAATAAAAGGAAAAAAAATTAATAAGTCCATAATCAACAAATTAAAAAATACATATAATAATTCACAAATCACAACAAATAAAAAATAAATGCACATTACTTACCCAATAACATTCATGGCAAAGTCATTGGATACCCGTTGTCATTGACGGTCCGCTTATGAACATACCCTCGACATCTTAAACATAATAATTAAATATAAGTTTCGAATCATAAAATTTAAATAAACATTTAACATAAACATTGAAATGAAATTTCAAAAATTAAAAGTTAAATTACCATCTGTTACTCTGTTGTAAAGTTCTTCATTGGCAACACAAAAGTCTTCACATTCACTAGCATGCTCATCTACGGCAGCGGGAGCGTGATCAATGTGGTCTTTAGACTTCAACCAATTTTGTGAACATACCAAGCCCTCTACCATTTTAGGAGTTAATGAACTCCTAAATGGATCGAGAATACGACCACTTGTACTAAAAGCTGACTCGGAAGATACCGTGGAAACTTGCATTGCATATATATCCTTTGCAATGCATGACAAAATAGGATATTTCACACAAGAATTCTTCCACCACCTCAAGAGGTCAAATTTATCATGCATTGGCTCACATTTCTCTAATAAGTACGCTTCCACCTCATTCTTCTCAGCACTCATATTTGCCTCATTTTGTCTACTAATCCACAACAAAGCTTCTTTAGCAAGTGAAGTTCTTGGTTGATCTTTATTTTGATCATCGGAAGACAAACCACCACCAACACTAGTGGACGATGAGCCACCACCAAAACGATCCAAGGTTGGGTTCAAAGATCTATAACATTCATAAAGTTGTTCCAACAAAGATCGAACCTTTGAACACATTGAATTTGCAATCTCCCTTCCAAAAAAACTCTCCAACCGAAATTGCATATAACCAAACTTAAATCTTGGATCAAGCACAAAAGCTACCATCAACAAATTATTGGTTTTTTCCAAATCCCCCCAATACTTGTCAAATTTTGCTTTCATTTTAGTAGCCATTATGCTAACTAATGGATCATCTTCAACACCCAATGACATCAATTCATCATAAATTAAGGCCCAATATTGGAAGTATGTATTTGATGTCACACTCAATGAAGCACTAAAATTCAAGGTAACATCATAAAAAGTTACCAAGAATTTACTAAGAACACTAGCATTTTCCCAATCTTCAAAAGATGGTGGCCCTATTCGTTTTCTACCATTCTCATTCTCACTAAAATAATTCATATAATGCCCATCTTCCTCTTCCATTCTTTCAAAAGCTTTCTTCATTTTGACCGCACTTTCCAACATCAAGTATGTGGAATTCCATTGTGTAGACACATCTAACACTACAAGCCCTTTAGTCCCTATCTTTTCATGCTCCACACATTTTTTGAATCTTGCAAATCTGCTTGGAGAAGATTTGACATACTTGACCGCATTCCGAATACTCATCACCGAATCATGTACCTCCCTCAAACCATCATTCACAATCAAGTTCAAAATATGAGCATTACATCTCAAATGCACATACTTACCCCTCAAAATGGTGCCATCCTCATGCTAACTAATCAACTTTCTAATGATATAGGAAATGGCATTACTATTGGCGGTGGCATTGTCCATAGTTATTGTGAATACTCTATCAATACCCCACTCTAGTAAAACATTTTCTATACATTTCCCAATGGACTCCCCTTTATGATCACCTATAAGAGAAAAACTAAGAATTCTCTTTTGCAACACCCAATCTTCATCAATAAAGTGCGCGGTCACCACCATGTAATTCATGTTTTGAGTAGAAGTCCATGTGTCGGTGGTAAGAGACATCCTTAACTTGGATTTTTGAATCCGCTCCTTCAAATGAGATTTCTCATCAACATATAATTGGTATAAATCTCTCACAATTGTTCTCCTAGATGGCACTTCAAACCTAGGGGACATTAAACGACAAAAGTTTCGAAACCCTGAATACTCAACAAACCTAAAAGGCAATTCATGTTTAATGATCATCTCTCCCAATGCCCTTCTACATTCCTCCTTACTAAAAGAGTAAGTAAACAAATTATTAGCATAGCCCTCAATAGTCTTTTGTCTACCATGCACTAATGTTTTTTGAGTTGGATCCATCTCAGATTTCTTTGCAAGCAACACCTTACATTTACGATCAATGTGATTGTTCAAATTTCTAGTCCCATTAGAGAAAGGGTCGTAAGCATATGAGTCCCCACAATGCTTGCATCTAGCTCGCTTTCTCCCTTCAGGTGTATCATATGCCTCAAAATGCACCCAACACCTTGACCATTTTTTTCCCTCACCCCCTTTACTTACACGAATACCCCCTCTAGGACCTCTTGGAGATCTTCCACTTTTTCCCCCTCTCTTTGGTGCAATTTTTCTAATTTTAGACACTGCTTGGTTCACCTCATCATCACCATCAAGTTCATCACCATCACCAAAATCAAAATCAACATCATAATTCTCAACACCTCCATGATTATCCGCATCCATCTATACCACAAATTCATAAATTAACTCCCAAACATAATTAAAATCAGATTTTAACAACATTACTAATATATTTACATAGTAACATTCATAAAAATGCATTATATATCTCACTAAAATGTCATATCACCAAACATGCAATACATCTTATGTATGGACAAAATAGTCTTAAAAAAATTCAATAACCAAATCAAAACACATATAAACAACCACCACATTACATATCATCATGTAATAGACAAATCCCATGGATTATACATTTTATATCTTACAGAGTCTATCCAATTCGTAGGTCCAAATTACATTACTAGCAACCAAGCATTGATAACAAAAGTAACAAATACAAATGATCACACTACTACACATAAACATACCTCACATGAAAACAAGTCAAGTTAACACCATCCAACAGATTATGTGCCAACCTAAGATGAATAATACAAATTATATCAACCATACTAGATATACTTCACACTATTCAAAACCAAAAATCCTAACATATTCTATTAATCATCGATTTCACAAACAAATGCAATCAAAACTTACATGAAATAAAATTATCATCAAACAGAAATAGCACCAGTTTAGCTCCACAAAATGACATTAAAAATCAATCAAATACTATACATGATAAGTCAAAAATATATATATGCAAATCCAAGCAACCAGACCACATCTAATCTTGCATTACAAAGCATTAGAACCAGACCACATCTACGATGTTTAAAGTAGCAGAATCGAGAATGAGAAAAAACAGACTGAAAACAGTTGGATCTATGATGTTTTCAGACCACATATACGATGTTTTCAGAGTGAAAACGTTTTTTGGATCTAAACAACCAAAAAACGAAATAAAAATCAAACCAGAAATTAAAAACGAAATCAAGGGAAGACTTCTTACTCTTTCAGGAACTCCACCAAAGCCTCCACTACAGTTCTTCCTGGATGCACAAGTCAAGAACTACCAACTGGTTTTGGGTCTTCCTTTTACCTGAAGAAACCAAAAAACGAAATAAAAATCAAACTAGAAATTAAACCAGAAATTAAAAACGAGTTAAAAAGAAAACTTCTTACTCTTCACAGAACTGCATCAGAGCCTCCGCCCGTAGAACTGCATCAAAGCCTCCGCCTGCAGAACTGCATCAGACCCTCCACCGGCCGAACTGCATTAGAGCCTCCACCTGCAAGTCAAGAACTAACAGCAGCAACTGGTTTCGGGTCTTCCTCTACCTGAAACCAGAAAACAAATTCACAAACACAAAAATGAGGACAAGATGAAGAATAAAGACGCAATGAGCAAAAATAAAAGAGGAAAAGAAGATCAACCGCTGCTTTGAAGGGGTTTGTAACGCTTGCTACTGCGACTTGCGACCCTGAGAAGATGATGCTTGCTACTAAGAAGGATTTATGATGAGTCTTGACCGGTTATGGCAGTATACGGTATTGAAACAGATCGGAGGTGGAGAGAAAATAACTTGGTGGGCGTCGGCTAGGGTTAGGGATTGGAGAGAATGGGGCTGCCGACTTTGGGGTGGGTGGGTTTGGCTTTTATATTTTTCAATTTCTTTTTTTTTTTTTTTTTTAAATTCTGGTCGGTCTCGGGTCGGGTCGGTTTTTTCGACCCAAAACCGATCCCAGACCGATTTCTATCGGTTTTTCTTTAAATAAACCGATCCGGCCCATTTTACAATTAAAACCCGACAACTTTGGGTCGGGTCGGGCCGGGCCGGGGTCGGTCCCGGTTTTTTTGCCCACCCCTAGTTAAAATAGTCATGTTTACTTTTGTGTGGTTTTTTTTTTTTTTTTATAAATTATATTAATAAATATTTTTGTACCATTCTAGAAGCAATATAATTTCTTTTGCTTTATATTTTGTTATCAATGATGTACTGACATATGATTTATTTAATGAAAGATGGATATGAATGAATTATCTATTTTCAAAAAGGAAGGTGCAGATATATGTATTGTCGACAGTACAACAATACATACTATTCTTTAGAATAAAAAATATTTCTTAAATTTATCGGTAACCAAAACTAAGGTAAATACTATATCAAGTTCTGCAGACTTAATCGAAGGTTCAGAAAGAGCTAGAATCTTGTTAATAAATGGTACTAAATTATGTATAAAGGTGCATTATACTTAAGTAAGTCCAGAAGAAATCTACTTAGTTTCAAAGATATACGCAGTAACGGATATCATATTGAAACTACAAGTGAGAAGAATGTTGAATGTTTATGTATCACTAAAATTATTTGAGGCTAGAAGTTTATTTTAGAAAAACTCAAAACTGTCTCATTTGGGTTGTATTATACAATTATAAGATCAATTGAAACTTATGTAGTTTTGAGCTAGAAGCTCTCAAAACTAATAACGTTTTGACTTTGGCATGACTGTCTTGGTCATCCAAGATCTACGATGATGTGTAGAATCATTAAAAATTCTCATGGACACCCATTAAAGAACCTGAAGATTCCATTAACCAATGAGAATATATACACTATTTGTTCAAAAGGAAAATTGATAATTAAACCATCCATTTCTAAGGTTGGCTTTGAGTTTCCTTATTTTCTACAAAGAATATAAGAAGATATATGTGGACTTATTCATCCACCTAACAGACCATTTCATTATTTTATGGTATTGATAGATGTATCCGCAAAGTAGTCACATGTATGTTTGTTATCCAGTCGTAACATCGCTTTTGCTAGATTGTTTGCTCAAATCATTAGACTTCGAGCATAATTTTCAGATTATCCAATTAAGATCATACGATTAGATAATGCTGGTGAGTTTACATAAAAAATATTTGATGATTATTGCACATCAATCGGAATCGATGTTGAGCATCTAGTCCATATGTACATACCCAGAATGGTCTAACAGAATCATTCATCAAGAGTGTTCAGGTAACTACAAAAATTTTATTGTTACAAACTAAATTACTAATTTCTGCCTGGGGACATGCTATTCTATATGCAGCAATATTGATTCGACTTAGGCCCGTAGCTTATCACCAATACTCTCCGTTACAACTTGTATTTGGGCACCAACCTGATATTTCTTATTTACGTATTTTTGGTTATGCCTTACAAGTCTCTATCCTGATTCTATTGAAAATAACACTCAAACTATAAAATCTATTTTTCCTGAAAAATCAACTTTAAAAAAGTTACCAATCCTTGAGGAGAACGAAACCCCCAAAGAGACACAAACACTTGATGAGCGATAAAATTCTAAAAATCAAGAAATTTTAATGAATTGTGTAAAAGGTATATGGAATCGTAATGAAATAATCATCGATGATATATTTTCATATACAGGCTTTAAAAATTATGAACTATAATTATGAACCACATACAATTGATGAATGTAGACAAAGACATGATTGGTCTAAATGAAAAGATGCAATTCAAGCAGAATTAAGTTCTTTAGTCAAACGTAAAGTCTTTGAACCTGTAGTCTAAACGCCTGAAAATGTCAAATCCGTTGGATACAAATGGATATTTGTACGGAAATGTAATGAAAAAAAATGAGATTATAAGATATAAAGTAAGATTTGTTGCACAAGGTTTTTCGTAGAGACCAGGAATTTATTATGATGAGATGTATTCACCTATGATGGATACAATTACTTTTAGATTTTTAATAAGTTTAGCAGTCTCAGAAGGGCTCGAAATGCGTCTTATAGACGTAATGACAGTATATTTATATGGGTCACTTGATATTAATATCTACATGAAAATTTCTGAATGATTTAAAATGCTTGAAGCATACAAATCAAAAGCTAATAATGTTTTGTTCAATTAAATTGCAACGATTATTGTATGAATTAAAACAATATGGGTGAATGTGGTATAATCGTCTTAGCAAATACTTGACAAATAAATGATATATTAATAATCCTATATGTCCACGTGTATTCATAAAGAAAATAGAATTCGGATATACCATTGTTGCAGTTTATGTTGATGATATAAATTTAATCGGAATATTTGAAGAGCTCCAAAAAATTACCGACTATTTAAAAGAGAATTTGATATGAAAGATTTGAGACAAATAAAATATTGTCTCAGCCTGGAAATCGAGTACAAATCACACGGAGTACTTATCCATTAATCAGTATATATTGAAAAAATTCTAAAACGATTCAATATAGATAAAACTCACCCATTGAGTGCCCATATGGTTTTTCAATCTCTTGATCCTAAAAAAGATCAATTTCGACCTAAAGAAGATGATGAACAAATACTTGGTCCAGAAGTACCATATCTAAGTGTAATTGGTGCTTTATTATATTTAGCACAATATACTATGCCTGATATTATTTTTTAAGTAAATTTGTTGGTCAGGTTCAGTTATGAACCAACACGATGTTACTGGAATGATATCAAACATATTTTTTGTTATCTTCGTGGAACAACAGATTTGAGACTATTTTATTCAAAATTTACTTGTGGTGTATGTTTAATTGGTTATGCTGATGTTGGATATCTTTCAGATTCTTACAAGGCTTGTTCATAAACTGGGTATATTTTTACTTATGATGATACAACAATTTCATTGCTCAACAAAACCAGACTTTTGTTACTACATCCTTCAACCATTCTGAAATTCTTGCACTTCATAAAACATGTCGATAATGTATATGATTGAGATATATTATTCATCATATCTAGAGTACATGCAAACTATCTACTGCTTCAAATTCCCCCACAATCATATATGAAGATAATACTGTATGTATCGCTCAAATCAGAGGAGGATAGATAAAAAGAGATAGAACCAAACATATCTCACCAAAGTTCACCAAACATATCTCATCAAAATTTTTTTATACTCATGAGCTCCAACAAAGTTAGCAGGTTGATGTTAAACAAGTTCGCTCTTCAGATAACCTTGCAGATTTATTCACCAAAACATTACCAACATCAACGTTTTAGAAATTGACTTATAACATTGGAATGTGTCGAGTATGTAATATATGCATTAAATGATAACAGCAGTAAAATAGTTGTTAATTACTATCATCTACACTGCTGAACTAAAACTAGTCAAATACAGTCAAGTATGCATGACTTACCAAATGATAACTTAATTTGATTCTGCACATAGGGCTATAGATTTTGCTATTTCTCTTAGATTGAAGCAAAACACCCACTAAATCATCCATTTGATTTTCTGTTTTACTTGACATATGATAATCCACAATTCCTGCTAAAAACCCATCAATTTCTCTAAAACCTCTTCTAACTTTGGGATTAAATCTCTAAGAACTCTTAAAAAATATTAGTAACATATTAACATTGTGAATAATAGGTTATTATTGTTATTATTATTATTATTTGAGAAAATCATCATCATCATCATCATCGTCGTCATTATTTTTAACAACCATACAAGTGTATACTTTATATTGCCATAAGAACTCAAATTTAGTAAAAGAAAGAATTTTCTTATCAAACTAAAATTGTGTTATGCCAGAAACTAATTCCTATTTATGTAACGTAAGGATTGTCATTGATAGGTGGTTTTATCTAATTAATAAGATAGTCAAACCCAATAACTAAACGTACAAATTTTAATTAATTAATATATTATTTTTATCAAGCATTAATAAAATATTTATTATGGCATACATTAGAACTTTAAGAAGAGCAATTTTTGAAAACAGCAACAAGGGGAAACTTTTTATGGATTGTTAAGTTAGGAGATTCAGCATTATCCAAGGCAAGTTCTCCAGCTTCAGTAGGCACCTCTCAATCAAACTTGTGCAAAATTTTTGTAATCCAAGCTCAATTACAGCAATTGCAGATGTAGTTCCCGGGTAGCCGCTTCTTCTGGAACCAAATGGAATATTCAACTGAAAATCATGTCGTCTAAGATCCACATGACAATTTAAGAACCTGTCTAGCATGAACTTTTCGGGATCTTCCCATACTTTTGGATCCCTTCCAATTGCCCAGGCATTGATGACCACTCTCGTCTTGGCCGGCATGTCATGTCCTTGGATTTTGACATCTTCAGTTGATCTCGAGAAACTAATAATGAGATAGGAGGGTGTAAACGAAATGATTCCTTGATCACTGCTTTTAGGAAATGCATTTTTTCCAGGTTATCATGCATGATGCTCTGATTCATTTTCTCTTTGTGCTTCCTTCACCACCTCACAATGCTTTAGTAACTCTTTCATTGTCCATTCCAGGGACGTGTATGTGTAATGGGTCAAAACTACAATTCGTTGGCTTCAAGCAGATCTCAAAAGTTAACTTTCTTGAAATCTAGTAATGTAATGTGTTCTGTACAAATCAAACAAAGAAAATGCGGGTGACCTCGATACTGATGGGGTGTCAGCAGAATACACTCTGAAGTTCAAGTTAGTTAACTATATAAAAATAGATAAAAACAAGTTACTAGCAGTAATAGTAGACTTGATCTGCGGTGGGAATGTAGGCCAGCAGGGAATAGTCTATAAGGTGAATAGTGGTTTTGTACCAAGGACAAGGTTCTATTAATGGAATATCTATTAAGGAAGGTTTTTGAGCGTGGAGGCGATTGATCGACCGATAAGGACTGTGGTGGTCCATTATCCGTAGGATCATGTGTCCATAGGACCGTGAAGCAAGGCGATAGTGCAAATAAAGCTTCACTCGATACAAGTGATTACAAAAGCCATTATAGTAATTATGGACCAGATTCACGTATTTATATAAATGTACATATACATATATATATTTGTGAATATTTAGTATAATGGCTTAATTTGTGTGTAACAAACAAGTCAAATGATAATTATATTTATCATTATCATGCTGAAGCCCAACAGAAACATATTAGAAATTGACAAACAAAGACATGAGTTAATCATACAAACCAAATGTCGACCGACCATATAAAGTCATGAATAACATGCAGAATGAATTGTATAGTTTGCTAAAGAGCATGATCATGCAGGGTTAAACCAATTAGCAAAAGCAAGGTGTCTACTGACCATCCATGATAAGCTGATAGGCAAAAATAAGGTGTCGTCCATGCACAGTAGATAGACAAGCAATTATACCTATTCCATGACGGCAATGCTGGTGGTTCGACACCGGCAATACCGGGTGAACCAGTCAGTAGGTGGGCCGATGAGGTTGAACCCATACGACAATCTCCCCACATTTGAGGCACGATGGGTTCTGCTCATACCAGCCTCTATGACGTGACCGCAGCGGCACGGAAACTGGCCACATGACCATACAAACCAGCAAAGGCAGACGAGGCGTGGCGGAGATGATTATCCGGCAACGCTATGCGGAGCTAGAAGAGGGAGATGGTGGCAGTCGCTGTGGTTGAATATCATCACGGGTGATGCGCTGTCCCGCCTCTTTAACCTTCTCCCTTCTCTTTGCGCAGCGGCCATGGAGGAGATACTGAGTTTAGTGTTGCAGACACTAAACTCAAAGAGAGTCAGTGTAAGACCAGGCATGGAGGTATCTTCCCCCCTTAATATGTGCTACCAGGGTCCTCTTTTATAGGTGACAAAGATCTCCAATTGATTATAAAATAGGACACTTCTGAATTGGTGAATTGGAGAGAATCAAGGGATCCTTGACTGTCAAGCTTATCTCAATGAGAGATTTTCTCCCATTAAACATTTTCTTTATGCATATATATATACATATATATATATATATATATTTCTGATATAGAAGTCCATTCAATATAGGAAATTCTCTTACTGGTCGTGAGCCGATTAAATTATATCTTGTGGGCTTCCGAATCTAGCCCAATCGATACTTAGGCCCAATAATTTGGACCGCGTAAATTTTGACCACTACACTATGTTGTATCAGTTCTAGCAACAAACATATCCTTAATAAGAATAAAACACACATATTATGAATCGATGTTGGTGCAAACTGCAAAATCATAAGAAAAACAATTTTGCACAAAGACAAGTTGTTCTTGTATACAAGCATCAACTTCTTAAATTTCTCGAGCTTTAAATGATAATGACATGCACCATGCACTATATATATATGATACATTCTACAATACATTTAAGGTATCGATACACTTAACAAAAAAAATGAGTTATTGCATTCTAAAATTACTGATTATAATTTATAATATCTTTATTATATCTTATTATAACCAAACAAGTCTAATTACAACCAATAAATATGATTATATCTGTCGATTATTGTAAATGTGATTTGATTTATTTAGTTGTAATTAAATAAAATAAAAATATAATAAATTACAATAAGTAAGTTTAGAATACAATTGTTCATTTTTTTTTGTAAATTGTATCGATACCCTAGAATATACCTAAGGGGATTTCACACACACGCACGTGCATGCGCGCGGACACACACACACATGTTTAGGTTTATTTAGAAGCACAACAAATACATAGAGTTGAAACCACACAACATAACCAAAGAAAAACTGTAGACAGTGAGAAGAAAAGGAAGAGAAAATAAGGAAAATAATTTTGGGCTGATTTTGGTGTACAATTATTTCAGTTTTAGATTAAATTTTCTGATTTGATTTTTATAAATTCTAAATAGGATCTTATGTTGATTTTAGTGGGAAAGAATTTAAGGATAACATGGGTGCTTTTGTTTTAAATTAAAATATAATTTGTGAGTGGATTGTTTTATTTAAATTGAATTGATTGTTCACAGTTATATATATATTTCAGATTTTATTATTTGTAAATTATTAGAAATGAATTATTTGTTAGTTAATTAATTTTTTGAATCGTTAATTTTGCTATATATTTGAAGTTAGAATTTAATTGTATATGTATACATGTTTACGTATTAGAAATTCTAATAAGAATTTATTGTTTTTTAACATGAGTTTATTATATGAAAAGTTTCAGGATTTTTTAAGTATTATTGTTGTAAGTTTGAGAAAATATTTATTGAAAATTATTTGTATCTTCTAAAATAGAATCATAGATATTTACATATGGAAATTGTTTAAGATATGAAATGAATGAAATGAGATATTTTAGAACACCAGAACTGGGTGTTAGTGCTCACCCATTTACATTTTTAAAACTATTTTCTAGATAACTATTAGGTCTTAAAGGAAGTCTTCAGACAAGAAGAGGTGGGTCGCTCGATCAAATGATACAAAAATACATACTTTGATATTGTATATATATATTTTCTATATTATATGACATCTAGACTTGTGTGTGTACATTTACTACTTTAATGTTGTAAAATGTTTGGCTATCCATCAGTTCGCTTATGTTTTTGACTTTTAAGTTTGAAAACAATATCAATATACTTTATAGTTATGTTTTCATATGAAAGGAAGTTTGTTTTATATGTTTTACATAATATTACTTATATTTGAAATATGATTTGGAAGAGAGACAAGAGGTTCTAAGTAGTTGAGATTTGAGATATGTTATAAGTGTTGATTTTGTGTATTATAGAGTGGAACTCTTGGAAAAATAATAGTTGTGTTGTCGAAATTTTCATTAAACAATCCTATGTATCGTCAGATTTTCAAATAATTTTTTAAAATAAATTTTATAATGATATACAGTTTTCCAGTATATCACATGTTCTTATTGGATTCAAGAAAGAAAGCTGAGAGGGTCTTGCCACCAATCATCATTAGACTTAATTAATCACACACACATAGACACAAGGGTGCAAGCAAGCACGTTTAGACTCACATAGTCCACATGAATATGCATCGATATTATTGGATTCAATTAATCATGCATAGACACAGTCTTCGTGAATATGCACCAATCATTATTGGATTTAGTTAAATCTCTTTCTATGTCTCATAATCATAGAGTCTTTGTGAATATACATAAATCATTATTGGACTTAGTTAATGGTTATTGTCTCATATTAACATATATGTGAATAATTTGGGTCTTTAAATTATACTTTCATTGTGTTCACGACAAAAATATAATCACTCTCTATTGTGAAAAAAAAATAAGAAGTTTTTTGTCTAATAAACTTGAAAATTGTAAATTAGTTTAGAGGCCAACTAGCCATGATTTAGATATTGACATATTGTTGCTAGCTACTTTGTTGGACCCCTATCCTTGTTGCCAAACACGAAAAGAAAAGAAAGACATAAACTAGTTGCTTCATTATATATATGTATGTATATGTATATGTATATGTATACAACGATGGATCCAGAAATCTATGTAAAAAGAAATACTTTTATATAATAATTATAATATCAAAAAACTAAACTATATGAAATTTTCTATGTAATATTTTCTTCAATGGCTAGAATGACGTTATATGAAATAAAAATATTTAAAATATATAATCAGTAGAGGATATGTAGTTTTACTTTTTACAAAATTGTAAACAAAATTTCTTAAAATAACATTTTTAATACAAATATAAAAATAAAAACATACTAATTGTGAGTTAATTGTGCATTAGCTTCATTTTTCTTAATAAAAGAAGTTTAAATTTCGTATTATTTTCAAAAATGAATAAAAACTTAATTTAGAGATATATCTTCTTTATGATGACATGATTGCAAATAAATATATGTAATCAAACTATATATATTTATTATTAAAGTTAGTAATCAAGTTACATTTATATTCTTTTATCTAATAAATGTATATGATTTATAACAAAGTAAAGTAAAATAAAAATAAAAGATAAAAATAATTATAATTCATATGAGTATTTTTATTTATGAATTTTATCATATAAAATACTTTATATAAAAGAATAATACTTTACACCAAATAATCATGAGTAAACCAAGATCTATTAAGATTGAATAATACTATATATTTTATTTCTTAGTTCGTGTAAATATAATATAATTTGCAATAAAAAACAAATAATTTGAAATGAGTATAATAATTTGTGAAGTCAAAATGTTTTATATTTGAAGATCAGTTTGTAATAATGTAGAAAAAAAAAAAGAGAGAGAGAGAGGGAGAAAACATGTTTGATGGGGAAACCGATTGAATCTTAACAGATAAAAAATTGAGAAAAGGTAACATGTTTTAATAGAGAAATAAATTGAACCATGGCGGATAGAAGGAAAAAAAACATGGTCTATGCCAAAAAAAAAAAAAAAAAAAAAAAAAATGCACATATTTATGAACAAAGCAATGATTAGGAGTGAATTAAAAATTAGAAGCAAAAGTGGCAATAATGACTCCAAAGGGGATTGAACCATGATTTCCCCAAAATAAAAAGCATGCATAACCATTAAAGCTAGCATGTGTATGAGCTTGATTTTGGAATGTTTTTTTTTTTTTTATATAATATACTAAATGACTGAAAATGGAGAAAAAACAAAATCTTTTAAGTGGGTTAGAAATCTAACTCGTGACTTCGTGAGAGAAAGGGGCGTGCACAACCAACAACGTCACTCTGTGCAAATTTCATATTGCCACATTAGATTTATATATTTAAATACCTACTTAATTAAATTTTAAAAAATTTTAGGGAGAGCACATGTCCCCCGACCCAATTGTAGGTTCACCCCTGTATGTATATGTTGTTTTTTGTTCGTTCTATCTTTGATAGTATCAATGCAAAGGCTTACAAGTTATGACAAATTGCAATTTCATATTTATGATATCACTTGTTTGATCATGTAAAAAGTTCCAACAGTATATGACATTGAAAGTTACATTTTACCTTAAGCAACTTATTGTTATTCAGTTAAAGGAACAATTTCCTAGGATACATGCTATCACTTGGACAACAATAGATTAAAGACAGAGTCACAAACACATGGTTTTGAATAGTTCAAGAATGAGATTGTGATATGGTTTTGAATAGTGCAAGAATGAGATTGTGATTAATGGGAGTGGTTTTTGCAACTTATTGTTATTCGATTAAAGGAACAATTTACTAGGATATATGCTATCACTTGGACAACAACAGATTAAAGACAGAGTCACAAACACATGGTTTTGAATAGTTCAAGAATGAGATTGTGATATGGTTTTGAATAGTTCAAGAATGAGGTTGTGATTAATGGGAGTGGGTTTTCTAGTCTTTGACTTCTCTCTTTGAATCCAAAGCCAGTAGTTTGCTAAGGCATAATAAACCTTCAATCTTAATTTGGTTGACTATTTAATTGAAGCCCCTGAAGCAATTCCAGCATATTATTTGAATGGATTTTAACAAATTGTTTCATTTTAAACCATACACTTAACTGGAGACTTTCTCATGCTTCACAAATTGATTTTGTTTTTGAGACTAGATTAGATTGAATGACTTAGATGACTATTTATTATATAACTTTGGTTAGTGTCAAGATTACTCTTTGTGGATTTACACAATTTATTATATGTGGAAAATATGGTTATCTAAATTGTCATTTCATTTGATCTTTGTCCACTATGATCCTAACATGCTTGTATGTGATTTATCTTGTTAGAATCTTAAATACCATTGTTTGAATCTTTTTTTTTTTTTTTTTTTTATATATTAGTATAACTTTTTAGATATATTGGTAACTAAAATTTGTTTCTAAATTGTTGACCATCAAAAGCAAGGCAATTAGGGAAAATTTTCCCTAATAAAGTATAATATCTATAAAATAATATTTGACAATTCTATTATATGATAAAAGTAATGCTAGACTTTCCAAAATTTTTGTTCAAATGATGTGGTATGTGAGTTGTCAACATTTTATAAATCAAGAGATGATGTGATAATTACTATGATGTTAACAATTCACATATCATGTTATTTGGGAAAAAAATTTGAGAAGTTTAACGTTACTCATATAGTAAACTTTTTCGGTTCTGGCTTAGCAGTGTAATAAATATATAAGTTCAATAATTGAGATTTTTTTTTTATCATATCTAGCAACTATACTAAGTGTTATTTTGGAAATGTCATTAGACTAATAGTTTGAATTTTAATGTGACCTATTATTGAAATTGGGAAAAAATTATCCTTGATATAAAAGCAGCTTGAGAGAGAGAGAGAGAGAGAACTATTGGGAAACAAAGAAAGAAAAAAAGACAGAAACAAACAAACAAACAAAGGAAGAATCCAACAATGACAACTTAGCTAGTTCGATAACAACAGAATAATAAGAATCATCACTCTTATCGATGAATGACTTAGATGACTATTTATATAGACTGGTCAGTGTCAAGACTATTCTTTGTGAATTTGGACCATTTATTATATTGGAAAATATGGTTCCCTAGATTATTATCTCATTTAAGTTCCAACCACTATGATCCTAACATGTTTGAATGTGATTTCTCTAGTTAGAATATTAAACATTATTGATTGACTCTTTTTTATAAATCAGTGTAATTTTTTTTTTTAGATATAATAGTCGTGACTAACATTTGTTTCCAAATTGTTGATCATGAAAAGCAAATATATTTTATAAGTTGTAGGCAATTAGGGAAAATATTCCTTTATAAAGTATAATATCTATAAAATAATAGTTGACAAAATTACAATCTCTATTATATAACAAACATTTTCGGTTTGTTTTTAGAACACGTGCTAAATTAATAATTTCAATAACCAGGATTTTGTTTTTTGTTTTTTTTTTTAACTATATCAGGAGTTGTTACAGAAATGTCACTGAAATAATAGCTTGAATTTTAGCATAAAGTATTACTGGATTGGGACAAAATTGCCCTTGATATAGAAGCAACTTTAGAAGAGAGAGAGAGAGAGAGAGAGAGAGAACTATTGGAAAACAAAGAAAGAGAAAAAGAAAGAATGAAAGAAACAAGGAAAGAAAGGAAGAATCCGAAAACGACAACTTAACGAGTTCGATAACGATAGAATAATGGGAATCATCACTCTTACGGACGAATAATTTAGATGACTATTTATTATAGACTTTGGTCAATGTCAAGAATATTCTTTGTTGATTTGCACCATATATTATATTGGAAAATATGGTTCCCTAGATTATCATCTCATCTAATTTCCATCCACCATGATTCTTACGTGTTTGAATATGATTTCTCTTATTAGAATTTTAAATATTATTGTTTAACTCTTTTTTATATATTAGTGTAATTTTTTACATATAATAGTGGCAATTAAATTTTGTTTCCAAATTGTTGATAATGAAAAGCAAATATATTTTATAAGTTGTAGGCAATTAAGGAAAATATTCCTTTATAAAGTATAATATCTATAAAATAATATTTGACAAAATTATAATCTCTATTATATAATAAATGTTTTCGGTTCATTTTTGAATCATATAATAAATTAATGATTTTAATAACTAGGATATATATATTTTAAAACTATATTAGGGATTGTTTTGGAAATATCACTAGACTAATAGTTTGAGTTTTAGTGTAAACTATTATTGGATTTGGGACAAAGTTGCCCTTGATATAATTGTTCGAGTTTTTTTTGGTTTCCTCTTACCTCTTTTTAAGGTTGGTTTGTTGCTTTTTTGTTGTTGGATCTTTTGTATATATATATGTATTTTATTGATAATATTGGTCAGCTTTAATCATTACGTGCATATGGTACAAGATGGCTTGTTCGGTGCCAACTTGGGATGATTCAAGTTTCTTATTATGTAACACTCCTTTTGTTTTATCTTCATTTTAAAAAAGGAAATTATTGAAAGTTTTTTAAGAAAAGGCGAAAATTTGGTTTGCACTAAAAAAAAAAAAATCATTTTTTTCCCCCAAATGAAACTCTAATTGTTTTTTTTTGCCCATTTTTAGTTCACACATCAATTCGCATGAGTGAACATTTCACGTGCGTTGCAATATTTCACATGAAATGTTGCATGTGAATGTTGCATGGATTGCACATCAGCCAAAAACAATTGAAGTTCTTTTGTAGCTAAATATGTATTATTTTTTTATTTTGGACTAAAAACTAATATTTTGTTTTCAATTTTTCTAATAAAAATGAGTTTGTCCTCATATCTGAATGTGCTCAAATGAAAATTAAAAATATACACCTGAGGAACCAAGTTCATATATTAATATAGAAACGCAAAATAAACAAATTTGACCTTGTCCAATGGTAATATGATGATGATGTCCCCTCTTAGCAATGGTCTTTACAGTTTACATTATTGTTTCTAGGAAGGTCAGGGTTGAAATGGTTTAATTGGTTAGTATTAGTAATCAGCAGTCTGTTAAAGATCAAAGTCTTTAACATTGGTAACCCGTTCACTATCATTTTCTTTCTAAGTGGCCCCTGTAACCTTGACCTCGATGTAAAAACGTATGATCTGCGCCAAGTTCAATTTCTTATTATGCATGCCGTTAACGATCATTTTCTTTATAAGTGGCCCCTATAACCTTGATCTCGATGTAAAAACGTATAATCTAAACCAAGTCTCAATTTCTTATTATGCAAGCGTCCGTCCTACAAAAGCTTCTAAGCAATATTTGCTGTCTACGTACTTATATAAAATCTTCATGGATTCTATGTCACATCTCACTTTTGGAATATATCAGATAAAATTTAATGTCACATATGTGGAAATTGGTTCCTTTGGATTATATTTTCATTGTGATCACCACATAAATGTGATAGCTCTATTTTATCGACTGGAAAATTTTTATGACTTCATTTTTGGTACTACATTAAATGTCCGTAATGTTAGTTCTTCGATCCATTAAACAATGTGAGGCTCCGAGCTCTGAAGTCAATGTGTGTGCCACGACCATAAAAGTTCTTGATAAACATAGAAGTTAAAAATTATTTGTCTCTAATTTCCCTCTCCTTTGTTAATTATCTTTATTGTTATAGTCCCATACAAAATTAAAAATAAAAATTGTTGGTTCCGCTAGTCATTGTTAACCACTTGCTCAAGACCTATTGAGGTGTAGGTATTAATCATAGTTAAGACTAATACGCTAGTGGAGGCATATAGTCATCCTACTAATAAGCGCAGAGTACAGCACCCCTTTGGCTAGCCAGCATGAATCTGTAAGTTTTAAAACATTTGATAATGGTGTTGAACTACAAATAGACCAAGAATGTCATGGAACCTCAAGTTTCGACATAATGATACATTACTAGTTGATAAATTAGATAACATGCAATTAACAAAGAGAAATTAATTATAAATAGTCCCTTTCCTACTACAAGAGAGCTTTCCATGAGTGTTCCTTTCCAACAAGGGTCTTTATCCAGGCCAACTTGCTAAGCTTTAAATAATGTTGACTTGTAAGTTGTAATACTTGTAAGTGGTTCTCATTCAGACCAACTTGCTAAGACTTAAATATTGACTTGTAATAATTGTACATAATACCCACCGTGTACGAAAGGTTGAAATTTTATATTTCTAGCAATTAAAATTTATAAATAAATTTTAATTACTATAAATAAATAAATAAATAATAATAATGATAATACCCAAAAAATCAGGTGAATAATTCAGGGACGGTATTGAGGTGGTTCAAAACAAGTTATGTTAATTTAGTATCCCTGTTAAAGAAAAAGTTGGTGTTGCCGCTCTATGTTACTACTCCAACAGTGTCTAATTCAGCCTCAGCTTCAACATTAGGAAAGATAGAGTTGTCCGCATCTAATTGTCATTTGATTAATTGTAAGAAGATCTGATCAAAATCTGTATTAGAATTACGATTGTGATTGATGATCAAGAAGTTAGTTATATGACTAACTTAACTAACTTCTTTAGCTCTGTCGTAGATTCTAGAGCATTCTTTTTAAGTGTTATTAGATTACTTGTACATCCAAATTCATTGTATATTGATCTTTAATGAAAAGAAAATGAGAGTCTTCTTCAAGCTTTCTGCTTCTTCATAGGTTTTTATATTTTAATCTTGAAGTTTGCATTCTAGCATTTCCTCAGACATCTCTATTTAAAACCATCAAACACTTATATTCTTCATAACCCCCCCAATAATATCAATGCGTAGTGTTGCCATGGTGATCCTTATGGATTTGCTAGTCATTTATTTAGTTTTCTTGAAGATGAATGCTCAGTGTTCATGAATCCACAAGTTAGTGAGGCAATTTGCATATTGCTACTTATTCAAGCTTGTCCAACATTTTATGGAGAACTCATAAGTACATTATAAGTCCTATCACAATTTACAAATAACCTTAATGTAAAAATCATCACTAAAGATCAACCGTGTTCAACACTTTTTGTGAACTCATATTCGCTTATTATTTTCATTTAGGATTTGAGTTTGATACCATGTCGTCTGGTTCAAATATACAAAATGGATATTATATAATTCCCCATAGACTTATCTGAAAAGCAGCCCAAGATTGGTTGAAGCGAATCCTCAACACATGGGACCCACGCGTAATCCTGTCAAAGCAAGACAATGCTTTAAAACAATTTAAAAAATTAAAAATTATTAAAATAAATATATCTAAAATTAATTTAATAAATTTTATTAAAAATATTTGAAAAAAGTTAATATTTTCAAAATTAATTAAAAATAAATATTATGAATTTATAACTAAGTTTTTATTATTCATTTATTTTATTAATTATTTATGTAAAGTATATTTAAATATTAATTTAATAAATATTTAAAAATAATATTATTTATTATCAATTAAAAATCAAGTATTACTTTATTTATAATTACGCTTTTATTTATTTTTTAGTTATTCTTAATTTAACTATTAAATATATTTAAAACTTATTATAGTACATATTATTAAAAAATTAATATTATACATCTTATCAATTTAATTTAATACTAAACTAATTAATCTCAAGATAATTATAAAATATAATTACTATTTTTTTTTGTTAAATCCTATAATATACTCAATAAAAAATGTATTATTTTTAGCACAATGACGACTACAAACAAACATGAAGATAAATAGATAACCTTAATTCCCACGTGTTATTATGCGTCGTCACATTTAACTATAAAACCTAAGATGTATGAGTGAAAGTATGCTATAACAATTGAGAGATCCACCAGAGAGAGGCTTTCGATTGCAGCTAACCTTAAAAAAAAAAAAGTGTGCTTCTTTCCTCAATGATGTCCAAAGTGAGCATTGTATTCTTCCAAATTTTCCTTCTCTCTCTACAACTGCGCCCTACGAAATCACAAACATGGATCAGAGCCGGCTATTACTGGTCAACACCGCAAGACTTCCCAGTTTCGCGCATCGATTCTACTCTCTTTACTCATCTTATTTGTGGTTCTGCTGATCTAAATTCCACTTCCTACGAGCTCTATTTATCACCTGATGGTGAAAAATACATCTCCAACTTTACAGAAATTGTGAAACAAAAGAACCCATCAGTCACCACACTTCTATCCGTTGGAGGTCCAAATGCAAACAATTCAATCTATTCCTCAATGGTAAGCAATTCTTCTTATAGGAAATCTTTTATCGACTCCTCGATAAAAACAGCGAGGCGATATGACTTTGAAGGTCTAGACTTTTACTGGTTATATCCAGACACAGCCTCGGACATGTCCAATCTGACAATTCTCTTTGAAGAATGGCGCGTTGCTATCAATTCGGAGGCAAGAAACTCTAGCAGGCCACAACTGATCTTGACAGTGGTTCTGAATTTACCAGATTCATATTCAGAATTAGAGTACCCTATAGACACGGTGCAACAATACGTAAACTGGAGTCATGTTCTAACCAATGACTACTCCACTCCTAAGACAACAAACTTTACAGCTCCTCCTTCAGCTTTGTATGATCCTACAAATGATCATAATACTGATAATTGTGTTAGGGGATGGATTGATGCAGGATTACCAGCAAACAAGTTGGTTATGTTTTTGCCTTACTATGGCTATGCATGGAAGCTTGTGAACACCTCGGATAATGGTATTGGTGCACCGGCTATTGGACCAGCTAGGACAGAGGATGGATTCATGGCATATTACGAAATCAAGAATTACCTTAAAGATTATGAATCAAATATTACGTATAACTCAACTTATGTGGTGAATTACTGTACCGAGGGGACAGATTGGATTGGTTTTGATGATGTTGAGGCTATTCGGGCTAAGGTTTCTTATGCCAAGGAGAAGAGGCTACTCGGTTATCATGTCTGGAAAGTTTCCTATGATGATAAGTGGGTGCTTTCTCAGGCTGCAGGTTAGCAAATCTTTATTCACTCATGCAAACTAATTCTTATCCCATGCACATTGATTCACAAATTACTGAAATTCATGTTAATTTTTCAGCTCAGCCTCCATCACAAAAGAAGAATCCTACTATTACTCCAGCTCAGGCTCCAACACAAGAAGATAATAAGAATAAGCAACCATATCTATTCTTAGTAATCATTTTGCCTACGACTGCAGCCATTATGCTCTTGCTAGGCTTTCTGATATATTTCAGGTGGATGAGAAACTTGAAATCAAAAGGTAATTACCAATAAAATACCTGTTTTTCATTTGTAAGTGGAAGACGTTTAATTTGAAGATATATGGTCAAGCTAAACAGAGTAACTCTGTGTTGGAATACCATGTCTCCCCGTACAGAATATAATTGACTTGAGAGATAAAACATTTTCTCTCATTTTCACCTATGATGGAAGCTCAAGTTTCAGAGGTTTTCTCTGAAAAGTTGTGTCACGTAGTTTAGTTGTGTCAAATTCTCCACAAGACAACTATCCAATTTTTATTATAGCAAAACAAAATGTTATCCAAACTTTAACGTTTCTTTATTGATAGGGAGTGTGGATTCTGTTGAAGAATCAAGGAGCCAAGTAAATAATGCAGCAGCAGCAGCTGGGGATTTTAATGGCAATGCTCCAAATCTGGTATTTTATAGTTTGGCTGACATTGAGGCTGCAACAGACAACTTTTCAATTGAAAATAAGCTTGGTGAGGGTGGATGTGGTCCTGTTTGCAAGGTAATTATGTTTTTCTTAGGATATGCTGCAGATTTACAAAAATGGGATCAAGTATATATGATTGCGTAATTTTACAGGCTATATTACAAGATGGACAGGAAGTAGCAGTAAAGAAACTTTCAAAAACATCTACACAAGGATTTGAGGAGTTTAATAATGAAGTTATGCTAACAGCAAAGCTCCAACATATAAATCTTGTTCGACTTTTGGGTTTTTGCATTGATAGGGAAGAACAAATGCTAGTTTATGAGTACATGTCGAACAAAAGTTTGGACTGGCACCTCTTTGGTTAGTTTTGGCTTTCCTATTTCCTTTTATGTGTTTACACTTTTAATTATAGTAGATACACTATGCATATTGATTATTGTGTAACCAGAGCTCTCTAATCATTTAACTTTATGTAGTGTGTGATCATTTTTATCAATTTGCAATTTTCTACTTTATTGACTGTTGATAAATTATTTAATGCAGACCCTATTAAAAAGTATAACTTGGATTGGAAAAAACGTATTGATATTATTGAAGGGATTTGTCAAGGGCTTTTATATCTCCAAGAATATTCAAGATTGACAATCATTCATAGAGATTTGAAAGCTAGTAATATTTTATTGGATAAACATATGAAGCCTAAGATATCGGATTTTGGTATGGCTAAAATTTTTACCAAAGACGGTCTTGAAGAGAATACGAGTCGGATCGTTGGAACATAGTAAGTATATTTCCTCTTCTTGTTTTTTCATACTGATCAAGTCCTTATTAGTTATGCATATATGCATTGATCCATTTGTTTATAATCATATATATGATACACAGTGGATATGCTCCTCCTGAATATATTAGACAAGGTCAATACTCAACAAAGTATGATGTTTACAGTTTTGGGGTTCTACTTCTTCAAATCATTAGTGGCAAAAGAGTCTCAATTTTATATGGTGAAAATGGTTGTCTGAGCCTTCTTGAATATGTAAGTTTCTTCAACACTTATTGAGTAATAGGCTATAATAGCAATATAAGTTAGCAATTAAATTAGGTGAAAATTGCCAATTGACAACATTTCAGGCTTATGAGCTGTGGAAAGATGGCAAAGGTGAAGAGTTTATGGATTCATCCCTCGATGATACAAATTCTTGTTGTAAATTGATAAGATGCTTGCATATAGCTTTGTTGTGTGTCCAGGAAATTTCGATTGATAGACCATCAATGTTGGAAGTTTCTTGGATGCTAAAAAATGAAGCAGTAGATCTAAATATTCCAAATAAGCCTGGTTTCTCAAAGCAAACAGATGAAATTGTGCGATATGAATGTACAACATCAAACTTGGAACTTGGTTCAGTGAATGATACAACATTTTCAAGTTTGGATGGAAGATAATTTCAAACTGTTTGTAACAACTTGTGTGTGCTGATTTCTTATATAAGATGTGTGCAAATGAAATTGTACTGTTTCATTTAAAAAGAAAATGGGAATATGTTGAGATCATATCATCATGAACACTTTTTGCCCATTAAAAAACCTTGAATTTCTATCTGTTGTAAGTATTGATCAAGAGTACTTGACTCTGTGGTTGAACTTTAAATGTAAAGTTCTTTTCTAGCGTTTTATTTAAATGGATCTACATAGATAAAATATTTGTAAATCAAATCTATGCTTGTGTTTTGTGTTATACATGCTATTATAATAAGAAGTGGTTTGCAGGGCATGTATGATGTAATATTATTTCAATGAAATAAAATTGAAAGAGCAAATAGCCAAGAATCAAAATATAGGAAAACCTATGCTTGTTTATGAAAGCAATATCCTATAGCCACTCAAAATTAATACTTCATCATTTTTGTGATGAGTAGATTATAAGCACAACCATACAAGCTCCGGCTTAATGCTCGAACTCAAATAAAAAAACAAATTCTTTTTTCTTTGGTCGTCAAATCTTAGGAAAGAAATAATATTTTGTTAGACACTTGTACAGATTACTTTAAAAATAGTTATGAGTATTAATTAATTTAATCTCCACGAAACGTTGAACTCCAAACATATAGATAATTTTTCAAATTAACGCTCAAAATAATCAAAATCGACAACATATTTTATTGAAACATTATACTAGATTCAAGGTTTAGATGAGGGATGACTCGCTCAGAACCTCTAGGGCGTGTTTGGTTCGCAGGAAACATAGTAGATTTGGAAAAAAAATTTTCCCATGCCATTAGATTAGGTGTCCGGTGCCACCTAAAGATGGGAATAGAGCCCACAATGGGATTTCAAGTCCCACTAATTTTGATAGGAAGAGTGATTTCATTTCTATTTTTATATTTAATTTTTAAAATTTTTTATTTATAAAAATTTTAACAATTTTTTATAAATTAAATATATTTATTTAAAATAATTTTGTAGAGTTTATAATTTTAATATCAATCTCAATTATACCAAACACGGTGAAGTATTAATTTAATCCAATCCAATCCTATCTCATTCCATCCCATCTAATCACATTTTGTCCTATCTAATTTCACGCACCAAACAGGATCTTCAAACATTAGAGTTCATTTTTATATAGTACTAAAAAACTTGGGACTTGTTTCACCGACACAAAAGAATTGAAATGAGTTTTAAATTTTTATGACAATTTTAGTATTCATAAATTTTCATGACAAAATTACCCTTATTTTCAGAAGATCTGCAGAAACAAAATTACTTCAACTTTTGTGGATTGAAAAATGACTTTAATAAACGTATGTGTCATGCAAGATGTTGTGGTTCTATAACCACTGCTTTTGTTTAAGAATGAGTGTCTCAAAGTCTTATTTCATCTTGGAATGTCTCATAGACTTTTTTTTTTTAACTTACTTCAAGATGTTGTAGCATGCTCTATTTTTGTGAACAAAAACATAGCATTTGTTTTTGTTCAAAAAATAGAGCTTGTGAACTAATCGACGTCAAACTAATCGTAAACTAAAAAGAATCCAGTTTGTGATAGCAGAGGAACAAGAAACAACAAAGTAGGAATTTGGCAATTCGTGAAGTAGGCATTGAATGCCATGCCTTCATTAACTAGTAGTTCACTTAGGTGCTGCATTCGATGCCATCGCAAATGGTCAGTTTCTTGGTTCACATTTTTTTTTTTTTGGGGCTTCTGGTTTTGTCACAACATTGTTAACCATGATTTTTTTTTTTTTTGCTTCATGTTATGTAACATATTCTAACAACATATTCTCATAATATATTCTCATAAGAATATCATCAATCGAAATATTGTATGAAAATATCATCAACCAATATATCAACAACCACATCTATTCTTTGCTTCTTGCTTGTGAAAATATCATCAATCTTATTCTCATTACACAATGGGACCTGCCCCAAATTTCCTCTTTCGGAGCTCCCGTGATCTCGCCGAGCAACTCACGGAATCCTTCTGGATTTTAGCTAGCATTAGCAAAAGGATATCATGGAGCAAACCTTAAAACTTAAATCATTTCATAAACATATGAATTATTACTTATAAAATTTTCTTTTTTCGTAATTTAAATTTTCTAAAACTTTTGACTGTGCAACGACTTTTTTTCAAGATTTCCCAAATTTTCAAATCAATATAATAAAGGAATATTATGAAAAAGCCCCCTTTAAAAGCAAAATAATCATGAACAACCCCTGGTTTTTTTAACTAGATGAACCACCCTCTACTATCTAAAAAAGCTAACCGGTGTTAATATTTGAGGGAAAAATGATAATCTAATAAAATAATTAAAATTTTAAAATAAGAAAAATTGTTAAAAAATTGTAAAAAATTTAAAAATAAATTAAAAATAATCAAATGTCTATAAACTAGAAATTAAAAAAATAAAAAGTATTTTTTTTAATTAAAAAAAAATTCTCATTTTCTTCCAACTCGAAATCTAGAAACCAGTTTCCACTGGAAACTAAAAACCCATTTAGAAAACCAGAAAGGGCAGACTCATCATCCCCTAAACCCAAAATTATCATCTCTTCATCAATTCAACATATCAATCCTAAAATCCCAAACATAAAACACATCACAATCATTACCTAAAACCGATGGAACCAACATGAAAAACATCAATCTCAAAATACCAAAACAATCAATCAAAAAACATCAAAATCCAAACTAAATGCAACAAAAAAAAAAACCATAATCAAGCCAACCAATCGAACCCAGAACTAGATTCGAATGAACCTAGAAATGTGTTCGAATGAACCTAGATTTAGGTTCGATTCGAACCCAGAGAAGAAGAAGAAGAAGAAGAGTAGAAGATGAAGAAGAAGAAGAAGAGAGAGTGGACAAAGCCGAACGATTTTTGTGTTAATTAGGTTTAGGTTTAAGGTATAAGATATAGGATCATAATAAGGGTAGTTTGGTGGTTTCATGATTTTAGACAGAAAATGCTAATATGTTGGATGGAAAGGCAATAGTAGGGGACAGTTCATCTAATAAAAAAAAAAAGTATAATTCCCTATTATTTTTACTTTCGTGGGAGTTTTTCATAATATACCTATAATAAATTCTATACTCAATTATCAACTATTAAATTTATTTACTTTCACTTGCTTTGATCTAGTCAACTATTTATGCATACTTAATGGCCCACATTCAATGCAGTGACTTAATTAATTTTCGTGCTGATTAAAGTGAATATATATATGTATATGGGTCCCCGTAGACTTGGAATATGTATACACTTGACAAAAAAAAAAAAGATTTAAAATGTATGATTGTAATTTATTATATCCGATTACAACTAAACATATGTGATTACAATCAATCAGTAAATATGATACAATCAATAAATATGATTATATTTACTAATTATAATCACATATTTGGTTGTAATCACGTATAATAAATTACAATAATATATTTTGGGATGTATTCACTTTTTTTTTTTTTTATCAATTATATACATACTCTAGGTGTATGTTAGAATATGCCTATATATATATGTATATACATATGTATATGTGTATATATATATATATATATATGTATATATATACATATATATATGTGTATATATACACATATATGTGTTATGTATATATATGTGTATATATATGACACATGTATAAATATACACATATTATACACATATATATACACATATTTATACATGTGTCATATATATACATATGTATATATATACACATATATATATGTATATACACATATATGTATATGTGCGTATATATATACTTATGTATATATATATGTGTATATATATATGTATATGTGTGTGTATGTGTGTGTGTGTAGGGGTGGCAAAAAGGGTTGGCGTGTCGGGTTGAACCGAATTCGATTCGATTCGTTTATGAATTCGATTAATTTGACACGAATTCGTTTTAGAAACGGGTCAACATTTTTTGATTCGACACAAATTCGTTTATAAACGAATTGACACGACACGACACGATTATTCGTTTATTATTTAGATCATAAAAGATTCGAACCCATTAACTCGTCAACCCGTTTAATTCGTTATTAATTTAATTCGTTTTAATTCGTTTCAACATGTTTAACATCCCACAAAAAAAAAAAAAAAAAAAAAACCAAAAAAACAACAACCAAAACTTGTCAAAATTAATCCTTTATTTCTCAAACACAACAGACAATACTTTCACAATAATTAATATACATATTGAATAAAACTTTATCAAAATTAATCCTTTATTTCTCAAACACAACAAACAAAACTTTCACAACAATTGGTATACATATAAAATAAAATTTTATCAAAATTAAAGGATAACAAACAAAACTTTCACAACATGAACAAATAAGATACAATTTAAACAAAAGTGCAAACTTTCAAATGAAGGAGCAGTGACCGTGAGGGGAAGGGGAGAAGGGGGAAAGGGGACCGTGAAGGAGAATGGGAGAGGGGACTGTGACAGTGAGGGAGAGGGGACGACAACCTTGGGGGAGAGGGGACGGCGATCGTGAGGGAGAGGGGGAGAGGGGATGACGACGTGGGGGAGAGGAGGTGGCGACTTGGGGCAGAAGGGACGACAACCGTGGGAGAGGGGAAGGCTACCATGGGAGAGAGGGGGAGAGGTGATCGGGTTAAAATTATGCACGATTGTATATTCTTAACCTATACTCTTGTGATGAAAACCCGAGTAAAATAAGGGTGCTCTAATATTTTCTGAGTGTTTTGTCCAGAAATTGAATGCAGGGACTGAATTGTAAATTTTATAAATTTTTGGGGCAAAAGTATAATTTTTCAAAGTTCAGGGGCAAAAGTGTAATTTTTGAAACTTGAGGGGTTTTTCCTAATTTGGCCGCAGGCCATAGCTGCTGGCTGATTTCTAGCAGCCCACACCAGCAGCTAGTCGCGGGAAGCATACGCGGGCCACAGGCTTGCGACTATGGGCTGCGTCCAGTGTTCTTTCGCGTTTTACGCGTAAACGACGTGCAGGCCAGCGTGAAGCGATCCAAACGTGCGTTGCAAAATTTCCTTGCATATTTCACGCGTGGAAAATCATCAAGAATGTCTCAGTTGATTTTTCGTTGATAATTTAGGTAATGGATCAAAGTTTTGAAGGAAATTTAAGCGGTCTTGCGGAGGATTTTTTTAATTAATTTGGTAAGCAGTCAAAGCATTGATTCGGACAGTTTGTATATGGTATTGACAGAGATCAATTTGGAGGATTTTTGGAAGGAAACTTGCATTGGCAATTGACAGAGAATCAAGAATGAAAAGGGAAGTCAACGGATGCGTTCAAAACATTGCCCTTCTCACATAAATTGATATTGTTGAGCAACAGACGGGAGGTTGACAGAGAGAAACGTTTAGGGTTTTTTTTTTCTTTGATCGTTTTCTTTCAGAACGACAGCAGGAGGGGTCTTTTGAGTGTCGGCTGAGTGGAGTTTTCTTCGAGAAGTCTCTCAAGTCTCTCTAGTCTCTCATTCGGACGACAGCAGAGAGGGTTGCACAGGAGTGGATTCTCAAGGCAATCTCAACATCGTCAGAAGTGGGTGTGCTCCAAATCCAGAGTCAGTTAATTCAAGCTTCAGAAGAACAAATCTCTCAGAAAATAACACAGTGACTATTCCATCTTTTTGGTTGATTGTTTTAATGTCGTTTATTTTCATTTTAATTTATTTTACTGTGTTATTCATCTTCATGTCGAACTAATTTTAATTTCTAAGGCTACAATGTAGCCGATTTATTTCATCACCTATTCAATGAGTTTTTGGATTAATGGATGATTGTTTTCTTTTATATTTGTATTCTATTCTATTGGATCTTAATGCTGTCAATCAAATAAGGCCTGTTAATTGACAGATCTGGTGACTATGATGCGCTTGACAAAGGTATCATGTGTTAGACGACAATAGAATAGCATAATCTGTATAGGATAGACATATACCTATAGGATTGTGTAATCATATGTGGGTAATTGAAACTTAATGAGTTCAGATTAATTTAATCTATATAGACATATAATAGATTAATTATTCTGGATAATATTACTTGACTGATCGAAAGAGGCTGGTAATTGATTTAGAACTTTACCCGATTAAATACAAAATAAAAGTAATTATGTTGGTGAGAATAAAATGAGAAGAGGTTGATGAAATAAAAAGCTGAAATTCTGTCTTAGATCTACAAATCTGTTGGTAGTTTCGTTATTTAATTTGATTGTGTATTTAATTTTAACTTTTTATTTTATTATTTTTATTGTTTTATTATATTGTCATTCACCTCTATTTTAGTTTTGATAGTTTAAATAAAATTGTCTCAATCAATTTTGGTAATTGATATATAAAATTTAGCAATTGTCCCTATGGGAACGACCTTGATTTGCCATTATATTACATTGTGACCGTGTATACTTGCACGTGACCTATTGTAATTAGTGCATTAGGAATTTACCCATCAAGTTTTCGGCGCCGTTGCCGGGGACAACGTGCTGTTTTATAATATCAATATCAATACTAGTTGAAACAATCTTACTTCAGACAATTTTATTTTGTTTTTTTTTTTTTCAGGTGCTAGCAGACGTTTTATGCGAAGGTTTAAAAGCATTGAGTTATTGCCATTCGATAGTGAAATTGAGAGAACAGTTCATGGAATAAGAAAAGCTAGGAGTTTGGCAGAACATAAAGTAGAAATAGGGGATAATCAAGCACATCTCGAGGGTTCCAAACCGCTCAGAGACTATTCTATACCAACCGTGGAAGAGATTCATCAAAGCATTCGCAGACCAGCCATTCAAGCAAATAATTTTGAGATCAAACCGACAATCATTCAAATGGTTCAATCAACAGTGCAATTTTGCGGTTTACTCAATGAAGATCCAAATGAGCATATCGCAAATTTCTTGGAGATTTGCGACACCTTTAAATACAATGGAGTGACGGACGATGCTATTCGGTTGAGGTTGTTTCCTTTCTCATTAAAGGATAAGGCAAAGGGCTGGCTGAATTCATTGCCTCGATTTTCTATCACAACATGGGATGAGTTGGCGCAGAAGTTCCTAGCCAAGTACTTTCCTCCAGCGAAAACAGCGAAATTGAGGAATGATATTGCTGCATTCACTCAGAGGGAAGGAGAATCATTATACGAGGCTTGGGAGAGGTTTAAGGAGATGCTTAGGAAGTGTCCTCATCATGGAGTTCCAGAATGGATGCAAATACAGACTTTTTATCAAGGATTATCAGAGGTTGGAAGGTCCAATGTGGATGCTGCAGCAGGGGGTACTCTGTTAAAAAGAAATGTGGAGGATGCATTTGAGCTTATTAAAGAGATGTCCGCTAATATTTATCAGTGGCCTTCTGAGAGAATGAAATCCAGAAAATCAGTGGCAGGTGTACACGAGTTGGATGCGATTACAGCATTAACAGCTTAAGTTTCTGCCTTGACTAAGAGATTGGATGCTTGCGGTATGGGCACAAGTGGCATTAACGCAATCCAAAGCTCATTTGTTAGTTGTGAAGAATATGGAGGTGGTCATACAACAGATAGTTATCCGGGTAATCAGGAGTCGGTACAGTTTATAGCCAACTATAACAGACAACGCAATGATCCATATTCAAATGTCTACAATCCTGGATGGATAAATCATCCCAATTTCTCGTGGAAGCGAAATCAAGATCAAACATCACAATTGAAGCCTACATTCCCACCTGGTTTTCAGAGTCAACCACAACAAGTTCAACCTCAAGTTAAGAAGCCTTCAATGGAGGAAATGATGTTGCAATACATGACAAAAACTGATTCTCTCATGTAGAATCAACAAAATATGTTACAGAATCAGCTTCAGAATCAGCAAAATCAATTCCAAACTCAACTACAGAATCAGAGTGCATCAATTCGAAACTTGGAAGTGCAAATAGGGCAGCTTGCTAATTCGATCAGCAGTAGACCATATGGAAACTTACCAAGCGATACGGAGCAAAACCCCAGAAGGGAAGGAAAGGAGCAGTGTAAGGCTATCACGTTGAGAAATGGTAAGGAGCTGAATCAAAACATAAGAAAATCTACTGTGGTGCCTAACCCATCAATGGATGAAAAGGTAGTTGTAGAAGAGGAGGGGCTGAAGAAAGAACAGAAGGATGACAAAGAGGGACCAGCAAAGCCAATAGGAGAAAAGAAAGTGTCCTAGATACCACCGTTACCATTTCCTCAGAGGTTTCAGAAAAAAACACTAGACAAGCAGTTCTCAAAGTTTCTGGAGGTATTCAAAAAGCTGCATATCAATATACCTTTTGTAGAAGCACTAGAACAAATGCCTAGTTATGTAAAGTTCATGAAGGAGATCTTATCGAAGAAAAGGAAGTTGGAAGAGTTTGAGACTGTAGCACTCACAGAAGAATGCAGCGCAATCTTACAACAGAAGTTACCTCCGAAATTAAAGGATCCTGGCAGTTTCACTATTCCGTGTAGAATTGGAGAGAATTTTGAAGGAAGAGCCTTGTACGATCTGGGAGCAAGTATCAACTTGATGCCTTTATCCATTTATAAGAGATTAGGTTTGGGGGAAGCTAAGCCAACATCAGTTACTCTTCAACTTGCAGATCGATCTGTGAAGAGACCTCGAGGTATAATTGAGGATGTTTTGGTGAAAGTGGAGAAACTTATATTCCTAGTAGATTTCATTATCCTTGACATGGAAGAAGACAGAGAGATTCCTATCATACTGGGAAGACCCTTTTTAGCCATCGGTAGGACTGTGATTGATGTGCAGCAGGGCCAGTTGACAATGAGGGTACAAGATGAAGAGGTCACTTTTAATGTTTTCAAAGCTTTGAAGTTTTCTAGTGACATCGATGAATGCAAAAGAGTGGAAGTGTTGCATGATTGTATTCAGGAGGTACACAATGAAGAAACTCCACTAGATGCCTTGGAAACCGCATTGTTAGATTCAAGTAAAGGAAATCGGGAAGAAGTCCAAGATTATTTGGAAATACTTGAAGCAGCTCCAAAGTATGAGGTGTTAAATATGCATAATGCTCAGCCACTTTTGGCGTCATCGATACTCAAGCCATCCATAGAAGAGCCACCGACTTTAGAGCTTAAGCCACTCCCAAAACATTTACGATATGCTTATCTTGGGGAGGCGTCCACCTTGCCAATAATCATTTCTGCAGCACTGAACGATGTTCAAGAAGAGAAATTGTTGCGGGTGTTGAGAGAAAATAAGTTAGCTTTGGGATGGACAATCGCTGATATAAGGGGAATTAGTCCACCTTTCTGCATGCACAAAATCTTGATGGAAGATAACTACAAGCCAACTATTCAACCTCAACACAGACTGAATCCAATTATGAAGGATGTGGTAAAGAAGAAGATAATTAAACTGTTAGATGCGGGTATCATTTATCCCATCTCGGACAGTTCTTGGATCAGTCCAGTTCAATGTGTTCCCAAGAAAGGTGGAATAACAGTGGTAACAAATGAGAAGAATGAACTTATTCCAATGAGAGTGGTCAATGGCTGGTGGGTTTGTATGGATTATAGAAAGCTGAATCAAGCCACGAGGAAATATCATTTTTTGCTACCTTTCATTGATCAAATGCTTGATAGGTTAGCCGGACATGAATTCTATTGCTTTTTGGATGGATATTCTGGGTACAACCAAATTGCCATAGCTCCAGAGGATCAGGAAAAGACAACCTTTACATGTCCTTATGATACCTTTGCCTACAGGAGAATGCCATTTGGATTATGTAATGCTCTCACAACATTTCAAAGATGTATGATGTCCATTTTTTCTGAGATGGTGGAGCAATTTTTGGAAGTTTTCATGGATGATTTTTCGGTGTTTGGGGATTCGTTCGATTTGTGCTTGCAAAATCTTGCTAAGGTGTTGAAAAGGTGCACAGAGACTAACCTAGTGTTGAACTGGGAAAAATGCCATTTTATGGTTCAGGAGGGTATCGTTTTAGGGCATAAAATCTCAGCAAGTGGCATTGAAGTGGATCGAGCGAAAATAGAAGTAATTGAGAAACTTCTACCACCTTCATCAGTCAAGGGAGTTAAGAGTTTTCTTGGACATGTAGGTTTTTACAGAAGATTCATCAAAGATTTTTTCAAGATATCAAGGCCACTATGTAGTCTCCTGGAGAAGGATGTACATTTTAAGTTTGATGAAGAAAGTTTGCAAGCATTTGAAGCCTTGAAGAAGAAATTAGTAACAGCTCCGATTATCACTGCTCCAGATTGGAACACACCATTTGAGTTAATGTGTGATGCCAGCGATTTTGTAGTAGGGGCTGTCCTTGGTCAGAGAAGGGGTAAAGTTTTCCACACTGTTTATTACGCCAGTAAGACGTTGAATGAAGCTCAAATGAATTATACAACAACAGAAAAAGAATTACTGGCCGTAATATTTGCATTTGATAAGTTTAGACCGTATTTGATTGGGTCTAAAGTGGTAGTCTACACTGACCACTCTGCCATTAAGTACCTTGTAACCAAGAAGGATGCCAAGCCACGTCTGATCAGATGGGTACTGCTACTGCAGGAGTTCGACTTAGAGATAAGAGATAAGAAGGGGACAGAAAATCAAGTTGCAGACCATTTGTTTAGATTAAAAGGGAATAGTACGGATGATATGACAAATATCAATGAGACATTCCCCGATGAGCAGCTTTTCTCGTGTAGCAATGAAGAGGCACCGTGGTACGTAGATTTTGTTAATTTCATAGTGTGCAATGTACTTCCCCCTGACTTATCATTTCAGCAGAAAAAGAAATTTCTCCATGATGTGAAAAGGTATGTATGGGAAGACCCATATTTGTTCAAGCAATGTGCCGATCAGATGTTGAGACGATGTATGCCATACGAAGAAACTGAAGATATTTTACGACATTGTCACTCGTCCAATTATGGGGGTCATTTTGGTGGAGAGCGAACTACCATAAAAGTTCTGCAGGCTGAGTTTTATTGGCCGACAATTTTTAAAGATGCACGGAGATTTGTGCAAACATGTGATCAATGCCAGCGGACAGGAAATATTTCGAAGCTACATGAGATGCCATTACAAAATATTTTAGAAGTTGAGCTGTTTGATGTATGGGGTATAGACTTCATGGGACCTTTTCCGTCATCCTTTCAAAATCGGTATATCTTGGTGGCAGTGGATTACGTGTCGAAGTGGGTAGAAGTTATTGCTACATCTTCAAATGATGCAAAGGTTGTGACCAAGTTTTTGAAGAAGAATATTTTTACCAGATTTGGAACATCTCGAGCTATTATCAGTGATGGAGGTTCACATTTTTGTAATCGCTAATTTGAGAGTCTTCTTAAGCAATATGGGGTCACTCACAAGATAACCACCCCATATCACTCTCAATCCAGTGGACAAGTGGAAATTTCAAACAGGGAACTTAAGGGTATTCTAGAGAAGACTGTGAGTAGATCAAGGAAGGATTGGAGTCTCAAGCTTGATGATGCACTTTGGGCTTATCGAACTGCTTATAAAACACCAATTGGAATGTCCCCATTTCGGTTAGTGTATGGGAAAGCATGTCATCTGCCAGTAGAGTTGGAGCATCGAGCTTTTTGGGCAATTAAGGCGTTGAATTTTGATTTGAAGAAAGCTGGAGATAAATGTCTTCTACAATTGGATGAGCTCGAAGAAATAAGATTATATTCATATGAGAATGCTCGCATCTACAAGGAAAAGACAAAGCAATGGCATGACAGGAAAATCTTAGCTAAGCATTTTGTACCAGGACATCAGGTATTGGTATTTAATTCCAGACTTAGATTATTCCCAAGCAAGCTCAAATCCAGATGGTCAGGCCCTTTCATTGTGAAAACAGTATATCCATTTGGAGCAGTGGAAGTTGAAGATGAGAAGATGAAGACTTCGTTCAAGGTTAATGGCCAAAGATTGAAGCATTATTACGGTGGTGAAGTGGATAGTCATAAATCCACTATCACTTTGGTGGATCAGAACAATTGAAGACAGATGGAAGTCGAGCTGAAGACTAAAAATCTAGCGTTTCTTGGGAGGCAACCCAAGTTTTCAAGTAACTCATTTTATTTTTGCATTGTTTACTTTTCTTTTATTTGTTTTTATATTTTTGTTTTGTTTTATCTTTTACCATTTATTTTCTGTTTGTCTACTATTTTGTGATTGTTTTTTTTTTTTTTTTTGTTTTCTTTTCTTTCATATTGAAGTGTGTTTTTTTTTTGTATTTCATTCTATTTTCATTCTCATGACTTTAGTTTTCAAACAGTGGGGACAATGTTTGGACTAGGTTTGGGGGTGGAAACATTCATGTTTCAAACTTTATTAATAAATTGACCATGTGCTATCGAGAAGAGAGTTATTGCACTATGTGATTAGTAATCTTGACTAGGGAAGAGCCATGAAAGTCGTAAGCATAGTTTGATGTTATCAAAACTTTGAGCCTAATAGGAGAATGTAGAGATATTATGCATGCATAGTTGTGGCCTATTAGTGGAGACTACCCTAATGAGAACTTTTGAGCCATATCGTTTCATTTTAGAGGGATTATATTCATTTTCACTCTTAAACACTCTTCAAAATTTTTTCACGACTAGTTGGTTTCTTTAGGCTTTGTTTGGACTTTAAGATCAGAAATTCATTGCAATTCTTTATTATTTCTGAAGTTTTGAGTCGTTATGTGAACTTATTGACATGAGGCAGGTATGTGTGTGATTAACTCCAGAAAAAAGGCTAAGAAACCAAAATTTCCAAACCTAAAATATGTGTGCGCCTAAAACCAATTTGAAGCCAAACACATATTGGCCTTTATTTTCTTTCATCCTTACAATTTATCCTTGTCCTAGCCAAAATTAAAAGATAATCCTTATCTTTGGAGCTTGAATTTATTTCAAAAAAAAAAAAAAAATGGTTGGAAGAAAAGAGTATTGGGTGTAGAAAAACTCAGGTTTGGGGGAGTTGTTAAGTAAGGACATCGCCTATGAAAGGAAAAAAAAAAAAAGAGAAAAAGAAATATATATATATATATATATATATATAAATGTTGATGTCAAATTAAAGGAGGCATCGTTCAGTTAGCAAAATTGAGCTCAGTGTTAATTGCAATATTTTTAGAGATGGAACGAATATCTTTGAAGGAGTTCAAGCTCCATTTTGTTGACCTTATTCTAGCTCTTTGTGAGCCAAAACCCCTAGCCCCGTTACATCCCTTGAGAAGACCTGCTGATTAATAAGGGATCATGATTGCTTAAAGTCAGAATTATGGGTGTTGCACTGACTTTAGATGTCTGATTCTTTCAAGAGACCTATTTTGTGCTTAGCGTTTATAATTCATAAATGATTATACAAGCATTATAAAGATTTGAATTTTTCTTGATGCATAACCTCCTAACTGCTTGTATGTTGTGAGAGTGTTGCCGTAGGATTCTGTGAAATAAAATAAAAATGAGTGATCTCCAGTGAGGCGTAGAGTCGAGGCGAAATAAGGTCATGGTGTGTATGCGTAGTGTTATCGAATTTCGAATGCTGGGTGATGAGTTGGAGAAGACGGACGACTGTGTGAGGATTACTAGTGACTTATTTTTAGTCGAGGTTCAAGATCTCAGGTGAAGTGATTATTCTTGAAGATAGCACTAGAAGATTTGTTGTTGAGTTTGAACTTGATTGTTTTGCATTTGTGGGTATCGTAGCTGGTAAACCCTCAGGAGACACAACTCCTCCTCTAGGGACACTTAGAGGTTTAAAGGCTTGTGTCATATGCTAAATGCCATAATGTTTACCTACGAAAATGGATGTGGTTTTAATTTTTGGTTGTTTTTATTTTTGTTTTGTTAGATTTTTGCTCGAGGGCGAGCAAAAGTTAGGTTTGGGGGTATTTGATCGGGCTAAAATTATGCACGATTGTATATTCTTAACTTATACTCTTGTGATGAAAACTCGAGTAAAATAGGGGTGTTCTAATATTTTCTGAGTGTTTTGTGCAGAAATTGAATGCAGAGACTGAACTGTAAATTTTATAAATTTTTGGGGCAAAAGTATAATTTTTCAAAGTTTAGGGGTAAAAGTGTAATTTTTGAAACTGGAGGGGTTTTTCATAATTTGGCCGCAGGCCATAGCTGCTGGCTGATTTCCAGCAGCCCACACCAGCAGCTAGCCGCGGGAAGCATACGCGGGCCACAGGCTTGCGACCATGGGCTGCGTCCAGTGTTCTTTCGCGTTTTGCGCATAAACGACGTGCAGGCCAGCGTGAAGCGATCCAAACGTGCGTTGCAAAATTTCCTTGCATATTTCACGCGTGGAAAATCATCAAGAATGTCTCAGTTGATTTTTCGTTGATAATTTAGGTAATGGATCAAAGTTTTGAAGGAAATTTAAGCGGTCTTGCGGAGGATTTTTTTAATTAATTTGGTAAGCAGTCAAAGCATTGATTCGGACAGTTTGTATATGGTATTGACAGAGATCAATTTGGAGGATTTTTGGAAGGAAACTTGCATTGGCTATTGACAGAGAATCAAGAATGAAAAGGGAAGTCAACGGATGCATTCAAAACATTGCCATTCTCATATAAATTGATATTGTTGAGCAACAGACGGGAGGTCGACAGAGAGAAAAGTTTAGGGTTTTTTTTTTTCTTTGATCGTTTTCTTTCGGAACGACAGCAGGAGGGGTCTTTTTAGTGTCGGCTGAGTGGAGTTTTCTTTGAAAAGTCTCTCTAGTCTCTCATTCGGACGACAGCAGAGAGGGTTGCACAGGAGTGGAGTCTCAAGGCAATCTCAACATCGTCAGAAGTGGGTGTGCTCCAAATCCAGAGTCAGTTTATTCAAGCTTCAGAAGAAGAAATCTCTCAGAAAATAACACAGTGACTATTCCATCTTTTTGGTTGATTGTTTTAATGTCGTTTATTTTCACTTTAATTTATTATACTGTGTTATTCATCTTCATGTCGAACTAATTTTAATTTCTAAGGCTACAATGTAGCCGATTTATTTCATCACCTATTCAATGAGTTTTTGGATTAATGAATGATTGTTTTTTTTTATATTTGTATTCTATTCTATTGGATCTTAATGCTGTCAATCAAATAAGGCCTGTTAATTGACAGATCTGGTGACTATGATGCGCTTGACAAAGGTATCACGTGTTAGACGACAATAAAATAGCATAATCTGTATAGGATAGACATATACATATAGGATTGTGTAATCATATGTGGGTAATTGAAACTTAATGAGTTGGGATTAATTTAATCTATATAGACATATAATAGATTAATTATTCTGGATAATATTACTTGAATGATCGAAGGAGGCTGGTAATTGATTTAGAACTTTACTCGATTAAATACAAAATAAAAGTAATTATGTTGGTGAGAATAAAATGAGAAGAGGTTGATGAAATAAAAAGGTGAAATTGTGCCTTAGATCTACAAATCTCTTGGTAGTTCCGTTATTTAATTTGATTGTGTATTTAATTTTAACTTTTTATTTTATTATTTTTCTTGTTTTATTATATTGTCATTCACCTCTATTTTAGTTTTGATAGTTTGAATAAAATTGTCTCAATCAATTTTGGTAATTGATATATAAAATTTAGCAATTGTCTCTGTGGGAACGACCTTGATTTGCCATTTTATTACATTGTGACCGTGTATACTTGCACGTGACCTATTGTAATTAGTGCATTCGGAATTTACCCATCAGAGGGGATGACGACGTGGGGGAGAGGAGACGGCGATGGAGACCGTAGTGGAGATCGTAGGGGAGAGGAGACAGCGACGGCGACCATGGGGGAGAAGCGGCGACCGTGAGAGTTTGAGAGAGAATGGATGGATTCGGTGGTGCAGCGACCGTTAGAGCCTGAGAGAGAAGGGATGGATTCGGTGGTGCGAGTGTGCGACATGGGAGTGGGGTGGGAGTAACCGCCGAGAGGGTGAGAAGAGCTGGAAAATAAAAATGACTTTGTTAGGGTTTGGTTAAGTGTTTATATATAAAAATGCATAATTACACACAAACCCTTATAATATGTTAATATTATATTTTGACCTCTAATTTAATCGTGTCAACCCGTGATTCGTTTAAGCAAACCCAATTCGATTAGTTTAATAAACGGGTTAAGCAGATTGACACGATTACGACACGAATTCGTTTAATTCACCCATACCCATTTATTTTTCGTGAATTCGTATCGACCCGTCGTGTCGTAACCCATATTGCCACCCCTATGTGTGTGTGTGTGTGTGTGTGTGTGTGTTGGGTCTACATGGATAAACCTGCGTATTGATACACCTGATAAAAGAAAAAAATATTTATACTATAAAATTGTTAATTGTAATTTATTGTATCTTTATTATAGCTAATTATAACTGATTATAACTAAATGAGTCGAATTATATTTACAACAATTGATAGAAAAAATCATATATACTGATTGCAATAAAATATAATTAGTTGTAATCAGATATGCTAAAGACGTACTAAATTACAATAAACTATTTTAGAATGTAATCAATTTTTTTTTTTTTAATCATGTATTGATACTGATTACAACTAAATGAGTCAAATTATGTTCATAACAATCGTAAACAGAATCACATATATCGATTGTAATCAGACATAATTCGTTGTAATCAGCTACACTAAATACATACTAAATTACAACCAACAATTTTAGAATGTAATAATTTTTTTTCTTTTTTATCAAATGCATTGATACTTCAGATATATTATATAGAATGTGTCATATATATACATACATACTTATATATATATATGTATATATATGCCCATATGTGTTACTTTATACATTTGTTGTTAATAGTTTTTTAAAATTAATTCAATTAGACAAGTATCATTTATTTTTTCCAATACAACACAACCTTATTTTTTAGAAAAAAAAATAAAAAATTTTTGTTATTATTATTATCTTACATCTAAAGCACATTTAATATTTTTGTCTTTTTAAAATGGCTCCAGTAATAAGACATAAACCTTCATTTTACAATTTGTTTGACCCTGGTCAAACTCAATGTATCTCATACATGCATTCGTCCAACATAAGATTTCATAGAGAAGTCAGCGTCAAAATATCGAATTTTGGCTGCACGTGCTTATCACTTCACGGGTAGTTCCTATGTCCATTACCAGTCCTTTCAGTAGCAATATCGAATGCAACAGTTACTTGGGACCTAACTGCCATGTTTATAGACTATATGCTCCTTTTGTATTGTGGTTGTATTTCCAATGACAACCCAAGTTTCTGCAGTCTTTTCTACTCTTCTATCTGCAATTTTCACAATAGTGAAGACTCGAGCTGTGCCTACGATTTTGTTTGGAGTTCCTTCTTCCTCGATTAAACTTTTAACCCTCGGAACAATGGCTCCATTCAAATTTATGGTGTTGTCAGCATCAACCACGATCATCTTCCGCTTATCATTTCCATGAGCTAGCTCTTTATGCATGTGACCGAACCCAACCAGTGGGCTTGACGATTGGAAGTCTCTTTTAAAAGAGAAATGGCTTGTGCCAGATCAGTACCACAAGATTTTCTTGTAATTGAGGGAGGGTGAAACATTATTCCATCTCAATAAAGTGCATGTTATAGGACATAGTTGTCTTCTTTGGTACGTTAGGTGACCAATCATAACAAGCCACAAAGGTAGAACAACGACACCATTTAGTGAACAACAAATAAACGAAGAAAAGTTGGAACACAATGATAACTGAAATGATAGAAAGTTTCATTTAAGGAGCTACCTATTGCGACCATGATAAACTAAAGAATCCCACACCCACAAGGAACTTGAGGCCCCTAAGGATATTACCTGGATCACCATGGTCACTGCCTTTAGACACCCAATCTTTTCCGCAGATGTCATGCAATTCAGAACCAAGACCTACAAAACCCCAGTATTTTTGATATAAGGTGCAGCAGTTGCTGTAACAGATGAATCAAATGTAAGTTTGGTCGGGTGATATACCAGTGGGTCCATTGTGTGCTAGTAAAACAACAAAATGATCTTCAGGCGTACCCTTTGCAGCATTATAGATCCTCTTGGCACTTCCATCCATGCCTTGGACTCCATATCTAGAATGACATTCCAATTGGATTAGTTGCAAAGTGAACCAAGATAAAGCCAATGAGGAGACTCCATAACAAATAATCTCATTGGCATCTTTACAAAAGCTATTCAAATTTGGTTTAACTTTTGATACTTGACATAACTAGCATAACAAACTAATAGTTCATGTTACACTGAATTCGGCAATTGCATCATTAAGAAAAACATAAAGATTTATAAGGACATAATAGGATATGAGAGGCACAATTAATCAATTTGTCCAAAGCAAATAATTATTCAACATACAACCTTACCATCAGAAATTGGGGATAAGAAGGAAGTCAACAAAACAGAAATGTCTTCTCTCATTTTTAGTAAGCACATGAAATTTTGTTAAATTGGACAAAAAAGAGGTTAAAAGAATGAATGCCTCGACTCGAGTGTGAAATATAGCTGCTGCCCCACTTACCTTGCAGATAGTAGCTTCTTCCGAAAGATCTGCCCACCCCCACATGAAAATGGTCGTTGATAAACATAATTTATATATATTTATTACTCTTAAATATAGATTTATTAATCCAATTTTGTGTTGAATTTATTTTAATTAGTTATGTTTTTGGTGAAACAGAAATAAAAGAAAATTTGTGTGTTGAATGAGGAAAAATTACAATTTTGGTTAAGTCAAAATCCAAGTCAATCAAGGATTCAATTCTTGCCTAAAATTATTTGTTAAACAATTAAGAAATTAGTTGAGACAAGGAAATTGATCAATGAAAGAAAAAACAAATTTGGAAGCAAATCAAGAAAAGAAGAAAAAGGTAGCAGATTTTGAGAGAAAAAATCAAGGCTCACTATGTAGTTTTATAGAAAGACAAAAACGGTGTTTTACTATTGAGACAGTTTTCAATTTACAAATGGAGACTAGTAGTAGTAATATAAAAGAGAGTTTCGAGACAGCTAAGGAGGAAAAAGAAGATAGCAGCTTTGGTGGAGAAAAAGAAGAACAAGATAGCAGCCAAAGTTCATAAAGATTATGTCGGGTTTTGATTTTTTTGTTTTTGTTATCACCATGATTGTTTAATTTTCTTTTCTGAGGTATAGGATGAAACCGTTATTAACTTTATAATGATTTTGCTGTTTGAATATTATTATCAATTTTGTTTTTAATGTTTAATAATTCTTAATTTCATCAATTGATAAAATAAAAATTGTTTCACCTTTAATATCAAGTATTTTTGGTTGTTACAACATTATTTTATTAATTTGACTTTGAACTAAAAGGTTTAAATATAAGATTTTTGATTATGTGTTTTTCAATATCGGATACATATAATACTTAGATTTCATAAATTTCAAGTCTTGAAATAAAATTTTATATAAGATTTATTTTTAAAGTTTAATTGATAAATCTTGAGAATATAACAGATTGATTTGTAAGTTGTTTCTTTAATTTTTAATAATAATATTTTGAATAAGTAAAATATTATAAGTTGATAATGGTGGATTCTGAACCTTAGATTTCTTGTCTATTATTTGAATTTTCGCAATTTAATCTTATTTTGTTAATTTAGAATTTTATTTATTTTAGTTTTAATTAATTCTCAATTTTCAAGCATTGTTAACTAGATTAGAATTAAATTTAATTTGGATTTAGATTAATATTTTCTCAATCTATGTGGATCGACTTCGTACTTACATAATCTATTTTACAATAGACTCGTGCACTTGCGAATACTAAAATTTGCACAACAAGTTTTTGACGCCGTTGTCGGGGATTGTTTGAAAAATTAGTTTAGTCTAGATTATTTAATTCTTCTACTAGTTTTAATTTAGGATTATTTTAATATATTGGTAAAAAAAAAAAAAAAACTGTTTTTTTTTTTTTACCTTTGTCAGTGTCAGTTTATTTTGGTTTTATTTGTGTTAGTCTATTTGTTTTGTTTTTATTTTTGTGTGTTTTTTATTTTATTGTTGGTGTTTTGCTTTTATTTTATTTTATTTTATTTTTTTTCATATTTTGCCAGTTGTCTTGTTTTTTTTTTTTTTTTTTTTTTTTTTTTACTTAGAGACTTATTTTTCTTGGATTGCTTTAGAGACAATTAGGACTAGAGACTTGTGGCTAGGATCTATGCTAGTTTATGCGTGCTTGGAATCGTGAATTGCATCAACGCTTAACTAGGATAGACATTTCAGATTCAAATATGGCAGAAAATAATGTAGCACCTGTAGGAAACAATGATGTAATGAAAAATATAGTGCCTCTAGAGAAATCTCTTAAAGAATATTTTTCACTAGTGTCAATTAATCATCCTTCTTGCATAAAGTTGCCACAAACTAGGGCGACTCACTTTGAGCTTAAATCTTCTGTGATTCAGCTTCTTTCATCATTCCATGGGTTAGAGAGTGAGGACCCTTACCTTTATGTCAAGGAATTCATAGATATATGTTCTACCTTCCGTTTTCAGAATTTTTCAGATGAGTCTGTTAGGCTTAGGATGTTCCCATTTTCTTTAAAAGATAAGGCAAAAGCATGGTTAAACTCACTTGCTCCTAGTTCTATCACTAGTTGGGACCAATTAAATTATAAATTTTTGTCTAAATTTTTTTCCTATGTCTAAGACTAATGCCCTTAGGAGAGAAATAACAGATTTTACTCAAAAAGATGATGAACAGTTTTATGTCTGTTGAGAGAGATTTAAAGACTTACTATCAAGGTGTCCCCACCATGGTTTTGAACCATGGAGACTAGTGCAATACTACTATAATGGACTAACTGTGCCTAGCCGTCAAATGATTGAATCTATGCATGCTGGAAAATTCTTAAGCTTAGGTAGTACTGATGCTTGGTAGTTCTTAGAGACTTTATCTGAAAATTCTCAGCAGTGGGAGTTTTCAAATGAAAGGGAGAAACCTAAAAGAGGGGGTTGTATAAGGTGAGTGATAATCTAGATCTGAAAATTACATTAGGAAATCTCACTAGGAAAGTAGAGGTCTTAGCTTTAAGTCAATCTATGAATTCAATAATGAGTTCTAGGAATGAGTTGTGTGCTTCATATGTCAATCCAACCCCTACTTTTCAAGAGAGCTATGTTGAACAGGCAAGTGCACTCAATTATAAGAATTCATCAGATAACCCATTCTCAGCCACGTACAATCCTAATTAGAGGAATCATCCAAATTTTTCATGGAGACAAAACCAGTCTCCAATGGGTTATGGAGGGCAACAAGTTGCTCCTTCTAATCCTTTACATCCTCCTGGTTTTCAATCTACTCCCCATTTCATTGCATCTCAAAGGAAATCTTCCTTAGAGGATACAATGCAACAAATGATGCAATCGCAGCAACAATTCATGCAGTCAACCCAACAAGCTATATTGAAACTTGAAACTCAAGTGGGTCAATTAGCCACTGTCATAGGGGAGAAAGAGAAAGGGAAGTTATCTAGTCAACCAGTGCCTAACCCGAAAGGTCAGTTTGAGATAGGTTCTGTTTCTGATAGGAGTCATGATGAAGTCAAATCCATAACCACCCTTAGGTCTGGTAGAGAAAAAGATAACCATGTAATTGAGTCTGAGCCTAAGAAATCTAAGGTGAAAAAAGACTATAGTAATGGCACAGTAGATGATTTACACCTTGATGAGTTATCTAAGAGATTTATAAGTCAAGAGTCAAAAGAGAGTGATGTTCCTTCAATTCCTTATGTTCCTAAGGTCCATTTTCCACAGAGACTTATCCCTTTAAAGAAAAGCACACCATATAATGATGTTTTAGAGGTGTTTAAGCAAGTTCGCATAAACATCCCCTTTCTTGATGCTATTCAACAAGTGCCTGCCTATGCTAAATTTTTAAAAAATCTTTGCACTGTGAAAAGAAAAACAAATGTTCTTAGAACTGCATGTCTGACTAAGCAAATTAGTTCCATAATCCAAATGAAAACTCCTGTCAAGTATAAGGATCTTGGATGTCCTACTATTTCTTGTGTTATAGCTGAGCATGTTATCGATAGAGCCTTACTTGATCTAGGTACGAGCGTTAATTTATTGCCATATTCTGTGTATGTGCAGTTAGGATTAGGGGAACTAAAACCCACTCCTATGACCCTTCAATTAGTTGATAGGTTTGTTAAAATTTCAAGGGGTATCATAGAGGATGTCTTGATCCAGGTTGATAAGTTTTACTTTCCAGTAGATTTTATTGTCATAGATACCCAACCTGTTGAAAACATTAGTGCTCAGATTCTAATGATTCTAGGACGACCTTTCTTAGCCACCTCCAACGTGATAATTAATTGTCGTAATGGAGTCATAAAACTTTCCTTTGGAAACATGATTGTAAAGCTCAATGTGTTTAATGTTAGTAAAAAACCTCAGGACCATGATGACTTATGAGAGGTTAGTTTTGTTGAGAGTGCAGTCTATGATTCCTTTAGACACTTGTTTTGTGAGGACCCATTAAATAGATGTTTAGCTCATTTTGGCATGAACTTAGATGAGGATAGTATTGTTAGTGTGGTGAATGCTTTATTAGAATCTGCCCCATTACTAGATACTACCAAATGGAAAGCCAAAATAGAACCTCTTCCACCTTCTGAGTCTGTACCTCTTCCATCTGTGGAGAAGCCACTAAAGTTAGAATTGAAACCTCTTCCTGAGTCATTGAAGTATGTGTTTTTAGGACATTCTGAGACTTTACCTGTTATCATTGCATCTGATTTAAAAAAAGAACAGAAGGATAAGTTGATTAGTGTACTTAGGGAGCATAGAGAAGCAATAGGTTGGACAACTGCAGACATCAGGGGTATTAGTCCATCTGTGTGCATGCATAGGATTCATTTAGAAGACAATGTTAAACCCACTCGTAAGCCTCAAAGAAGATTAAACCCTAACATGAAAGAGGTTGTAAGAGCTAAAACCATTAAACTCTTAGATATAGGTATCATTTATCCTATCTCTGATAGTTGATGTGTAAGTCCTGTACAGATAGTACCTAAGAAGTCTGGCATCACAGTAGTTAATAATGATCATGATGAATTAGTTCTTACCCGAATGCAAACCGGGCGGTGTGTTTGTATTGACTACCGCAAGTTTAATGCCGCCACTAGGAAAGACCATTTTCCTCTTCCTTTTATTGATCAAATGCTAGAAAGGTTAGCCGGTCATGCATTTTATTATTTCCTTGATGGTTATTCCGGTTATAACCAAATTCCTATAGCCCCTGAGGATCAAAAGAAAACAACTTTTACCTGTCATTTTGACATTTTTGCCTACTGTCGTATGCCATTTGGGTTATGCAATGCTCCTACTACTTTTCAAAAATGTATGATGAGTATTTTCTCTAACATGGTAGAGCGGTTCTTAGAGGTGTTAATGGATGATTTTTCAATTTTTGGATCTAGTTTTGATTAGTGTCTACACCATTTGACCTTAGTGTTAGTTAGGTGTAAGGAAAAGAACTTAGTGCTTAATTGGGAAAAGTGTCACTTTATGGTTAGAAAAGGGATAGTTCTTGGGCATGATATTTCTAATAGTGGTATTGAGGTAGACAAGGCTAAAGTAGTCTTGATTTCTAGTCTTCCACCTCCTAGAACAGTTAAAGAGGTTAGGTCATTTTTAGGTCATACAGGGTTCTATCGTAGGTTCATAAAGGATTTTAGTAAGATTTCTAGGTCTTTGTGTAATTTGCTTGCTAAAGACACTCATTTGAACTTTGATGATGATTGTTTGAGAGCTTTTGAGAAGTTTAAGACCTTTTTGACAACTGCATCTATCATTAAGCCACCAAATTGGAGTGTTCTTTTTAAGATTATGTGTGATGCCTTCGATTATGCCATAAAGGCTGTTTTAGGACAATGCATTGATAGACTACCTCATGTGATCTATTATGCCAGTAAAACTCTCAATGATGCACAACTCAATTATTTCACCACAAAAAAAGAGTTGTTAGCAGTGGTTTTTACATTAGAAAAATTTAGGTCTTATTTGGTTGGGTCTAAGGTAATAGTCTATTCAGATCATGCTGTATTGAAATATCTTTTGTCCAAGAAAGATGCTAAACCTCGTCTAATTAGATGGATCTTGTTGTTATAAGAATTTAATCTTGAGATTAGGGATAAGAAAGGGTTAGAGAATGTTGTCGTTGACCACTTGTCAATGTTAGTAGTTGAGTCTATAGATGAGCATGTGCCTATTAGAGAGTCCTTTCCTGATGAGCAACTCATGTTTGTGTTCAAATTTCCTTGGTATGTTGATATAGTTAGCTATCTTGTTATTGATCAAATGTCTATATATTGGACTAAACAAGATCGTGTGAAATTTTTAGCCAAGGTTAAGCATTATTTTTGGGATGATCCATATCTGTTTAAGTATTGTCCTGACCAAATCATCAGGAGATATGTGCCTGAGAGTGAACAATTAAATGTTATTTCCTTTTGTCATGATCATGCTTGTGGAGGTCATTTTAGTTCTAAGAAAACCGCTGCAAAAATTTTACAATGTGGTTTTTATTGGCCAAATTTGTTTAAGGATACTCATTCGTACTGTAGTTCTTACGAGAGGTGCCAGAAATTAAGAAGTATTACTCATAGAAATATGATGCCTTTACATCCTATTCTTATTGTTGAATTATTTGATGTTTGGGGTATTGATTTTATGGGTCCATTTCCTAATTTTTTTGGCAATTTTTATATTCTTGTTGCTGTGGATTATGTTTCTAAATGGGTGAAAACAATTTCTTGTAAAACTAATGATCACAAGGTGGTGGTTATATTTTTGAAAGAAAATATATTTTCTCGTTTTGGTACACCTGGTGCAATCATTAGTGATGGAGGAAAACACTTTTGTAATAGGCCTTTTGAGCAAATAATGAAAAAATATGGTATTACACATAAAGTTACAACACCGTATCATCCACAAACAAGTGGACAAGTTGAGATTTCTAATAGGGAGATTAAAAATATTCTTGAAAAAACGGTTAACCCAACTAGAAAAGATTGGTCTTTGAAACTTTGTGATGCATTGTGGGCTACCGTACTGCTTTCAAAACCCCTATTGGAATGTCTCCTTATCGACTTGTTTATGGCAAGATATGTCATTTACCTGTGGAGTTGGAACATAGAGCTTATTAGGCCATTAAAAAATTGAATTTTGATCTTAATAATACAGGTAATCGCAGAAGATTACAACTTAATAAGTTGGAAGAAATAAGGAATGATGCTTACGATTGTACTAAACATTACAAGGATCGAATGAAAGTTTTTCATGATAGAAATATTCTAAAGAAATCCTTTTTACCTTGTCAAAAGTCTTGTTATATAATTCTCGTTTGCATCTATTTCCTAGCAAGTTGCGCTCTAGATGGTCAGATCCTTTCATTGTCCGCACTATTTTTCCTCATGATGCTATTGAAATTGAGAATCCTAAGAATAGTGATGTGTTTAAAGTCAATGGTCAAATATTGAAACCTTTCTTAGAGTTAAGAAGTTTAGAAGTAGAGGAAATATTGTTAAAAGATCCTGTTTATCAGGATTGACTTTCTTTTGAGTCTAGGCTTACTTTTATTTCTTTTTTTTATTTTTAATTTTTTATAGGATTTTTGTTATTTTATTTTTATTTTATTTTTTTTAGTATTTGGTTTTCGTTTGTGTGATTCATGTTAGTTTTAGTTTTCTTATTTTTAATTTTTTTTTTCAATATTAATGTATTCTAACTTGAATTCTTGATTTACATTATTGTGTTAGATTACATGATGGAGCAAATAAGGTGTGATCTCTTCCTTACTATTTTATATTATCTCTTTTTATTTTACATCTTTAGATATTATTTGAGCATTTTTAGATAATAGATAGGGAAACATTGAGGATAATATCTAAAATAGGTTTGAGGGTAGTGTAAAATGTTTTAATAAAAAAAAAAAAATTCAATTTTTTTTATTTTATTTTAAATTCTATCCTAATAAGTTGACTAATTACTTTGTATTTGTTAATGTAATTTTAATACATGTTTTTGGTTGGATATCTTTACTAGGGAATAGTCATGAACATCTTTGCATGATTTGAGACTTTTGAATGTCATGAACTTAGTTAATTGAGTGGATGAATATCATATTTACATGAATTATGGACTATTAGTGGAGACTACCCTTACTGAGGATTTGAGCTGTTTAAGCGTTTCTTTTTGAGGGATTTATTTGTTTCTACTCTTAAACACTTTTCACTTTATTTTTAATAAATGACCTCTATAGGTTTTGCATTAAATACTAAAGAACAAGTCATCATTGTAGATAACATAAGTTACTTTGATTTGAAAATTGGATCGATTTCTTAGAAGTGATATAGATAATTTTTACTCCATAAAAGCCTACTTTCTTACTTTGAATTGAGATACATCAAAACCCTTTGAAGCCAAACACTTTAAACATTTTTCTTTGTTTATCCTTATTAAATGACCCTATTGAGCCTTTAAATTTAGTCATACCTGATAAAACTTGGGATCATGTTATGTGGTGAAAGAAGAGAAGGGAATTGAAGTGTTAAGATTATAGGATGTGTATATAGGTATATGCATTAAAAGTAGTGTGTTTCTAAATAACATTGTGAAAAAAAAAAAAGTAAAAAAAAAACAGAAAAAAAAAAAACATGAGAATGAAAAAGAAAAAAAAGAAAAAAAAATGAGAAACACAAGTTTTATAATGCCTAGATGTACAAAGGGAGATGAAAGTAAATGGAAGAAGAAAGTATTGAATTGAAAAATTTTGTGATAAAAAAGAAAGGAGAGGAGAGAAGTTGTGATGAATTAAAGAGAATAAATGAAATGCTTTAGTATGATCCTAAGTTTTTTTTTGTTGAACCTGTACCTTAAAATTTCCTACATATCAATTAACCATAGCCCAAATACAGCCTTTAATAAAGTCTATCGATCTTCAAGAGGAAGTACAATTTGAGAGTTGAAGTATGTCATCATACTCTATCTACGTTCTTCGTATTTGATTCCAATCATGAGATCTATCCACTTAAAAGTGCGGTTCTTTTTAACGTCTATATTCATAGGTGATGTAATTGACGCTTGCTATGTCTTTACATAACCTCTATCACATATGATTGCATGAGTGCTTGCTTTAGGATTTTTTAGTATTATGAGAGATATTTTGTGAGGATTAGAGTCGAGGCGAAATAAGTCTATGACATGTGAATGTGGTGTTTTGAAATAAAATTGCTTTGAGAGTGGTGTGAGATTGTTGATGATTGTGTTTTAGATTATTAGTGATTCATCTTTAATCCTGATACAAAATCATACATGTATGAGATTTCTGTTAATTTGCATTTAGTGAAAGGTTGATGAGTTATGGGTGGAATCTTTTAATGTTTGTGGGTATCGTTGCTAGTAAACCCTCAGGAGACATAACTCCTCCTACTAGGAACACTTAGAGGTTTAAAGGGTTGTGGCATACGCTCAATGTCATCGTGTTTACCTACGAAAATGGATTGTGTTTTTATTTTATGTGTTTTTAGCTTAGGTTGTTTTAAAATTTTTAAGTTTTGCTTGAGAACCAGCAAAATCTAGGTTTGGGGGTATTTGATAAACATAATTTATATATATTTATTACCCTTAAATATAGATTTATTAGTCCAATTTTGTGTTGAATTTATTTTAATTAGTTGTGTTTTTGGTGAAACAGGAATAAAAGAAGATTTGTGTGTTGAATGAGGAAAAATTACAATTTTGGTTAAGTCAAAATCCAAGTCAATTAAGGATTCAATTATTGCCTAAAATTATTTGTCAAACAATTAGAAAATTAGTTAAGACAAGAAAATTGATCAATGAAGGAAAAAGCAAATTTGGAAGCAAATCAAGAAAAGAAGAAAAATGTAGCAGATTTTGAGAGAAAAAATCAATGCTCATTATGTAGTTTTATGGAAAGACAAAAACGGTGTCTTACTATTGAGGCAGTTTTCAATTTACAAATGGAGACTAGTAGTAGTAGTATAAAAGAGAGCTTCAAGACAGCTAAGAAGGAAAAAGAAGATAGCAGCTTTGGTGGAGAAAAAGAAGAACAAGAGTGCAGTAGAACAAGACAAGATAGCAGTCAAAGTTCATAGAGATTATGCCGAGTTTTGATTTATTTGTTTTTGTTATCACCATGATTGTTTAGTTTTCTTTTCTGAGGTGTAGGATGAAACCGTTATTAACTTTATAATGATTTTGTTGTTTGAATATTATTATCAATTTTTTTTTTAATGTTTAATAATTCTTAGTTTCATCAATTGATAAAATAAAAATTGTTTCAACTTTAATATCAAATATTTTTGGTTGTTACAACATTATTTTATTAATTTGACTTTGAATTAAAAGGTTTAAATATAAGATTTTTGATTATGTGTTTTTCAATATCAGATACATATAATACTTAGATCTTATAAATTTCAAGTCTTGAAGTAAGAATTTACATAAGATTTATTTTTAAAGTTTAATTGATAAATCCTGAGAATACAACAGATTGATTTTTAAGTTGTTTCTTTAATTTTTTATAATAATATTTTGAATAAGTAAAATATTATAAGTTGATAATGGTGGATTCTGAACCTCAGATTTCTTATCTGTTGTTTGAATTTTCACAATTTAATCTTGTTTTGTTAATTTAGAATTTTATTTACTTTAGTTTTAATTAATTCTCAATTTTCAAGTATTATTAACTAGATTAGAATTAAATTTAATTTGGATTTAGATTAATATTTTCTCAATCTCTGTGGATCGACCTCATACTTACATAATTTATTTTACAATAGATTCGTACACTTGCGAGTACTAAAATTTGTATAACAGTAGTCCACCAACGACGCTGAGTTTTATTGTAGGAAAATCTAGATGCTGATAAGCTACATGCTCCCCTCCAAGACTAATTTGTCACCAAAAGTTTTGTCACTACCAGCCAAATTACTTCATCACTTGAACAGTGCATACATAATGTTCAACATACAGCAGCAACAACTACTTTACTATCAGAATATGTCCTTTCTAAGTGACAAGTCCACAAAGCAGAAAAAATTGTACTCCGACATTTTCAAAATGTGCTAACAATGCAGTGCCTTTTCCTATTTCGCCAAAGGCATTTAATTTAAAATGTCTATTGCTTTGTTGAGCAAGTAAAAGGGCATCCCACTAGGAATTAAAAAGCCTTAATCTTGGTTCACCAATAAGGAAGATGAAATATTATTATTGATCATCTGATATGGTCTCTTATCTGCTTGAATAGGTGCATATTTCGTTTTCATCATCATCATTAACAATTCTTGGATTAGTAAATGCCATCTTCCCAAAAGGTTTAATTTTTTATTACACACATAAATAGCAAAATGCAAACGTAAAATGTAAAATCCAATTGTGGCAATACAATCATAGCACTCAAATGAAAAGGAGTATGATTGATTGTAAGCTTGCACAGATGAGAGAGAATTTAGCAGAATGTAAAGACCATATGATTGAAACATAAGATATTAGCATAAAATACTAAAAATATAACCATCAGGAGAACACGACATTTTTAAGAGATGAAGTAAGCTCACCTTTCTAGCTGAAGTTGAACACCGTCCTTCCTCCTAACACTGTCAAATTAAAATCATTCAAGCCTCCCAAGAAGGCATTTTTATCGGTAGATGAAACATCATGATTCAATTACTCTACCGAAAGGGTATATATAGACGATACATATGAACTTACTTTCCAGAAAATTGCGGAGTTTTCCATGCATCATGATTTCCCAGAATAACTGCTTTACTAAATTCAAGATCTGCTATGCTTTGAACTAGTTCAACATTTTCATCACCAAAATCACCTAAAAAAAAACAGATCAGGAGACAAGAAACAATGAAAATAAGAATGAGATAAAGAGGATTAGGAAACCAAGAAAAGCATCTAACTCTATAACTAGACCATGGCTGCATCAAAACAGTTGGTTGTTTCATTAGAATGGATATGTTCAAAATGAGTTAAGTTTGTCCAAGGAGTGCATAAAAGTAAGGTCTAGCACGAACATGGTTTCCATAAACGTGGCTGTGCTACTTCGCTCACCAGTTAGGTTAGGAAGGAGAGTGAATACACCGGAAATAAAATAAAAGCAGGCTAGCTAAAGACATGAGGTAGGTAAACAACAAGAGAGAAGAAACATGCCTGTAAATAGTGAACAAATCAATTGTTGTTTTATTCTTCTCCATAAGGAGGGATTATATAGGAGAATTACAAAATAGGAAGTGAATCCTAACTAGGAAAGAGTCCTAATCTAGGAAAGAAAACAATTTTACAATCCTATAATTAAGCTAATTATCAACTATACAATCTTTACAATTAATAGGTTATATTCTAACACTCCCCCTCAAGTTGGTGCATAGATATCACTCATGCCTAACTTGCTAATTGAATCATGAAAGTTCCTTCCATTAATCGCCTTTGTGAGGATATCTGCGAGCTGATCCTTACTTGGTACATATGGAAGCTCAATGATCTTTTCTTCTATCTTCTCTTTGATGAAAAATCGATCAATTTCCACATGTTTGGTACGATCATGTTGGACAGGATTATTGGCAATCTGAACCGAGGCTTTGTTATCACAATACAGCTTCATACTACCTTTTGGATGAAACCCCAAATCTCCCAACAAGTTCTTCAACCACAACAATTCAGTAATTCCTTGGGCAATCCCTCGGAATTCTGCCTCAGCACTAGATCGTGACACTACGGTCTGTTTCTTACTCCTCCAAGTGACTATGTTACCTCCTATAAAGGTGAAATAACCAGAAGTAGATCTCCGATCACTAACATTCCCAGCTCAATCAGCATCTGTGTATCCCTCAATATCTAGATGTCCATTTTTAGAAAACATTAATCCTTTGCTAGTAGCTCCTTTTAAGTATCTCAGAATCCGAAGAACTGCATCCATGTGACTCTCATTGGGAGCATGCATAAATTGGCTTACCACACTCACTGCATATGCAACATCAGGACGAGTATGCGATAAATAGATAAGCTTACCAACAAGCCTTTGATATCTTTCTTTACTTGCTGGGATTTGATCAGGGTGATCTGAACATTCACACAACTTGTGATTTTGATCCATAGGAGTATCTGCTGGTTTGCTAGCAAGCAACCCAGTTTCTGTAAGTAGATCAAGAACATACTTTCTCTGACTGAGGAAAATCCCATGTTTTGATCGGGCTACCTCAATTCCCAAAAAATACCTTAAGCTCCCTAGGTCTTTCATTTCGAACTCTGTGGCTAAGTGACTTTGGAGATTAGTCATCTCTAGATTATCATTTCCTGTAACAATCATATCATCCACATAGACGATTAATATAGTGATTTTGTCACCCTTACGTTTGAAAAATAAGGTATGATTAGAGTTACTCTACTGATATCCGAATTTCCTCATGAAAGTACTGAGTCGTCCGAACCAAGCTCTGGGTGATTGTTTTAATCCGTAAAGAGCATTTTTTAGCTTACAGACTTTACCAGTTTTAGAATCAAGACCTGGAGGAAGATCTATATACACTTCTTCACTGAGTTCCCCATGTAGAAATGCATTCTTTACATCAAACTGTTTTAATGGCCACTCCTGATTAGCTGCTAGTGAGAGAAGTACCCTAACCGTGTTTAATTTTGCTACCGGGGCAAAAGTTTCCTGGTAGTCAACTCCATAAGTCTGAGTGTACCCTTTAGCAACCAACCTAGCCTTATACCTTTCAATCGAGCCATCTGCCTTGTGTTTGATGGTATAGACCCATCGACATCCAATAGCCTTCTTCCCTTTAGGTAGATATACTATTTCCCAGGTACAATTTTTCTATAAAGCTTTCATCTCCTCATCCATGGCTCGGACCCAATTTTGGTCTGTCAATGCATCCTGTAATTTACTAGGAATAGATACAGAGGATAATTGATGTGCAAAAGCTTTAAAGGTTTCAGATAGTCTATGACTTGAGGTGTAATCAGAAATAGAGTAAAGAACCTTACTATCTGCTGGAGGTCTCTCAGGGGAAAAACCAAACCTTACAGGTGGTTTATATTCTCTACTAGGATATCGTCTCGTAGATAGACTAGGGTCAGGATCTGTATGATTTTCATTAGATAAGTCATTGGATAAAGTGAAAGGTTCAAGAGTTACCTCGGGAGCATTTTCAACCTCAGAGTTTGATTGACGAGCCGGTGATGGAGAAGAGGAAGGTTGTACTACCTATATGAGAACGGACTCCCCCTGTTTCTCTTTCCCTTTATTTCGCCTTTCATATACTCTCAAGGTTGGTTCTGTCTTATTAGGAATCTCACTTTCAGAAGATAGATTTTCTTCTTCAGAAGATTGACTTCTCAAACTAATGGGTATAACAGTGTCAGATTTAGCAGACTTCTCTTCATAGTTCAGATTCTCCCCCTGAAGAGAAGTCTCAGAGGGAAAATATGCCTTATCTTCCCAGAACGTAACATCCAGTGACACAAATACCTTACGGGAAGGAGGATGATAACATTTGTACCCTTTTTGTGAACTAGAATATCCTATAAAAACACACTTAAGAGCACGTGGGTCTAACTTTCCTCTATGAGGAGTATGCATATGTACATATACCACACATCCAAAGACTCGAGGAAGAATATGCAACGCAGAGGTAATATCACAATAATGAGACAAAGATTGCAATGGAGTTTGAAAAGACAGAACACTGGATGACATAAGATTAATGAGATATGTAGCAGATAGTACCGCGTCACCCCAAAACGATTTAGGCATATTCATTTCGAGCAGTAAAGATCGTGCAACCACTAAGAGATGGCAATTTTTACGCTCAGCAGTACCGTTTTGTTGTGGGGTATGTGCACAAGATGTTTGGTGGAGAATACCGTTTTTCAAACAAAAAGCTTTGAAGCTATGGTTTAGATAATCACCACCATTATCTGAGCGTAAAACTTGAATTTTCTTATGAAATTATGTGAGAATCATATGATAACAATTTTGAAAAAAATCACATACATCACTTTTATTTTTCAAAAGAAAAATCCAAGTCATGCGAGTACAATCATCAACAAATGTAACAAACAAACTTATACCAGATATAGACACAACATTAAATGGACCCCAAACATCAAAATGAACAAGAGAAAAAGGTACTGATCTTTTATTACCATTACTAGGGGGAAAAACAGTTCGATGATGTTTAGACAAAATACATGTCTCACACTGCATATTATTGTGTCCAATAGTTTTAAACAAAGAAGGAAATAAAAACTTGAAATATCCAAAAGAACAATGACCTAAACGCTTATGCCAAAGGAGAATATCACTCTCATTGTCAGCACTAACTTGTACTATTGTGTGAGGATGATTGGGAATACTATCTGCTATAAAGTAGTACAACCCTCTTTTTTCCCTACCAGTTCCAATCGTCTCCTTGGTTGTGATGTCCTGAAAAACACAATCAGAAGGCCAGAACGTAACAACACAATTAAGAGATTTAGTGATTTGACTAATCGAGAGTAAGTTGTTAGATAAAGTGGGCACATGTAGAACAAATGATAAATGTAAGAATGGAGTTAAAGATATAGATCCAGTCCCATGAACCGGAGTGGATGTACCATCAACATATAACACATTATTAGTTTTAGTTGGACTACGATGGCTGAAGTTTTGAGAATTAAAGGTCATGTGATCTGTTGCACCAGAATCAATTATCCAAGTATTATTACTAGAAATTGAAGAAACATTGAAAGCAGAATGAAAGGTACTTGAGTTGGAGAATTGAATTTGAGAATCACATATGTTACCCTGTGGAGTTGAAGATAAGTTGCCAGAGGATGATGCAAGAGAGGCAGTTCCATTCTTCGGAGGCCCCTTCTTCCTTTTTTCCAAGTACCACTCAGGATACCCATTCAATTTCCAGCATGCGTCTCGAGTATGATTCTTCTGTCCACAGTGAGTACATTTTCTATCCCCTGAATTCCCCTTATTGATTAGTAAGGCAAGGCGGTCACTTACTTGTGGAGCTAGCATAGTGGCTTGACGCTGTGCCTCACGACGGACATAGGCAAATGCCCCTTCAACACCAGGAAATGGATCCATATGTAAAACATCAGCTCGCACCTTGTCAAATTCAGAGTCTAGTCTCGCTAGGAACATGTACACTCTTTGTTTCTCAATGCGATCATTAAGTCGAACCACATCTGTAGCATCAGTCATGTCATTTGGACAATGGTGATCCAACTCCTGCCAGATTGTGTTCAATTCCCCATAGTATTCAGAAATAGGACGCCCAGATTGACGCATATGGAATGCTTTACTGTTGAGTTCATAGATGATGGACTGATCTGCACCATCATAGTAGGTACAGGCAACTGCTTCCCAAATTGCCTGAGCTATAGGTAATCGAATAAACATCCCTATAATTTTGGGAGTCATAGATCCAAGGAGCCATCCTTGTACAAGAGCATTGTCTTCCAACCATCGTCTATAGGTGGGATCAGTGGTTGCAGGCTTAACACTTTCTCCTGTGAGAAAACCATACTTGTCTTTCCTAGTCATAAAAATCTTGACAAATTTAGACCATAAAGGGTAGTTTGATCCGTCCAATTTAATCTCAATCTTAGATGAGTTGTCATGAGGGTAAATTGGAGGGAGCAATGGAACTATATGGCTAGATTTTTCCAATTCATTTTCCATATTAGAGTGAAAGCAGAGAATACACCAATAAACAACCAAACAATGGAAAAAGTAAATCTCACTTTGTCAAAAGTCTGACAGCAAGGTTGATGACAGCAGAACCAAAGATGTAGCAGTGACAAGTCTGACGATAGCGAAGAAACGACGATGGCTCAGTTGTGAAGAAGAAGCAACGTGGGTCGCTGTTGAAGTAAAAATGACCGGGTCGGGTCGGGTCGGGTGAAGCCACACAGGTGAGCAAGGACGACGGGGTTCGCCGGATCTGGTAAAGCAACCGCCAGACGACACACATTAGTGTAGAAGTGTGAAGAAGAAGCGACGTGGGTCGCTGTTGAAGTAAAAAACGACCGGGTCGGGTCGGCTAAAGCCACACAAGTGAGCAGGGACGACGGGGGTCACCGGATCTGGTAAAGCAACCGCCGGACGACACACGTCGGTGTCGTAGGAACCGATCGGCAACGTGGGTCGATGTTGGAGGAAGAACCAACTTAGGACGGGTCGGGTTGCGATGAAAACAGTAAGTAGATACAGACCAGATGGGTTGAGGTGTGTCTGCGGGAGTGATAGCGTAATCAATTGGGTTGAGGACGACCGTCGACGGCGTCGAGGTTGGTACAACACCGGCGATAGATATTCCGGTAAGATTCACCGGAAAACAATAGGTAGCAGTCCTATTGCTTTAGAAAAAACAAAAGAAGTAGAAGAAAAGTAAAAAAAAAAAACTTTGTTTATGGCTCTGATACCATGAACAAATCAATTGTTGTTTTATTCTTCTCCATAAGAAGGGATTATATAGGAGAATTACAAAATAGGAAGTGAATCCTAACTAGGAAAGAGTCCTAATCTAGGAAAGAAAACAATTTTACAATCCTATAATTAAGCTAATTGTCAACTATACAATCTTTACAATTAATAGGTTATATTCTAACAAATAGCACCAAGTCTGGCTGCATTTTCACATAAACTCAATTAGATAGGTAGTGGACATCTGTTTGCAAAACTTCGACTGAAAAGATTACGAAAAAGCTAATACATAAGTCTAAAACATTTACTCATAAGGAAAATCTTACATACTTCAGTTTTGCAACTAAAAATGAAGCGAATTTACCAGCTTTCATAATTTGCTTTCATGACAGCTCTAATTCATATTGAATGAGAAAAATTTTAGAAATTAAGTGATAGACTATTGAACAAGCAATGATCATAAACTGTGAACCCAACAACAATACTCAACAGTAACAAGCCTCCCTACTTGCTAGGCCGAATTTCAATCAATCAAACGCGAACCAAATTTACAATTTCCAACAACAATACTCAGAAATGCTGTTTTATGTTTTTTTCATGCTTCAAACTACCTGCCTCCACTTTTTGAAAACCATAATGTCACGTATATTAGTGCATCAAAATCATACAAAATCTTCCAATTTCTCAAATCATAACGGCCACAACATAATCAACATCAACAAAAAACAATCCATCAAACAAAGTAAAAGCCTGCCAAATTGATACCATGTCGTGAAATCGAATAAATAGTCACGATATATCCAATTAAAAATGCCGATACAACAACATAGAGCAGACCAGAGTTTGACTCAATATACAATAAAAACAAACATGAAAAAAAAAAATTAGTAAATTCAAAAAAACAAAAGAGGAAGTGGAAGTGATACCTGCAAGAGTTGAAGAGCTTTGGTGTCTTCTCGTAAATCCCAATCATCATGCTTTGAAAACAAAAAAAAAAAAAATGAAAAAAAAAATTGAAACTTTACATGATAACAGAGATGTTAATACGTAAAATTGTTAACCCAGAAAGTGAAAGAAGCAAGAAAACTCACGACGTCTCCGACGACGGCGATTCGTACAGCGGTTATATTTTCTGGGCGAGAGAAACCTGAGAGTGGGCGCGTGGGTCAACGCGCTTAGCATAACCTTTTATTTTTGTTTTTATTATTATCGTTAACTTGTATCGTGCACGCGCATCAATTATTGTTGTTTGGTTACCGAAGTCAAAGGTTGACTTTTATTGCGATAATGCTTCTTCTACCGTTGGGCTTTGATGATGCTTCTTCTACCGTCAATTTGTTTGAGTCAGGATTATTTTTGGATACAACAGTTTTCGTTGTAGTTAGAGGTGCCGCAAGCGAAGACAATTTTAAAATAAGGGTAAATTGCACAAATCTTTCCTGAGATTTGACGAAATTACACAAAAATGATGAAGTTTGGATAACTCACACTAACCTTCCTTAAGATTTCAAAAACTCAACACCAACCTCCCTTACTATTAGTCAACTTCGGTTGAATTCACACAGTCAATGGTTAAAGACGTAAAAAGACTAAAACACTCTCAAGTCAAATTTAAAATCAAACTTATTTTTTATAAATTTAAGATTAATATTATATATTTTAAATTTAATTAATTAAATAATTAAAAAAAAAAAAACACTAGAGACTTTTTGGTCTCCAGCATCGTCTCTCCATCGTTGGAGACCTTCCAGCGATGAAGATCGTCTCCATCGTTGGAGGTCTCTAACGATGGAGACGCGATGGACGCGATGGAGAGGTAGTCTCCATCGCAAGAGATGACCTCTCCGTCGTGCGTCTCCATCTCTGGAGACGTGCCTGGAGACAAGTGGTCTTCGCGCCGGAGACCATTGGTCTCCAGATGGTGACCAGATCTAGTCTCCGACGACCAGATTTGGTCGGTAGAGGGAGGGTGAATTTTTTTTTTTTTTAAATTTATTATTATTTTATTAATTAAAAAAATATATTTTTAATTATTAATTAATTTAATATATATTAAATTAAATTTTTTATAAGGTTTGTATTGACCATTTTGCCTTTGACAGTTTTGACTTGACAATGGTTGACTAATAGTATGGGAGGTTGATGCAGAGTTTTTGAAATCTTAAGGGAGATCAGTGTGAGTTACCCAAACTTCATCATTTTTGTGTAATTTCGTCAAACCTTAGGGGAGGTTTGTGCAATTTGCCCTTAAAATAATGATGCTGTACTTTTATTTTTAAATGATATGAAAAGGAGATTTGTAACAATAAAAAATCCAAAATCCTACTACGCGTTGTGAAGATTTTGGATGCTGCACAATTATAATAACATAATTTTTTTTTTAAAAAGTAACCAATTAAGGTTGTATATAAATAGTGAAGCTAAGTGATATGTCTTCTGTTTTTGTTTCTCGTCTCTTTCCTAGCTTTACTTTTATTTTCTTGTTCTCAAATTTTTTCTTCTAGGTAATACTCATTTATACTTTTGTTTATTTATTTTAATTTTATAACACGTTATCAGCACGATCCAGAACCTAAAGTTCTAAACAAATTTATCTAAATCTGAAGTTTTTGATACTCCAACTCTAACTCTAATTGAAAAGTTTGGTTATGTCAATCCAATCAATATACGGCTCTACCGACAAAATCTATGTGCGGTCCTGCCAACTTAATTATTATTCTATACTTCATTGATAATTTATTATTATTATCATGCATTACATATCTAACTATTTAACTTTATTTATTTATTGTTATATAATATATGTGCAGTCTTGATGTCATTATTTACTATTTTTATTGTATTTCATGCACAACTATGCCGGCTCAATATATCATTTATATTAACTTATTGTTTTTTTTTTAATATCTTTTATATTCCATGCTTTTATTCTCTTTAATTTATAATGTACTAGAACTTGAAGTTCTGGATTTTAATAAATGAAACCTGAAGTTCTAAATATATATTGTTAAAATTTGAAATTATCATTTTGACTTGAAGTTCTAAAAATATATATGAAATCTTTGGCAACCCGAAGTTTCAGATATTCTCATAAAGAAATTTATCATACATAAATTTCCTTTGAATATAATATTAATAATATTTGATTATGTCTCTAATTGTGGTATTTTATATATATGGTTATGTCAAATATCACAAAACCAAAATTTGCTCTACTTGATATTTCAAAAAATAACTATCTTTTATGGATACTTGCTATAGAGCTGTACTTACAGTCCAAGGGCTTAGCTGATACTATTAGAGACAATAATGAAACATCTCTACAAGAAGTAAGTGCAATGAGTTTTACCCGCCGTCATTTATATAAGAGTCTGAAGACTCAATGCCTCACAATTAAAGATCCACTAAATTTATGGAAAAATCTGAAAGACAGGTATGACCATCAGAAAACTATCGTTCTCCCTAGAGCTCGACATGAGTGGAGTAATTTAAAACTTCAAGATTTCAAATCAGTTGCTGACTATAATTCTATCATGTTTAAGATAACTTCATAGCTGAACTTGAGTGGTAAAACACTGACTGATGCAGACCTGTTGAAAAAGACATATACTACTTTCCATGTATCTAATGTGCTCCTATAGCAGCAATATAAAGAACGTAAGTTTACAAAATATTATGAACTAATCTCATATTTTTTAGTGGTGGAACAAAACAATAAACTTCTGATGAAAAATCATGAACTCTGCCTAACTGGCGCGGTTGCATTTCCCGAAGCAAATGCTAGCACAAGCAAAGACCGTGAACATGGACATGGACGTGGTCATCATGGTCATGGTGGGTATAAATTTTCAGGTCATCAGAATCAGAAAAACATTTCTCAAAAGTGGAATGTTTATAATGTCAAACATAACAAGGGCAAAAATATAGAGAAAAATGTCCCAAAAAACTATGAAGATGTTTGTTTCAGATATGGCATATCTGGGCATTGGTCTCGTACTTGTCGTACAACCAAGCACTTGATTGATTTGTATTAGGCCTCTGTAAAGAGGAAAGAAAAGAAAATTAATATAAATTTTGTAGATCAAGATGATGATCCAATAGACATCACAAGCTTGGACTTATAAGATTTTCTTGATAATGTGGATGGAAAAATGGATTACTCAATTGGTGATAGAAATATCCATACCAATTAGGAAGTTACTTAGTTAAAATAGTCATGTTTACTTTCGTGTGGTTATTTTTTTTTTAATAAATTATGTTAGTTCATATTTTTGTACCATTTTAGAAGCAATATAATTTCTTTTGCTTTATATTTTGTTATCAATGATGTACTAACATATGGTTTCTTTAATGAAGGACGAATATAGATGAATTATTTATTTTCAAAAAGGAAGGTGCAGATATATATGTATTGTCGACAATACAATAATACATACTATTCTTTAGAATAAAAAATATTTCTTAAATTTGTCAGTAACTAAAGCTAAGATAAATACTATATCAGGTCCTGCAGACTTAATCGAAGGTTTTGGAAGAGCCATAATCTTGTTAACAAATGATACTAAATTATGTATAAATAGTGCATTATACTCAAGTAAGTCCAGAAGAAATCTACTTAGTTTCAAAGATATACGCAGTAACGGATATCATATTGAAACTACAAGTGAAAAGAATGTTGAATGTTTATGTATTACTAAAATTATCTGAGGCTAGAAGCTTATTTTAGTAAAACTCAAAGCTGTCTCATCTGGGTTGTATTATAAAATTATAAGATCAATTGAAATTTATGTAATTTTGAGCTAGAAGCTCTGAAAACCAATAACGTTTCGATTTTGGTATGACCGTCTTAGTCATCCAAGATCTACGATGATACGTATAATTATTAAAAATTCTCATGGACACCCATTAAAGAACCTGAAGATTCCATCATCCAATGAGAATATATGCACTATTTGTTCACAAAGAAAATTGATAATTAAACCATCAATTTCTAAGGTTGGCTTTGAGTCTCCTTATTTTCTACAAAAAATACAAGGAGATATATGTGGACTTATTCATCCACCCAACAGACCATTTCGTTATTTTATGATATTGATAGATGTATCCGCAAGATGATCATATGTATATTTGTTATCCAGTCGTAACATTGCTTTTGCTAGATTGTTTGCTCAAATCATTAGATTTCGAGAACAATTTTCAAATCATCCAATTAAGATTATACGACTAGATAATGTTGGTGTGTTTACATAAAAAACATTTGATGATTATTGCACATCAATCAGAATCGATGTTGAGCATCTAGTCCCGTATGTACATACCCAGAATGGTCTAGCAGAATCATTCATCAAGCGTGTCCAGGTAATTACATGAATTTTATTGTTACAAACTAAATTACCAATTTCTGCCTGGGGACATGCTGTTCTCCATGCAACAATATTGATTTGACTTAGGCTTGTAACTTATCGCCAATACTCTCCGTTACAACTTGTATTTGGGCACCAACCTAATATTTCTTATTTATGCATTTTTGGTTGTGTTGTACAAGTTCCTATCTTGATTCTATTGAAAATAATACTCAAGCTACAAAGTCCATTTTCCCTGAAAAATCAACTTTAGAAAAGTTACCAATCCCTGAAGAGAATAAAACCCCCAAAAATGCACAAACACTTGATGAGCTACAAAATTCTAAAAATCAAGAAATTTCAATGAATTGTGCAGAAGGTATATGAAATCGTAATAAAATAATCATCGATGATATATTTTCATATACAGTAGCTTTGAAAATTATGAATGATAATTATGAACTATATACTATTGATGAATGTAGACAAAGACATGATTAGCCTAAATGGAAAGATGCAATTCAAATAGAATTAAGTTATTAGTCAAACGTAAAGTCTTTGGACCTGTAGTCTAATTGCCTGAAAATGTCAAACCCGTTAAATACAAATGAATATTTGTACGAAAACGTAATGAAAAAAAATAAGATTATAAAATATAAAGTAAGGCTTGTTGCACGAGGTTTCTCGTAGAGACTAGGAATTTATTATGATGAGACGTATTCATCTGTGATGGATACAACTACTTTTAGATTTTTAATAAATTTAGCAGTCTCAAAAGGGCTCGAAATGCGTCTTATGGATGTAGTGACAACATATTTATATGAGTAACTTGATACTGATATCTACATGAAAATTTCTAAATGATTTAAAATGCCTGAAGTATACAGATTAAAAGCCAACAATGTTTGTTCAATTAAATTACAACGATCATTATATGGATTAAAACAATCTGAGTGAATATGGTATAATCGTCTTAGCACATACCTGACAAATAAATAATATTTTAATAATCCTATATGTCCACATGTATTCATAAAGAAAATAGAATTCGGATTTACCATTGTTGCAGTTTATGTTGATGATATGAATTTAATCGAAACATTTGAAAAGCTCTAAAACATTGTTGACTATTTAAAAAGAGAATTTGAGATGAAAGATTTGAGACAAACAAATTATTGTCTCGGCCTGAAAATCGAGCACAAATCACACGGAGTACTTATCCATCAATCAACATATATTAAAAAAAATCCTAAGACGATTCAATATGGATAAAACTCACCCATTGAGTACCTCTATGATTGTTCAATCTCTTGATCCTAAAAATAATCAATTTCTACCTAAAGAAGATGATAAACAAATACTTGGTCCAGAAGTACCATATCTAAGTATAATTGGTGCTTTATTATATTTAACACAATGTACTATGTCTGACATTATTTTTTCAGTAAATTTGTTGGTTAGGTTTAGTTATGAACCAACACAACGTCATTGGAATTATATCAAACATATTTTTTGTTATCTTTGTGGAACAACAGATTTGAGGTTGTTTTATTCAAAATATACTAGTGGTATAGGTTTGATTGGTTATGCTGATGCTAGATATCTTTTAGATCCTTACAATGCTTGTTCACAAACTGAGTATATTTTTACTTATGATGATACGGTAATTTCATGATGCTCAACAAAACCAGACTTTTGTTGCCACATCCTCTAATCATTCTGAAATTCTTACACTTCATAAAACAAGTTGATAATATATATGGTTGAGATATAACATTCATCATATCTAGAGTACATGCAAACTATCTACTGCTTCAAATTCCCCCACAATCATATATGAAGATAATGCTGCATGTATCGCTCAAATCAGAGGAGGATACTGTAAACCCCTATTCGATTCTTGATAAATCACTCACTAATACTAGCAATTTGATATTTTCAAGGGAGATGTAGGAATTGTAACAAATAACAATAAAATTAATATTAAGTGTTAAATATTAATTAAGAGATAAATGCCACGAAGGGCAATATGGTTATTCCATAATGAGAGATAAATGATTAAGTGATAAAGTTGTAAAATTTAAAAACTTAAAGGCATTGATTAAATGATAAAAGATTAAAGATATTAATGAAAGACATAAAAGCCCATAAAGCCCATATGTTAGTTGTTAGTAAAAGAGATGACTAAGGATAGTAAAATAATTTAAACCATTTAATCTTTGAAGTATTATATATTATTGAGAGGGGGAGATGTTGGTCGGCCAACATCCAGCAAAATCACGAAGAGAAATAGAGAAGAGAAGTGTAGCTACCAGCACTGTAGGGGATGACAGAATAGTCCCGTTTTTCACAATTTCAGCCCATTTTTGAAGAGTTTTCAAGCAAGAAAAAGGTCAATAACAAGCTAGGAAGGTCATCCAACAAGGGTAAGTGAGTCTTGAGTGAATTAAAATTAGTTTTCATGAGGATTTTGAAGTATCAAAACTATCCAGAAAAATTAGTTACTGTCATGTGCAGAATTTTGTTGTGTTGTGTTGGGTATTTTACCCTCAAAATTATGGTAGAATTCTAAGTGATTGTTGTAGAGAGTTAAATGATAAGTTGAGATGTGTAAATGGTAGCTTAGGGTTGTAAATATGGGCTGCCATCTACTTGATTAAGGTAGAAACAAAAATATGTTTTTACATGCACATCAAGTAGTCGATAAAATTGGTGAGTGAGTTGTGAGAGGTTAAATGACAAAATGGTGTTTATGTGTGTGTCATGGCTGTGAAGATCAGTAGACAAGCTCTGAAATTAGATGGTTTTGAACCCAAATTTTACCATAAATAAGATTAGGAAGATAAGTAGAAAGGATAGAAGTTCAATGGAAGTAGTTTTGAGCAAACTAGCAATCCCGAGCTTGATGAAGGGTCAGTAGAGACCTGACTTGTTCTAGCTTATTTGGGGTTTTTCTATACCTCAAAACATGCCTCGGGAACATAAAAAACTATAGGAATTGGAATGGAATCATTCCGATAAAAATTGGCAAAGTTATGGCCAAAATAATGCGCGTAGAAAGTGTCAGAGAGTAAATGTGGAATCCCGAGCTCAAACCATGATCTAGAGAAAACCTGACCAAGTCTGACAGGTATGGTGGTTTTCTACACCTCAAATGATGCCTAGGAGTTATAGAAAACCATAGGTTTTGAAATGGATCGAATCCGATAAAAATTGCGCAAGTTATGCGCAAAATAGTGCCGTTAGAGAGTCGATAGGTGAAATGACTATGCAAATGAAAATTTTATTACATGGGATGAGGTTAAATGATCATAATGAGGTAAATGAAGCTTAGATATGAAAGAAAAACTAGCGTCGCTAGTCCGAAACGAAAAAAGTGCATAAAAAGCACACTAAAAGTGCCCAAAAATGGGCGTTTTTCTTATACGATAGAATTTTTCAACGAAATTTGACGTGTGACCAGAATGTGAGATAAGTGAACCGTAGGAAAAAGAATGAAGAAAAATGGAGCCCCGGGCAGTGCACTGTCATGCATTCTGTTAAGGGCTGTCATTTGAGCTTAAAAATTTTAATTTTTCGTTTCAGACCTCTAACAATTATACAGACAGCGTGGGAGTATTCCTAGGGGTCTAAAAGTAAGACTATTGTAAAGAAATTAGAATTTGAGAGTTTCTGTTGAGTTAAAAATCGAGTCAGAAAAGTTATAGTGTAACAGGTTTTCAATAGGTTGATTTACATTGAAAACTCTAATATTACGTTTTATTTGAGTAAAATATAATGAGAAATTAATGTGTAGGTGACGAGCACGCAAGCGAGGCACGAGAGGCTCGTTGAGATTGTTGCATTTACACGGATTGAGGTAAGTATTACATCACTTACACTAGTTCAATTGTAATTTCAATTATTTTAATTGTTGCTAAAGAGTTTTATAAAATAACTTTCTGATTGTAAGTTTGGTTTAAGTAAAAACCTTGGAAGAAAGAAAATTTTGTGCTTTTGCACATAAGAGAAAAAGAGTTGTAAAAACCATGTGTAATCCCTTGATTTTTAGAGTATATATCTATACGTTGCAACGTAGTAAATTCCGCACGTAGTCGAGTATATTGAGAGCTATTGGCATTACGTTGCGATGTAGGAATTCCGCACGTAGTCGCCAACGTTTGATTTATGGTCACTATGGTTGCGATGAAGAAATTCCGCACGTAGTTGCTAGAATTATAAAAATTTAGTACTATAAATGCGATAAAGAAATTCTGTATTACAGATGTTTACAGCTGAAATAATTGTACACCACTCGGGCGAGGAAGTAAATTCCGCACGTGTTGGTCGAAATACTATAATAGCTTCAAGATGCACATGGTTGTTTTATAAGAAATAGTTTCAAAGATCAACCTTTAAATATCTCTTTAAGTTATGCTTTACTATGAACTTGAAATGGTTGTATTATTATGTAGCGAACTAACGATTTATTTTGTCGTGTAGCTCGCTTGTTTTATCCAGTATAATTATAGGTGATTTTGTGGCCGAGGAAGCGACGTTCCACTTATAGGTGGGGATGAATGGATGGACTATGTGAATATTAAATATATTTTGAGATTGTTGTAAATGTTATGATCTAAATGATCGCATGTTTGATATATGAATGTTTGACAGATTGTAACTTATACTTAAATATGTATATATAAAATTGTACATTCACACTTATTGCAGAATACACATGATATATCTGCATAGGTTGTGATACCCATGGAATATGTATACATGTTGTGAATGGTTGGATATGAATGTCATATGACATGTATGGATGTGAAATTTGATGTGAATTGCATGTTTGTGGAAAAATCGAAGTTGGGTGGTGATTTCTATAGTTCGAAGTGTGTTTATTTTACAGGTAAAATTTGGAAAATGTTCAATTTTATGCCGTTATGCTGCTGAATTTTTTTTTTTATATAAGTAATTCACTCCCAACCAATTTAAAGAAAACTGAGTTACTAAGTTTTAAACGAGTAAACCGGCTAAGAAAGTTAGGGTTCGCTTCTCGGATTAATTCGATCCGACGAGTCGGGTTCGATAAGTCCGTTGAAGTGCTCGGCAGGATCCTCCAGACAAGAGCCTAGATAAGGTCTGGGAAGGGTCCTGTCAGATACATAAAAGGAGATAGAACCAAACATATCTCACTAAAGTTCTTTTATACTTATGAGCTCCAACAAAGTCAGCAGGTTGATGTTAAACAAATCCATTCTTCAGATAACCTTGCAAATTTATTCACTAAAACATTACCAACATCAACGTTCGAGAAATTGACTTATAACATTGAAATGCGTCGAGTATGTAATATATGCATTAAATGATAACAACAGTAAAATAGTTGTTAATTACTATCATCTACATTGGTGAACTAAAAAAACTCCATAACGGAAGATCATTACCTTCTTCCTAGAAGGGAATATAGACATTGGTATAACAGGAGGCTCGAGAGACAGACCTCGAGCGACACATCGTAATTTACGCTAACCTCAGCGTACCATCGGAGATACTTTAGCCACATCTTAACCCATGGTTAAAGAATGAGGCAATCAAGAAAGTCCTCCCCCTAAACTGGATAAAAATAAAAATATCAAGAACTAAGCAAGAATTCTGGTTTAAAAATATAAAATAACTCTATAAAATTAGAGTTATCACACCCTCAAACTTAAGATTTTGCTTGTCCTCAAGTGAAACTAAAAATAACAACCTAAGCTAAAAACACAAACAATAAAAACACAATCCATTTTCATAGGTAAACACGATGACATTGAGCGTATGCCACAAGCCTTTAAACCCCTAGGTGTCCCTAGTAGGAGGAGTTGTGTCTCCTGAAGGTTTACCAACAACGATACCCACAAATGTTAAAAGATTCCACCCATAACTCATCAACATCTCACAAATTAACAGAAGTCTCATACATGTATGATCTTGAATCAGGACTAAGGATAAGTCACTAATAATCTAAAACATAATTATCAACAATTTCACACCACTTTCAAAGCAATTTCATTTCAAAACATCATATTCACATGTTATGGACTTATTTCGCTTCGACTCTAATCCTCACAAGATATCTCTCATAACCCTCATGAATCCTAAAGCAAACACTCATGCAATCATATGTGATAGAGGTTATGTAAAGGCATAGCAAGCATAATTTACATCACATATGAATATAGACGTTTAAAAAGAACCGCACTTTTAAGTGAATAGACCTCATGATTGGAATTAAATACTAAAAACGTAGATAGAGCATGATGACAGACTTCAACTCTCAAATTGGACTTCTTCTTGAAGATCAATAGGCTTTATTAAAGATTGTATTTGGGCTATGGTTAATTGACATGTAAGAAATTTTAAGGTACAAGTTCAATAAGAACTTATGATCATACCAAAGTAATTCATTTATTCTCTTTAATTCATCACAACTTTTTTTTTTTTTTAACCTTAGAAATATATAATGTAAATGTTAATACTTCAATTCCCTTCTCCTCTTTTACTTCATAGCATGATCCCAAGCTTCATAAGGTATGACTAAATTTAAAGGCTCAATAGGGTCATTTAATAAAGGTAAACAGAGAAAAATATTTAAAATGTTTGGCTTCAAAGGGTTTATGATGTGTCTCAATTTAAAGTAGGAAAGTAAGTTTTTGTGGAGTAAAAATGACCTATATTACTTCTAAGAAGTCGATTCAATTTTCAAATCAAAACAACTCATGTTATCTACAATAATGATTTGTTCTTCAGTATTCGATGCAAAACCTATAGAGATCATCTATTAAGAACAAAGTGAAGAGTGTTTAAGAGTAGAAACAAATAAATCTCTCAAAATGAAACGTTTAAAAAGCTCAAATCCTTACCAAGGATAATCTTCACTAATAATCCACAATTCATGTAAATATGATTTTTATCGACTCAATTAACTAAGATCATGATATTCAAAAAGTCTCAAATCATGCAAAGATGTTCATGGCTATTCCTTAGTAAAGATATTCAACCAAAAACATGCATTAAGACTCCATTAATAAACACAAAGTAAGTAGTCGACTTGTTAGGGCAGAAAGAAAATAATAATAATAATAATACTAATAAAACAAATAATGAAAATTTTTGTACTTTTTTTTTTGAAATGAAAACAAAGATGCGTATCAAGAGCACAAAAGTACTCCTTACTCTGCCATCTTTTGGTTTCAACTCGGACCAGTTTTTGAATCTTATGGTTTTAATAATAGCAAACTCTACCCCCAAACTTATTTGAGACAGTGTCCCCAATGTCTAATAAAATAAAAAGAAGAAAAACTCAAATGGATAGTTATTAATAAAACCATAGGATAAGAAAGTTACAACCGGAGATTAAGATCCAGTGCACGCTTCTTGTTATCGTTTGCTTCAGAATTCCAAACCACCTGCGACATGATTGGATCAACTTCGGGCACAAAGTCTTGCAGTTGGTCAATCAGTTCATCAGCACTTGAAGTTGAGACTAGAATACGCCGGTTTGCTTGAGTCATAAAACCTTGTTCCACAGCATGATCAAGAAAAGCCAATAAACCATCATAGAAACCGTTAGTATTAAGCAAACCTAATGACTTTTTATGAATGTTGAGATGAGCCCAGGATGCAATGTTGAAGATTTCTTCAATTGTTTCTAAACCACCAGGTAATGCGATAAAGGCATCAGCATTGAGTAACATGTACGCCATTCGTCCGTGTATACTCGTGACCTGAAACTCATTACCTATACTCATACCGATGATATCTCTCCTTTCAGCCAAATGTTTTACTGTAATACCGAGGGTTTGCCTGCCTCCAACAGTTGTAGTTACCGCGACAGAACCCCTCAGTCCTAAACTGCCTCCTCCATACACCAAATCTATGTTTCAGGTAGCTAAAGCCGTACCAAGTTCAGCAGCTGCCTTTGAATATTGTGTACTCATACCAAACTTTGGGCTACAAAAACACAGATGTTTTTGAATTTACTGCTCGAGGACTCTGCCATTTTGTTTTTTCATAGAAAACTAATTATTTGTTATCAGTCATAAATGCTTATTTATGAAAAATGAAAGAGTAAAAGAACAGTTTTACGATGCTAAACAGTATTGGTTAGAGGAAAAAGGAAATGTTAAGTGTAGAAATGTCAAAAAGAAAGCACAATCTTCGAAAAAAAATTAAAACAAGCCGCTAAAAATACAAAATTCAAAAAGTTCGGTGACGAAACGTTAAAAAGTAAACACAAACATCGAAAAAATTTGAAAAGGGCTGCAAAAAATAAAAAAAAAATTCAAAATGTTAGGTGATGAAACGTCAAAAAGTAAACACAATTATAAAAAAATTTGAAACAGACTGCTAAACAAAGAAAGAAAAAATGATGTTATAGTAGTTGTGATTGTAGTTCATATCTTCTTCTGGTTTTACGTCCAGAAACGGCTTAAACACCTTCTATGAGTTGAGAATCAGCTTCCCATCTAGTTTTCTTATAAACTGGCAAACAGAGTCTTTTAAAGTCAGATTCCCAAGACTCTAACGCTGTTTCTCTTTACTGAATAACTCCCATAAATCTAGAAGAATGCGTTGAACTTTCCTATAAGGATGTGTCTCAAGAGTCTCAAGAATATTATCCAAAGACTCCTTACTCAGCCCATCCTTTATGCATTTAATTTTATCTTCTCGATTTATGGACAAATATCCAAGATTTTTACAGCGTGTGTCACAGTTCCATCTTGCACACTTATGGCAGACTCCCATTCTCTTAGCTCTCTTTTTCTTTGAGTAAGAACTTCTTCCCAATCCTGGTAAACGTTTAATTAATGAATCATTCAACTTACCTGCTAGACGTACCTTAACTTCAATGATCCACCGAATATGCTCTGAAAGACCCAAACCTGTTAGTGCCCTCATTCTTTCGATTTTACACTTGTAAATCTTTTTAAGTACATCTTAAGGCAGAGTAGGTAAATAATTTTTGAGTGCTGCAAGACTTGTCTCCATCTCTGAAAGAGAAAAGAAAATTATCAAAGAAAAACAAAAACACACAAAGAACACAATAACACACAAATAAAGAAAAACTAGCTAAAAAGAAAAAAAACTTGGGTTGCCTCCCAAGAAGCGCTTAATTTATAGTCGTTAGCTTGATTGTTGAAAAACGCCTTAAGTTGGGTCTGAAAGTGCGATAGTGGCTTTCTGTTGAGGTTCTCCACCATCCATGTAAGCTTTAAGTCGTTGTCCGTTGACTTTGAATCGACGATTTGCACTTTAAATTTCAACAACACCATGTCGAAAAACTTGAATAACTGTGAAAGGCCCAGACCATCTAGAGCGTAGCTTACCTGGGAACAAACATAATCGTGAATTAAACAAAAGAACTTTCTGTCCTGGAGTGAAATCCTTGTTTAGGATACGTTGATCATGCCACTTTTTGGTGCGTTCTTTGTACAGCTTAGCATTTTCATATGCACCATGACGAAGTTCGTCCATCTCATTGAGTTGCAATCTTCGTAGAGCTCCTGATACTCCTATGTCGAAATTCAACTTTTTGATAGCCCAATATGCACGGTGCTCCAGTTCAACGGGTGAGTGACATGCTTTTTCGAATACTAACTTGCATGGAGACATCCCAATCGGTGTTTTGAATGCTGTTTTGTAGGCCCATAATGCATTATCAAGCTTTTTCGACCAGTCTTTTCGAGATGCACTTACCGTCTTTTCCAAAATCCATTTCAATTTTGGATTTGAGATTTCAGCTTGTCCATTGGTTTGCGGGTGGTAGGTTGTAGCAACTTTGTGTTTGACTCCATATTTGGCTAGAAGAGCATCAAAATACCTGTTGCAAAAATGCTTCCCTTCATCACTGATGATTGCTCTTGGAGTTCCAAATCTGATGAAGATATTTCTACGCAGAAAATTCACCACCACTTTGGAGTCATTGGTTGGTGCAGCAATGACTTCAACCCATTTTGACACATAATCAACGACCACTAGAATGTAGAGATTCTTGAAAGACGGTGGAAATGGTCTCATGAAATCGATACCCCAAACAACGAACAACTCCACTTCCAAAATATTGTTTAAGGGCATCTCATGCCTTCGCAAAATGTTATCTGTGTGTTAGCATTGATCGCATGCAGCAACATATGATTGAGCATCCTTAAAAATGGTGGGCCAATAGTATCCAAATTGAAGAATTTTACCAGCAGCTCGATTGGCCCCAAAATGTCCACCATAATCAAAAGAATGATAATGGTGGAAAATATCTCGTGCTTCATCTTTTGAGATGCATCGTCAAAGGATCTGATCTGGACATAACTTGTACAGGAATGGCTCATCCCAATAGTAATATTTTACATCCGCCAAAAATTTCTTCTTTTGCTGCCATGAAATGTCAGGTGGATAAACTTTGTGAGAAAGAAAATTAACAAAATCAGCATACCATGGAACATTGCTTGTATCCAGAACAAAGAGCTGTTCATCAGGGAAAGTCTCTTTAATTGCTATGTCAAGATCCTCCTTATCCCCTCGTTGCTCTAGTCTAGAAGGATGGTCGGCCACCACATTTTTACTTCCTTTCTAATCTCGAATCTATAAATCAAACTCTTGTAGCAGAAGGACCCATCGGATCAGGCGTGGTTTTGCATCTTTTTTCTCTAGAAGGTACTTGATGGTTGAGTGATTCGTGAATACAATGACTTTGGAACCGATCAAGTACGGCCAAAATTTGTCGAATGCGAAGAGTACAGCTAGAAGCTCTTTCTCAGTGGTAGCATAATTGACCTGTGCATCGGTTAGTGTACGGCTAGCGTAATAAATGGTATGAAAAACCTTACCAATACGTTGCTCTAGCACGGCTCCAATGGCATAATCGCTAGCATCACACATCAGCTCGAACGGTAAAGCCCAGTCAAGTGCAACAACGACTAGGGCTGTCACAAGGGCCTTTTTCAGTATCTCAAATGCTTCTCTACATGTATTATCGAAGTGGAATGAAACACCCTTCTCGAGCAAATTGCATAATGGCTTTGTGATCTTCGAGAAGTCTTTGATAAATCTTCTGTAAAACCCTGCATGCCCTAAGAAACTTCGGATGCCTTTAACAGATGTTGGTGGTGGTAGCTTCTCAATTGCCTCAATCTTGGCTCTGTCAACCTCGATGCCCTTAGCTGAAACTTTATGACCTAAGACAATCCCTTATTATACCATGAAATGACATTTCTCCCAGTTAAGAATCAGGTTTGTCTCTTCGCATCTTTCAGTACTTGTGCTAAGTTATCCAAACAAGAATCAAATGATGAGCCAAATACTAAAAAATCATCCATAAATACCTCGATGAAGCGTTCCGCCATATCTGAAAAAATTGACATCATGCACCGTTGGAAGGTGGCTGGTGCATTGCATAGACCAAATGGCATTCTTCGAAACACGAACGTTCCATATGGGCATGTAAATGTAGTTTTTTCTTGATCCTCAGGTACTATAGAAATTTGATTGTAACCAGAATAACCGTATAGGAAACAGTAGTAAGGGTGACCTGCTAATCTGTCGACCATCTGATCGATGAAGGGTAAAGGGAAATGATCTTTCCTAGTCACCTTATTTAGTTTCCTGTAGTCAATGCACACTCTCCATCCGGTTACTGTTCGTGTTGGAATCAGCTCATTGTTTTCATTGGTGACTACTGTCATGCCTCATTTCTTTGGTACCATTTGCACCTGGCTTACCTATGTGCTGTCCAAAATAAGATAAATGATACCTGCATCCAAAAGTTTAAGTACCTCTGCTCGGACAACCTCCTTCATGTTTGGATTTAAACGTTGTTGGTGCTCGATGGATGGTCGATACTTATCCTCCATAAGAATTTTGTGTTGGCATATAGATGGGCTGATTCCTTTGATGTCTGCTATCGACCATCCAATAGCCATCTTGTGTTCTCGTAGTACTCTCAAAAGTTTTTCCTCCTGTTCTCTACTTAAAGAATATGAAATAATGACATGTAGTCTAGATGAAGTACCTAAGAATGCGTACTTGAGATGAACTGTAAGTGGTTTAAGCTCCAATTCTGGTTGTTTTTCTGTTGATGGTACTGGTTGTCTCTTACTCGTTCCAAGCTCCTCGAAAGGTTATCTGATAAATATGGGAGGTGAAGCTTCCAGTTGGTTAACACATTCTATGATGTTTGGACTTTCTGAGCTTGGTGCTCCATTTAGGCAAGCTTCAAGTGGATCTTTTGGAGTGATCGTTTGATATATTTCTTTGATACATTCATCCACCACATCTACCCTCATGCAGTTGCCAACATCATGTGGATGTTTAAGAGCTTTTAGCACATTGAAGGTCACTTCTTCATCTTGAACTCTTAGTATGAGTTGACCTTTCTGTACATTAATGAGAGTTTTTCCTGTTGCTAAGAATAACCTACCCAAGATTATGTATATTTCTTGATCTTCCTCCATGTCTAGCACAATGAAATCCGTAGGAAATATGAACTTATCCACTTTTACCAGTACGTCTTCTATAATTCCTCTTGGATACTTGATTGAACGATTAGCTAGCTGCAACGATACTGTAGTGGGTTTTGCTTCTCCAAAGCGGAGTTTCTTGAAAACGGAGAATGTCATTAAGTTGATACTTGCACCAAGATCACATAATGCTTTATCAAAGAATGAATCACCAATGGTACAAGGAATTGTGAAACTCCCTGGATCTTTGAGTTTGGGCGGTAGCTTTTTCTATAAGATTGCACTACATTCTTCGGTCAAAGCTACCGTTTCATGTTCTTCCAGCTTCCTTTTATTTGATAGGATTTTCTTCATGAACTTCACATAGTTGGGCATTTGTTCCAGAGCATCTGCAAAAGGAATATTAATTTGCAGTTTCTTAAAAACTTTCAGAAATTTAGAAAATTGCTTTTCTAGTTTTTGCTTATGAAATCTTTGAGGGAAGGGTAATGGTGGTTTGTATGGTGGCGGATTGTCTGGAAACAACTTTGACTTTGGCTTCTCTGCTTCTTTTTGTTCAACCATCACTTCTTTTTCTATTTTGCTAGATCATTCTTTTTCGTCTGTTCTTTTGACAGGCTTTTTCAGCATTTTACCGCTTCGTAACGTGACAGCCTTCAGGTGCTCCCTAGGATTGGTCTCTGTGTGGCTTGGTAGGGATCCTTGAGGTCTTGTAGTCAGCAAATTTGAGATTTGACCCATTTGTACCTCCAAATTTCGAATGGAAGCTGCTTGATTTTGGAGCGTGATGTCTGTTCTTATCATAAATTGAGTAGTGCTTGCAATGAGCTGAGCAAGTGCTTCTTCAAGCGACGGTTTGTTGGCCTGCTGCTGTTGAAGTGGTGGCGGATATGGTTGTCTGGGTCGATCATTATTTTTTCATGAAAATTTTGGATGATTCCTCCATCCTGGATTATATGTGTTGGAGTACGGGTTATTTGGTTGTTTGTTGCCCACAAAAAAGGCTTGACCTGTCTGGTCTTCATCGCATTGCCCGTTAGAATGGTCCCCTCCATAAAAATCACAGGATGCTGACTGAGTATGAATGGCATTAGCTGTCAAGTTTCCGAGTTGCTTGGCTAATGTCTCGACCTGAGTGAAAAGTTTAGTTAAAACATCATTTTCTTGTATTCCAAAATTTTTTTTCGGAACTGCTCTTTCTGATGGCCATTGATAAGCATTTGCAGCCATTTCCTCCAATAAGTCCTAGACAGCTTGATGAGGTTTTCTCAAAAGTGCTCCATCAGCTGCAGCATCTACCAATGTTCTTGTGGAACTCCCCAAACTATTGTAGAATGTGTGTAGCTGCAACCAGTCAGCACTCCATGATGTGGGCACTGTCTTAGCAGATCTTTGAATCTTTCCCATGCTTCGTACAATGACTCTCCATCAAGTTGTCTGAATGTGACAATCTCAGTTCGTAGTCTTGTAGTCTTGGCTGGTGGAAAGAATTTTGCTAGAAATTTTTGTGCCAAGATATCCCATGTGGTAATACTTCCTGATGGCAGAGAGTTAAGCCAGCTTTTAGCTTTATCTCGAAGAGAAAACGGGAATAATCTCAAATGGATGGCGTCATCAGTAACACCATTATGTTTGAACATATCGCAGATCTCCAAAAAGCTATCAATGTGGGCATTTGCATCATCGTTTGGAGCTCCACTGAACTGGTTGTTTTGCACCATCTGGATAATTGCTGGCTTGCTCTCAAAATTATTGGCAGCAATGGTTGGTCGCCGTATAACTGAAGCATTACCCACTATGGGTAGAGCATAATCGCGTAATGCTCGAGTATTTTCGGCATTTATTGGTACAATGTTTTGTACGTTGTTTAGTTCTTCAGCCATGCCTACGAACGTAGTACTTGCAGCCTGTCTTGTTTCTTTTTGGTTCTTGCGGTAAGTTCTTTCGATTTCTGGATCAAATAGTAAAACTTCGCCCCCAGACTTTCTCATACACCAGAAAAATCACAAGCAATAAAGCAAATAAAAAAAAATAAATGAATAAATTGACCAAATTAAAAATTGAGTTACGTAGTATTAGTATTAATTTAAACAAACAATCCCCGGCAACGGCGCCAAAAACTTGTTGTGCAAAATCGCAAGTGGACGAGCCGAACAAGTAATAAAGTGATGAGAGAAGTATCGTCCCACAAGGATTGTTGTCAATTAATGCCCAAAATTAAAGTAACTCACTTTTTATTTGGTAAACGCAATTTGATTTAAGGAGTTGATAACTATAACTAAATTTAACTACAAATATGAATGAAATTAATTCAATAACTTAAAACTTTAAGATTATGATTTCACTATAACTAATCTGTTCCTCCCATTTGTTCTTTTTAACAAAAATTAACTATCCAGTTGCTAGTCGAGATTTCTTGAATTATTCACATAACCCCTCCCGAGGTCTAAGGAAAATACCCTATAAAGATTAACTGCTATGTTCTCACGCAAGTCAAAATATTAAAGGATTCATTAAGATTTATGAATCTCTTTTATAGACTACACAAACCATGCAGGTATATTCCTATCCTACATGTAATTTATGACATTAAATACAATGAACTAAACACATAAATCAGCTTCCGCTATCATTATGATTAACAATTCAACTAAATAGTGGCCAATTATTTAGAAGCATTAAGAACAGTATTAAATGCATAAACTAAGATAGAAAATCATTAATTGAATTGAACAAAGGGTTGGAACATCAAAGTTAGGCTACATCATAACCTTAGAAAACAAATCTACTCCATAATAGAATTTACAAAAATTAGAAGATTAAACATAATAAAAGATAGGAAAACTTAGTGGATTGAAGCTTCACCGTAGAATTTCTTCCTCTGTTTTGCTCCTCCTCTCCAAGCTCTCTCTCTCTCTTTCTCTAAACTACTTATTGTTTCGGTTTGTGATGAGATGCTTGGAATGGTGATTCTAAGACCTATTTATAGGCAAAGTTCACCTCCAATTACATCATCGTTTCCTAATTTTCCACCATTTGCATTATCGCTTGCATCATCGTTCACCTACCTTATTCAAGTCAACTTTCATTTTGCATCATCGTTCACCTACCTTATTCAAGTCAACTTTAATATTACATCATTGTTTACATCATAATTTTGATTACTTCATTCCTTACATCAACATGACATAATATTTATTTTTAGAATACTCGATCTTCAAACTGTGATAACTTCTTTATGCAATCTCCGGTTCAAGTAATTCTTGAGGCGATGAACTGCTTCGAATGATATTCATTTTGTAGCGATGATCTTGTCTCAAACAATACCATTTGGTGGGGTCTATGTGTGTTTTTTTACCAATTTTATTCTGAAAATAAAAATACAGAAATATGAAATAATTTACTTAATAAAAATAAAAATATCAAGAACTAAACAAGAATTCTGGTTTAAAAATATAAAATAACTCTATAAAATTAGAGTTATCAATTACGTTTCCCCCTAACATCAGAAAATGCGGGAACTTGGGATTAAGTTTCCCCCCAACATCAGAACATGCGGGAACTTGGGATTACAATTCCTCCCATCTCTTGCCATACACGCATAGGGTACTTCGACCGGGTTATGCTAGATGTTAAGATAAACTAAAGACATCTAAAAATCTTTTAATACACTTAAAACTTATGTTTAACTTTTATTTACTTAGCATTCAAGCATATTAATCACTTTTAGAAATATCTCATAAATATTTCGTTTTATAATTTATGGTTTAAAACCGAAAAACTTTATTTCTAGAGCAAAAACTTAAATCATTCGAAATAACTTTCCTATGTATCTCTATGCATGTATTTCATTACGCTTTCTATTTCTCTACTTCAAGACTAAATACATTCATAATATATATTTACAACTATACATGCATTATAAGGAAAGCGATAATATTCTAAAATTTTGCTCGAATAACATAATAATGATAAACTAAAATGGTATCACATTAATAAATATTCATATAATAGAATTCACGAAAGTTTTATGAAAATTCACACTCACTACTTGCTTCCAATAACTTATCAACCACTCCTGTTATAGCTCTCGTGTGTTCATTGGTTCACCTACAATTGGTTTCGATCGAGTTTTCATTAACAACGAGGCTCGCATAAATACTAAACTTAAATCACAAGGGGATTGCGAATCATGACATTTCAAACGATTATCCTCACACAATAACAACATGGAAACACTAATATTTACACACGGAAACTATTTCGAAACCAAATCATTATTGCAACATAATCTAATCGAAACTTTATGATTTCGCTAGCTTTTCAACTATTCCGAAATCGATAATAACGTCGTTCATCCTCAATCAATATCATCCAATCACACTCAAAGGAATTCCACAAATAGAACATTTGAGTCTAAACGAATAATGTAAAACTTACGCGATTTCGATAATTTAACGTAAACTATCATTTTTAACGTTTCGCGTGATTATTTTGTTTCCAATCAATCTTAATGTCAATACAACTTGTAACTTCACTCAAATAATGGAAAACAAAGATTCAAACACTTCAAAACACAATCACGAAAATCATGGCAACATACTACACTTTAATTCAATTTCCGTTTCAATTCTGAAAATCAACGATTTAATAAAATCGCGAGTAACGAAAACTATCCGATTAACTTTCATATATTTCAATGCATCCTAACGTCAACATTTAACACTTTAATAAGCTTTAACACACATCGTGGCAGCTTGATAACATCAATTATATTTTCACATTCGACAACGAAAATAGCACACTAAATACATTCGCATTTGCGGAAAACTTATCCGAATTATTCGGAAACGATTTTTCGATAATCAAACGACTATTCGATACTTTAAAATTCATCATTATGCATAATTTTTTACAAGAACAAACTCGAATCTAAAAACACAACATAACAGCCCCTACATTGAATTTTACACAACAATCTCAATATGAAAATTCATTCGTAAACATAACAAAACACATTCGCATGAACCTCCACACTAACGAGATTCTAAATCATAAAACTCAATCATAACTTCATCAAATTTCATCCATAACTCATCGCAAATATTTTTCATCAAAACGAAATCCATAAAACTCAACATACCTTTCGAAACTCACTTCGAAACACTTGTGAGAAGGTGCTGCTCAAACTCCTTTCCTTTTCGAGAGCTTCCTTCAATCCAAATGACACATGTAACTCTAAAAACTACTTGAAACATCATAACAGAACCAAATAGAATAGCACTTATCTTTGTGTGAGCTATTTTTCACTTCAAAACAGCCCCCAAGCGTCGGCGACGGCAAGACAACTCTAAGGATGACTCACGGCAGCAAGAATCCTTCTTCCTCACTTGCATGCACGAGCTGTCATCTTCTTAACTGCACATACAACTTCCACAAGCTGAAACTACTCAAAGATAGCACTCAAAATCCTTACAAAGCCGCTATTTTTCACGCCCAAAATAACTTCAAGAAAACTTACTAGCTACTGCACTTGAATCTCCCCTTCCCTTGCTTGCATGAGTTGTTTTTCACTCAAAATAGCTCTCAAATACCTGTTGTCTTCTTCTCCAGACCTAACTACAGCTGCCTTTTCTTGGATCTATCTTGCATGCACAAACAGCTTGTCTTCTTGGGTTGGTTTTTGGTCTGTTATGCTTGCTCTTAATCTGAACTGCAGTTGCTCGTCCTTCCTTCCCTTCACGAGCTCATGGCTACACTCTCTCGGATCTAAAATAGGGACTGAAAAGATTATGAATCTTGGGTTGATGCAGCTGCTGCTTGACATGCCCAACAACCTCTCTCTCACCTCACGAGCTCCTTTCTCTCTCGGCTTTGCTCCTTGACCGAGCTGCACTCTCCTTCTTCTTGCAGGTCTCTCACTCTTACTCAAACTCTCTAAATGTCTCTCATGGTTTTGGAAAGAATGACCGTGAATTGCTCTTACTTCCCCATTTTCATTTTCAATTTTTATATATATATATATATATACTTGATAAGATTTAGACACTTGTCACTATCATTTCAAATTTTCTAACACTTGTCTTGCTTCATTCTTTGCATGCGCGACACGTGTTCCTCAAGCATGCTTTCACTTATCTTTTCGTGCCACTTGATTTTCATTCCGATTTTGAATTTGAAACCGCTTCGATTTTCGAATTCATCTCTGTTCAATCGAAATTATTTTATTTTTCTAAAAATATTCCGAATAATCCAGAATCAAAAAATATATTTCCGTTTGAAAATGCGATCTATTGAAAAATAATTCATTTTCTGACGAACGAGGTTTCGGGTTTTACAAGTAGTATCCAAGGCAAGTTCTCCAGCTTCAGTAGGCACCTCTTAATCAAACTTGTGCCAAAATTTTTGTAATGCAAGCTCAATTACAGCAATTACAGATGTAGTTCCCGGGCGGCCGCTTCTTTTGGAACCAAATGGAATATTCAACTAAAAATCATGTCGTCTAAGATCCACATGACAATTCAAGAACCTATCTAGCATGAACTTTTCGGGATTTTCCCATACTTTTGTATCCCTTACAATTGCCCAGGCATTGATGACCACTCTCGTCTTGGCTGGCATGCCATGTCCTTGGATTTTGACATCCTCAGTTGATCTTGAGAAACTAATAATGGGATAGGAAGGTGTAAATGAAATGATTCCTTGATCACTGCTTTCAGGAAATGCGTTTTTTCTAGGTTATTGTCCATGATGCTCTTATTCATTTTCTTTTTATGCTTCCTTCACCACTTCAGGGTGCTTTAGTAACTCTTTCATAGTCCATTCCAAGGCCGTGTATGCTTAGTGGGGTCAAAACTACTATATGTTGACTTCAAGCAAGTTTTAAAAGTTAACTTTCTTGAAACTTAGTACTGTGTTCTGTACAAAATAAACAAAGAGAATGCAGGTGACCTCAATACTGGTGGGGTGTTATCAGAATACACTCTGACGTTCAAGTTAGTTAACTGTATAAAAATAGATAAAAACAAGTTACTAGCAGTAATAGTAGACTTGATCTGCGGTGGGAATGTAGGCCAGCAGGGAATAGTCTATAAGGTGAATAGTGGTTTTGTACCAAGGACAAGGTTCTATTAATGGAATATCTATTAAGGAAGGTTTTTGAGCGTGGAGGCGATTGATCGACCGATAAGGACTGTGGTGGTCCATTATCCGTAGGATCATGTGTCCATAGGACCGTGAAGCAAGGCGATAGTGCAAATAAAGCTTCACTCGATACAAGTGATTACAAAAGCCATTATAGTAATTATGGACCAGATTCACGTATTTATATAAATGTACATATACATATATATATTTGTGAATATTTAGTATAATGGCTTAATTTGTGTCTAACAAACAAGTCAAATGATAATTATATTTATCATTATCATGCTGAATCCCAACAGAAACATATTAGAAATTGACAAACAAAGACATGAGTTAATCATACAAACCAAATGTCGATCGACCATATAAAGTCATGAATAACATGCAGAATGAATTGTATAGTTTGCTAAAGAGCATGATCATGCAGTGTTAAACCAATTAGCGAAAGCAAGGTGTCTACTGACCATCCATGATAAGCTGATAGGCAAAAATAAGGTGTCGTCCATGCAAAGTAGATAGACAAGCAATTATACCTATTCCATGACGGTAATGCTGGTGGTTCGACACCGGCAATACCGGGTGAACCATGTTGAAAATATAAACTTGTTTTGAGCAAGCCCATTACCAAGCCCATTTCCAAGCCCATTACCAAGCCCATTTCCAAGCCCAAGTCCATCAAGAAAAACCTTCTAAGGTTAGGTATAATGTTAGGTGTAAGGTTAGGTGTAAGGTTAGGTGAGTCAATTTAAAAGTATTTGTTTGGTTGGTGAAATTGTGTGGTTAGGATTTATTTGTATTTGTTAATTTGAATGGTTTAGATTAATTTTCTAGCACTATATATAGCCCCTCTTGCATGAGGTCTAAGCATCACAAAGAAGAAGAAAACATAAGAGAAGCAAAGCTTCTAGTGAGTGTGTGAGAAACAAAGCAAAGCTTTGTATTGTGAGTTATTTTGAGTGTTGTAAAAGTTTTATTTTTGTTTTAGTGAGAATTTCGATCCAACAAAGTGGTATCAGAGCAAGGCTAAGTGTCGTGTAATATACCAAATCGAAGCTCTCGACGAGAGGAGCACAACGCCGCAAAAATCATCCCAATCGGAGGTTCCACGCGCCCACACGTGCCGCCGGAAAATCGCTGCAGAAAACTGAGTCAACTCAAACGAGTTGAACCGGGTTAACAGACCGAGCCGAGCCGAGCCGAGCCAAGCCGAACCCCAGCCGAGCCGAAATCGAGCCGAGCCGCTGCTGACAAAGCCAAACAGGTCCGTTGACTTTGACCGTTGACCGAGTTGACCGTTGACCAAGTTGACCGTTGACCAAAAGTTGATTTTTTGGTTCAAGTTCTGGTTGAAGTTTCTCGACGTTCTGAATCCATCCGTGCAATCAGAATTTCGAAATTCTAAACATATTAAAAGGTATGGCTAATGGTATGGTATCCTTTCAAGTTCCAACACTCAAGAACGACAACTATGATAATTGGAGTATCAAAATGAAAGCACTTCTTGGAGCACACGATGTTTGGGAGGTCGTAGGAAAAGGCTACACCGAATCAGAAGATGAGTCGACACTATCCCAAACTCAAAAGGATAGTTTAAAAGACTCAAGGAAGAGAGACAAAAAGACTCTCTATCTCATCTATCAAGCATTAGATGATGATGGCTTTGAGAAAATTTCAAGTGCAAAGTCCGCTAAAGAAGCGTGGAATAAGCTACAAACCTCTTGCAAAGGATCTGAACAAGTGAAGAAAGTTCGTCTTCAGATTTTAAAAGGTGAGTTTGAATCATTACATATGAAAGCATCTGAATCTATTTCTGACTACTTCACAAGAGTGTTAACCGTTTCTAATCAATTAAAAAGAAACGGTGAGACACTGGAAGATACCAGAATAATGGAGAAGATACTCCGCTCGTTGGATTCCAAATTTGAATATATCGTTGTGACGATAGAAGAGACTAAAGATTTGACAACCATGACAATTGAGCAACTTCAAGGATCATTGCAAGCTTACGAAGAAAAGCATAAAAGGAAGCAAGGTATCAATGAACAACTCCTCAAGTCTCAACTCAAAGAGAAGGAAGAAATCCAAAGCCACGAGAGATACCAACGTGGTCGAGGCAGAGGAAGAAGCCGAGGACGAGGTACAGGTCGTGGTCGTGGACGAGGTTGGAATTATAACAACAACAATTCCAACAATAGCCATGAGAGAGGAGAAAATTCAACAAGAGGTCGTGGGAGAGCCAATTCGAACACGAGGTACGAAAAATCTCAAGTTCAGTGTTATAATTGTCAGAAATTTGGACATTATGCTTCAGAATGTAGAGCTCTAAATAACAAGGTTGAAGAGAAGACAAATTTTATGGAAGCAAGAGCAGAGGAGAGAGAAATTCTGTTATTAGCACATAGAGGCAATGATGGTGACCAAGAGAATACTTGGTATCTCGACACTGGTGCGAGCAACCACATGTGTGGAAGGAAAAACATGTTCATAGAGCTCAACGAATCTGTGAGTGGCAATGTCTCATTTGGAGATAGTTCTAAAATTCCGGTGGAAGGAAAAGGTAACATTCTTATTCGTGCTAAAGATGGTAGTCACCAATTGATTTCAAATGTTTATTATGTGCCCAACATGACAAGTAACATCTTGAGTTTAGGTCAACTTTTAGAAAAAGGCTATGATATTCACATGAAAGATTGTAGTCTTTTTATAAGAGATGACATAGGAAATTTAATTGCTAAGGTGAAAATGTCAAAGAATATAATGTTTTCGTTAAACATTCAAAATGATGTTGCAAAGTGTTTGAAAGCTTGTTACAAAGATGCATCATGGTTATGACATCTTCGATTTGGGCATCTCAACTTTGGAGGATTGGAAATGTTGTCTAAGAAGGAAATGGTGAGAGGACTACCTCGTATTGATCATCCTGACCAACTTTGTGAAGGGTGTCTACTTGGGAAGCAATTCAGAAAAGGTTTCCCAAAACAGTCAGAATCAAGAGCCAAGAAACCACTCGAGCTCATCCATACTGATGTGTGCGGTCCAATCAAGCCAAGCTCTCTCGGTAACAGTAATTATTTCCTTCTCTTCATTGATGATTTTTCAAGAAAAACGTAGGTATATTTCTTGAAACAGAAATCAGAAGTCTTTGAAGTATTCAAGAAATTTAAAACTGCTGTGGAGAAAGAAAGTGGCTACCAGATAAAAGCAATGAGATCTGATCGAGGAGGAGAGTTCACCTCAAAAGAGTTCCAAGAGTTTTACGAAGCAAATGGAATCCGACGTCCTCTAACCGTTCCGAGATCCCCTCAGCAAAACGGTGTTGCAGAAAGAAAGAACAGAACAATTCTCAATATGGCACGAAGTATGCTGAAAAGCAAAAGATTACCGAAGGAATTTTGGGCGAAAGCCGTAGCTTGCGCAGTATACCTATCAAATCGATCTCCAACAAGAAGTGTGTTGGGAAAGACACCACAAGAAGCATGGAATGGAAGGAAGCCAGGTATTTCCCACCTGAGAGTCTTTGGAAGCATAGCTCATGTACATGTACCAGACGAGAGAAGAAGTAAGCTTGATGACAAAAGTGAGAAATTCATCTTCATTGGGTACGATAATTACTCTAAAGGCTACAAGCTGTATAATCCAAACAATAGAAAGACTATCATCAGCCGTGATGTTGTATTCGATGAAGAAAGCACATGGAATTGGAAAACACATGATGAAGATTACAGTTTCCTTTCCTACTTTGAAGAAGAGAAGGAGGAGCAACCAAGAGTGGAGCAAGCAGAACAAGAACCCACTACACCATCAGCATCACCAACCTCAACAGATAATGGAAACTCACCACCATCATTTCTGAATGAAAGAGATGTGGAGCGTACAAGAAGCCTGCAAGATTTTTATGAGGTAACTGAACAACCTGATAATCTCACACTTTTCTGTCTCTTTGCTGATTCCGAACCAGTGAGCTTTGAAGAAGCTGTACAAAATAAGAAGTGGAAAGATGCAATGAATGAAGAAATCAAGTCCATTGAAAGGAATGATACTTGGAAGCTCGTAACACTTCCAAAAGGACACAAAGCAATTGGTGTCAAATGGGTGTACAAGATAAAAAGAAATGCTAAGGGAGAGATAGAAAAACACAAGGCAAGACTTGTTGCAAAAGGCTATAGTCAAAAAGCTGGAATTGACTATGATGAGGTATTTGCTCCTGTTGCTCGATTAGAAACTATAAGACTAATAATTTCTTTGGCAGCTCAGAATAAGTGGAAGATTTATCAGATGGATGTAAAATCCGCCTTCCTAAATGGAGTCCTCGAAGAAGAAGTCTACATTCAGCAACCATCAGGCTATGAAGTCAAAGGCCACGAAGACAAAGTTCTAAAACTAAAGAAAGCTCTTTACGGGTTGAAGCAAGCACCAAGGGCATGGAACAATCGGATTGACAAATACTTCAAAGAGAATGGCTTCACCAAATGTCCTCATGAACATGCTCTCTACATCAAATTCAAAGATGGAGATGTTTTGATTGTATGTTTGTATGTGGATGATTTAATCTTCACCGGTAACAATCCAAGTTTTTTTGAAGAATTCAAGAAAGCAATGGCCAAGGAATTCGAGATGACCGACATCGGATTGATGGCATACTACCTTGGTATCGAAGTCAAGCAAAAAGAAGATGACATCTTTATCTCCCAAGGAAGCTATGCAAGGGAGATACTTAAGAAATTCAAGTTGGATGATTGCAATCCAATAAGCACACCGGTGGAATGTGGAGTCAAACTGTCTAAGCATGATAAAGCAGAAAAGGTGGATCCAACACTCTTTAAGAGTTTGGTTGGAAGTTTGAGGTACTTGACTTGTACAAGACCTGACATCCTTTATGCAGTTGGACTTGTGAGTCGTTATATGGAGAATCCAATAACTACTCATTTCAAGGCAGCTAAGAGAATCCTTCGCTATATCAAAGGTACAATTGACTTTGGTTTGTTCTATTCAATTTCAAATGACTTCAAACTTGTTGGATATAGCAATAGCGATTGGGGTGGAGATACAGATGATAGAAAGAGCACCAGTGGGTTTGCATTCTTCATGGGAAACACAGCTTTCACATGGATGTCAAAGAAGCAACCCATTGTCACACTATCCACCTGTGAAGCCGAATACGTAGCTGCTACTTCGTGTGTTTGTCATGCAATTTGGCTCAGAAATTTATTGAAGGAATTAAGCTTGCCACAAGAAGAACCAACTGAGATTTGTGTAGACAATAAGTCAGCCATCGCTTTAGCAAAGAATCCGGTGTTCCATGACAGAAGCAAACATATCGATACTCGTTATCACTTCATACGAGAATGCATAGCAAAAAGAAATGTGCAAATGGAATACGTAAGGTCAAAGGATCAGATCGCAGATATCTTCACCAAACCACTAAAGTTTGAAGATTTTGCGAGATTAAGAAGTTTGCTTGGCATGGTAAAACAAGTTTAAGAGGGGGTGTTGAAAATATAAACTTGTTTTGAGCAAGCCCATTTCCAAGCCCATTACCAAGCCCATTTCCAAGCCCAAGTCCATCAAGAAAAACCTTCTAAGGTTAGGTATAATGTTAGGTGTAAGGTTAGGTGTAAGGTTAGGTGAGTCAATTTAAAAGTATTTGTTTGGTTGGTGAAATTGTGTGGTTAGGATTTATTTGTATTTGTTAATTTGAATGGTTTAGATTAATTTTCTAGCACTATATATAGCCCCTCTTACATGAGGTCTAAGCATCACAAAGAAGAAGAAAACATAAGAGAAGCAAAGCTTCTAGTGAGTGTGTGAGAAACAAAGCAAAGCTTTGTATTGTGAGTTATTTTGAGTGTTGTAAAAGTTTTATTTTTGTTTTAGTGAGAATTTCGATCCAACAAACCAATCAGTAGGTGGGCCGATGAGGTCGAACCCATACGACAATCTCCCCACATTGAGGCACGATGGGTTCTGCTCATACCGGTCTCCATGATGGTGACCGCAGCGGCACGAAAACTGGTGACATGACCATACAAACCAATAAAGGCAGACGAGGCGTGGCGGAGGTGATTATCCGGCAACGCTATACGAAGCTAGAAGAGGGAGATGGTGGCTGTCGCTATGGTTGTATACCACCATGGGTGATATGCTGTCCCGCCTCTTCAACCTTCTCCCTTCTCTTTGCGCAGCGGCCATGGAGAAGATATTGAGTTTAGTGTTGCAGACACTAAACTCAAAGAGAGTCAGCGTATGACCAGGCATGGAGGCATCTTCCCCCTTAATGTGCTACCAGGGTCCTCTTTTATAGGTGACAAAGATCTCCAATTGATTATAAAATAGGACACTTTTGAATCGGTGAATTGGAGAGAATCAAGGGATCCTTGACTGTCAAGCTTATCTCAATGAGAGATTTTCTCCCATTAAACATTTTCGTTATGCATATATATATATTTCCGATATAGAAGTCCATTCAATATAGGAAATTCTCTAACTGGTCGTGAGCCGATTAAATTATATCTTGTGGGCTTCTGAATTTAGCCCAATCGATACTTAGGCCCAATAATTTGGACCGTGTCAATTTTGACCACTACAGTATGTTGTATCAGTTCCAGCAACAAACATATCCTTAGTAAGAATAAAACACACATATTATGAATCGATGTTGGTGCAAACTGCAAAATCATAAGAAAAACAATTTTGCGCAAAGACAAGTTGTTCTTGTATACAAGCATCAACTTCTTAAATTTCTCGAGCTTTAAATGATAATGACATGCACCATGCACTATATATATGATACATTCTATAATACATTTAAGGTATTGATACACTTAAGCAAAAAAATGAGTTATTGCATTCTAAAATTACTGATTATAATTTATAATATATTTATTATATCTTATTATAACCAAACAAATCTAATTACAACCAATAAATATGATTATGTCTGTCGATTGTTGTAAATGTGATTTGACTAATTTAATTGTAGTTAAATAAAATAAAAATATAATAAATTACAATAAGTAAGTTTAGAATACAATTGTTCATTTTTTTTTGTAAATTGTATCGATACCCTAGAATATACCTAAGGGGATTTCACACACACGCACGTGTGTGCGCACGGACACACACACATGTTTAGGTTTATTTAGAAGCACAACAAATACATAGAGTTGAAACCACACAACATAACCAAAGAAAAACTGAAGACAGTGAGTAGAAAAGGAAGAGAAAATAAGGAAAATAATTTTGGGCTGATTTTGGTGTACAATTATTTCAGTTTCGGATTCAATTTTCGGATTTGATTTTTATAAATTCTAAATAGGATCTTATGTTGTTTTTAGGTGGAAAAGAATTTAAGGATAACATGGGTGCTATTGTTTTAAATTAAAATATAATTTGTGAGTGGATTGTTTTATTTAAATTGAATTGATTGTTTACAGTTATATATATTTAAGATTTTATTATTTATAAATGATTAGAAATGAATTATTTGTTAGTTAATTAATTTTTTGAATCGTTAATGTTGCTATATATTTGAAGTTAGAATTTAATTGTTTACGTATTAGAAATTCTAATAAGAATTTATTGTTTTTCAACATGAGTTTATTATATGAAAAGTTTCAGGATTTTTTAAGTATTATTGTTGTAAGTTTGAGAAAATATTTATTGAAAATTATTTGTATCTTCAAAAATAGAATCATAGATATTTACATATGGAAATTGTTTAAGATATGAAATGAATGAAATGAGATATTTTAGAACACTAGGACTGGATGTTAGTAGTCACTTTTTTACATTTTTAAAACCATTTTCCAGATAACTATCAGGTCTCAAAGGAAGTCTTCAGACAAGAAGTGGTGGGTCACTCTATCAAATGATACGAAAAATACATACTTTGATATTGTATATATATTTTGTATATTATATGGCATCTAGACTTGTGCGTGTGCATTTATTACTCTAATATTGTAAAATGTTTGGTTATCCATCAGTTCGCTTATGTTTTTGACTTTTAAGTTTGAAAACGATATCAATATACTTTATAGTTATGTTTTCATATGAAAAAAAGTTTGTTTTATATGTTTTACGTAATATTACTTATATTTGAAATATGATTTGGAAGAGAGACAAGAGGTTCTAAGCAGTTGAGATTTGAGATATGTTAGAAATGTTGATTTTGTGTATTATAGAGTGGAAATCTTGGAAAAATAATAGTTGTGTTGTCGAAATTTTCATTAAACAATCCTATGTATTGTTAAATTTTCAAATAATTTTTTAAAATAAATTTTAGAATGATATACAGTTTTCCAGTATATCACATGTTCTTATTGGATTCAAGAAAGAAAGGTGAGAGGGTTTTGCCACCAATCATCATTGGACTTAATTAATCACACACACATAGACACAAGGGTGCAAGTAAGCACGTTCAGACTCACATAGTCCACATGAATATGCATCGATATTATTGGATTCAATTAATCATGCATAGACACAGTTTTCGTGAATATGCACCAATTATTATTGGATTTAGTTAAATCTCTTTCTATGTCTCATAATCATAGAGTCTTTGTGAATATACATTAATCATTATTGGACTTAGTTAATGGTTATTGTCTCATATTCACGTATATGTGAATAATTTGGGTCTTTAAATTATACTTTCATTGTGTTCACTGCAAAAATACAATCACTCTCTATTGTGAAAAGAAAATAAGAAGTTTTTTTATCTAATAAACTTGCAAATTGTAAATTAGTTTAGAGGCCAACTAGCCATGACTTAGATATCGACATATTGTTGCCAGCTACGTTGTTGGACCCCTATCCTTGTTGCCAAACACATAAAGAAAAGAAAGACATAAACTAGTTGCTTCATTATATATATGTATGTATATGTATATGTATATGTATACAGTGGCAGATCCAGAAATCTATGTGAGGGGGAACACTTTTATATAATAATTATAATATCATGAAATTAAATTATATGAAATTTTCTATGTAATATTTTATTCAATGGCTAGAATGACGTTATATGAAATAAAAATATTTAAAATATATAACCAATAGATGATATATAGTTTTACTTTTTACAAAATTATAAACAAAATTTCTTAAAATAAGATTTTTAATATAAGTATAAAAATGAAAGCATACTAATTGTGAGTTAATTGTGCATTAGCTTCATTTTTCTTAGTAAGAGAAGTTTAAATTTCATATTATTTTAAAAAATAAATAAAAACTTAATTTAGAGATATGTCTTCTTTATGATGACATGATTGCAAATAAATACATCTAATCAAACTATATATATTTATTATTAAAGTTAGTAATCAAGTTACATTTATATTCTTTTATCTAATAAATGTATATGATTTATAACAAAGTAAAGTAAAATAAAAATAAAAGATAAAAACAATTATAATTTATATGAGTATTTTTATTTATGAATTTTATCATATAAAATAGTTTATGTAAAAAAATAATACTTTACACCAAATAATCACGAGTAAACCAAAACCTATTAAGATTGAATAATATTATATATTTTATTTCTTAGTTCGTGTAAACATAATATAATTTGTAATAAAAACAAATAATTTGAAATTAGTATAATAATTTATGAAGTCAAAATGTTTTATATTTGAATATCAGTTTGTAATAATACAGAAAAAGAAAAAGAGAGAGATAGAGAGAGCAAAAATAAAAACATGTTTGATGGGGAAACCGATTGAATCTTAATAGGGAAAAAATTGAGAAAAAGTAACATGTTTTAATAGAGAAAAAAATTGAACCATGGTGGATAGAAGAAAGAAAAAGATGGTCTACGACAAAAAATAAAAAATACATGCACATATTTATGAACAAAGCAATGATTAGGAGTGAATAAAAAATTAGAAGCAAAAGTGGCAATAATGACTCCAAAGGGGATTGAACCATGGTTTCCCCTAAAATAGAAAGCAAACACAACCATTAAAGCTAGCATGTGCATGTGCTTGATTTTGGAATGGTTTTTTTATATAATATACTAAATGACTGAAAATGGAGAAAAAGCAAAATCTTTTAGGTGGGTTAGGAATCGAACCCGTGACTTTGCGAGAGAAAGGGGCGTGCACAACTAACAGTGCCACTCTGTGCAAATTTCATATTGTCACATTAGATTTATATATTTAAATACCTAATGATTAATATACTAAACTTAATTAATTTTTAAAAAATTTCAGGGGGGACACGTGTCCCCCGGCCCAATGGTAGGTTTGCCCCTGTATGTATATGTTGTTTTTTGTTCGTTCTATCTTTGATAGTATCAATGCAAAGGCTTACAAGTTATGACAAATTGCAATTTCATATTTATGATATCACTTGTTTGATCATGTAAAATGTTCCAACAGTATATAACATTGAAAGTTACATTTTACCTTAAGCAAACTTATTGTTATTCGGTTAAAGGAACAATTTCTTAGGATACATGCTATCAATTAACAATAGATTAAAGACAAAGTCACAAACACATGGTTTTGAATAGTTCAAGAATGAGATTGTGATATGGTTTTGAATAGTTCAAGAATGAGATTGTGATTAATGGGAGTGGTTTTCTAGTCTTTGACTTCTCTCTTCGAATCCGAAGCCAGTAGTTTGCTAAGGCATAATAAGCCTTCAATCTTAATTTGGTTGACTATTTAATTGAAGCCCTTAAAGCAATTCCAGCATATTATTTGAATGGATTTTAACAAATTGTTTCATTTTAAACCATACACTTAATTGGAGACTTTCTCATGCTTCTCAAATTGATTTGGTTTTCTAAGACTAGATTAGATTGAATGACTTAGATGACTATTTGTTATATAACTTTGGTTAGTGTCAAGATTACTCTTTGTGGATTTACACAATTTATTATATGTGGAAAATATGGTTATCTAAATTGTCATCTCATTTGATTTTCGTCCACTATGATCCTAACATGCTTGTATGTGATTTATCTTGTTAGAATCTTAAATACTATTGTTTGAATATTTTTTTATATATTAGTATAACTTTTTAGATATATTGGTAACTAAAATTTGTTTTTAAATTGTTTATCATCAAAAGCAAATATATTTTATAAGTTTGTAGGCAATTAGGGAAAATTTTCTGTAATAAAGTGTAATATCTATAAAATAATATTTGACAATGCTATTATATGATAAGAGTAATGCCAGACTTTCCAAAATTTTTGTTCAAATTTAAGCTAAAATGATGTGGCATGTGAGTTGTCAACATCTTATAGATCAAGAGATGATATGATAATTACGATGATGTTGACAATTCACATGTTATGTCATTTGAGCAAAAAATTTGATAAGTTTAACGTTACTCATATAGTAAACTTTTTCGGTTCTGGCTTAGTAGTGTAATAAATTTATAAGTTCAATAATCAAGATTTTTTTTTTTTTATCATATCTAGCACCTATACTAAGTGTTATTTTGGAAATGTCATTAGACTAATAATTTGAATTTTAATGTGACTTATTATTGAAATTGGGAAAAAATTATCCTTGATATAAAAGCAGCTTGAGAGAGAGAGAGAGAGAGAACTATTGGGAAACAAAGAAAAAAAAAAAAGACAGAAACAAACAAACAAAGAAAGAAAGAAAGGAAGGAAGATTCCAACAACGACAACTTAGTCAGTTCGATAACAACAGAATAATAAGAATCATCATTCTTGTTTATGAATGACTTATATAACTATTTATATAGACTGGTTAGTGTCAAGACTATTCTTTGTGGATTTGCACCATTTATTATATTGGAAAATATGATTCCCTAGATTATTATCTCATTTAAGTTCCAACCACTATGATCCTAACATGTTTGAATGTGATTTCTCTAGTTAGAATATTAAACATTATTGATTGACTCTTTTTTATAAATCAGTGTAATTTTTTTTAGATATAATAGTCGTGACTAACATTTGTTTCCAAATTGTTGATCATGAAAAGCATATATATTTTATAAGTTGTAGGCAATTAGGGAAAATATTCCTTTGTAAAGTATAATATCTATAAAATAATAGTTGACAAAATTATAATTTGTATTATATAACAAACATTTTCGGTTTGTTTTTAGAACATGTAATGAATTAATAATTTCAATAACCGGGATTTTTTTTTTTAACTATATTAGGAGTTGTTATAGAAATGTCACTGAGCTAATAGCTTGGATTTTAGCATAAAGTATTATTGGATTGGGACAAAATTGCCCTTGATATAGAAGCAACTTTAGAAGAGAGAGAGAGAGAGAACTATTGGGAAACAAAGAAAGAGAAAAAGAAAGAATGAAAGAAACAAAGAAAGAAAGGAAGAATCCGACAACGATAACTTAACGAGTTCGATAACGATAGAATAATGGGAATCATCACTCTTAAGGATGAATAATTTAGATGACTGTTTATTATAGACTTTGGTCAATGTCAAGATTATTCTTTGTTGATTTGCACCATATATTATATTGAAAAATATGGTTCCCTAGATTATCATCTCATTTAATTTCCATCCATCATGATTCTCACGTGTTTGAATATGATTTCTCTTGTTAGAATTTTAAATATTATTGTTTGACTCTTTTTTATATATTAGTGTAATTTTTTACATATAATAGTGGCAATTAAATTTTGTTTCCAAATTGTTGATAGTGAAAAGCAAATATATTTTATAAGTTGTAGGCAATTAAGGAAAATATTCCTTTATAAAGTATAATATCTATAAAATAATATTTGACAAAATTATAATCTCTATTATATAATAAATGTTTTCGGTTCATTTTTGGATTATATAATAAATTAATAATTTTAATAACTAGGATATATATATATATACTTTTAAGAGGAAATGTCAGCCCAAGTCACTTTAAATTGTTGAATGGACATTTTTATCCCATTTGAATAAACTTAACATTTGTGTCCCAACCTCATCTTTTTTGGACACAAATACCCTTAAAAACTCATTTAACTCATTTCAAAGTTTTCTGTCTCAATTTTTTCCGCCGACAACTCCTGCTTCTTCTTCATTTTGCTGCCGCCTTCTCATTCATTTCTGGCAACCCTGCTTCTTCTTCACTTTCTCCTCCTCTTTCATTTCTCTAACAGCCCTTGCTTCTTCTTCACTTAATCCTCATTCTTCATTTCTTTATTCTACTGATCTACTTTTCTCTTTTGGTCTCTCTTCGTATTTTCGACTACACGGACACCATCCGCCACCCACCATCCATCTTCGTCTTCTATACTACGGGTATGATTAGTGGTGTCATGTGGAGATGGAACAAAAACAGAAGCGAATACACTAATCACACCAAGTGGAACGAGTGTGAATCATATTGGTCACACTTGGTATGATTAGTGGTGCCAAGTGGAGATGGAACGAAAACAATAATCACACCTAGTGGAACGAGTCTAAATCATATTGGGCACACTTGGTATGATTAGTGGTGCCATGTGGAGATGGAACGAAAACAGAAACGAAAACACTAATCACACCAAGTGGAACTAGCGTGAATCATACTGGACACACTTGGTATGATTAGTGGTGCCATGTGGAGATGGAACGAAAATAGAAACGAAAACACTAATCACACCAAGTGGAACGAGTGTGAATCAGACTGGGCACACTTGGTATGATTAGTGGTGCTATGTGGAGATGGAACGAAAACAGAAGCGAAAACACTAATCATACCAAGTGGAACGGGTGTGAATCATACTGGGCACACTTAGTATGATTAGTGGTCCCATGTGAAGATGGAACGAAAACAGAAGAGAAAACACTAATCACACCAAGTGGAACGAGTGTGAATCATACTAGGCATACTTGGTATGATTAGTGGTGCCATGTGGAGATGGAACGAAAACAGAAGCGAAAACACTAATCACACCAAGTGGAACGAGCTTGAATCATACTGGGCACACTTGGTATAATTAGTGGTACCATGTGGATATGGAACAAAAAAAGAAGCGAAAACACTAATCATATCAAGTGGAACGAGCGTGAATCATACTGGGCACACTTCGTATGATTAGTGGTGCCATGTGGAGATGGAACGAAAACAGAAGCGAAAACACTAATCACACCAAGTGGAACGAGCGTGAATCATACTGGGCACACTTGGTATGATTAGTGGTGCCATGTGGAGATGGAACGAAAACAGAAACGAAAACACTAATCACACCAAGTGGAATAAGTGTGAATCAGACTGGGCACACTTGGTATGATTAGTGGTGCTATGTGGAGATGGAACGAAAACAGAAGCGAAAACACTAATCACACTAAGTGGAACGGGTGTGAATCATACTGGACACACTTGGAATGATTAGTGGTGCCATGTGGAGATGGAACGAAAACAGAAACGAAAACACTAATCACACCAAGTGGAACAAGTGTGAATCATATTAGGCATACTTGGTATGATTAGTAGTGCCATGTGGAGATGGAACGAAAACAGAAGCGAAAACACTAATCTCATCGAGTGGAACGAGCGTGAATAATATTGGACACACTTGGAATGATTAGTGGTACCATGTAGATATGGAACAAAAACAGAAGCGAAAACACTAATCACACCAAGTGGAACGAGCGTGAATCATACTGGGCACACTTAGTATGATTAGTGGTGCCATGTGGAGATGGAACGAAAACAGAAGCGAAAACACTAATCACACCAAGTAGAACGAGCGTGAATCATACACGGCACACTTGGTATGATTAGTGGTGCCCTGTGGAGATGGAACAAAAACAGAAACGAAAACACTAATCACACCAAGTGGAACGAGTGTGAAGCATACTCGGCACACTTGGTATGATTAGTGGAGCCTTATGGAGATGGAAAGAAAATAGAAGCGAAAACACTAATCACACCAAGTGGAACGAGCGTGAATCATACTGGGCACACTTAGTATGATTAGTGGTCCCATGTGGAGATGGAACGATAACAGAAACGAAAACACTAATCACACCAAGTGGAACGAGTGTGAATCATACAGAGCAAACTTGGTATGATTAGTGTATTCGTTTCCGTTTACGTTCATTCTCCACATAGCACCACTAATTATACCAAGTGTGCTCAGTATGATTCACACTCGTTCCACTTGGTATGATTAGTGTATGCGCTTATGTTTTCGTTCCATCTCCACATGGCACTACTAATCATACCAAGTGTGCCCAGTATGATTCACGCTCGTTCCACTTGGTGTGATCAGTGTTTTCGCTTCTGTTTTCGTTCCATCCCCACATGGCACCACTAATCATACAAAGTGTTCCCAGTATGATTCACGCTCGTTCCACTTGGTGTGATCAGTGTTTTCGCTTCTGTTTTCGTTCCATGTCCACATGGCACCACTAATCATACCAAGTGTGTCCAGTATGATTCACGCTCGTTCCACTTGGTGTGATTAGTGTTTTCACTTCTGTTTTCGTTCCATCTCTACATGGCACCCCAAATCATACCAAGTGTGCCCAGTATGATTCACTCTCGTTCCACTTGGTGTGATTAGTGTTTTCGCTTCTGTTTTCGTTCCATCTCTACATGGCACTACTAATCATACCAAGTGTGCGCAGTATGATTCACACTCGTTCCACTTGGTGTGATTAGTGTTTTCGTTCCATCTCCACATGACACCACTAATCATACCAAGTGTGCCCAGTATGATTCACACTCGTTCCACTTGGTATGATTAGTGTTTTCGCTCCTGTTTTCGTTCCATCTCCACATGGCACCACTAATCATACCAAGTATGCCAAATATGATTCACGCTCGTTCCACTTGGTGTGATTAGTGTTTTCGCTTCTGTTTCCGTTCCATCTCCACATGGCACCCATAATCATACCAAATGTGCCCAGTATGATTCACACTCGTTCCACTTGGTGCGATTAGTGTTTTCGCTTCTGTTTTCGTTCAATCTCCACATGGCACCACTAATCATACCAGGTGTGCCCAGTATGATTCACGCTTGTTCCACTTGGTGTGATTAGTGTTTTCGTTCCATCTCCACATGACACCACTAATCATACCGAGTGTGCCTAGTATGATTCACACTCGTTCCACTTGGTGTGATTAGTGTTTTCGATTCTGTTTTCGTTCCATCTCCATATGACACCACTAATCATACCAAGTGTGCCCAGTATGATTCACGCTAGTTCCACTCGGTGTGATTAGTGTTTTCGCTTCTGTTTTCGTTCCATCTCCACATGGCACCCTTAATCACACCAAGTGTGCCCAGAATGATTCACACTCTTTCCACTAGGTTTGATTAGTGTTTTCATTTCTGTTTTCGTTCCATCTCCATATGGCACCACTAATCATACCAAGTGCGCCCAGTATGATTCACACTAGTTCCATTTTGTGTGATTAGTGTTTTCGCTTCTGTTTTCGTTCCATCTCCACATGGCACCCTAATCATACCAAGTGTGCCCAGTATGATTCACGCTCGTTCCACTTTGTGTGATTAGTGTTTTCGGTTCTGTTTTCGTTCCATCTCTACATGGCACCACTAATCATACCAAGTGTGCCCAGTATGATTCACGCTCGTTCCACTTGGTGTGATTAGTGTTTTCATTCCATTTCCACATGGCACCACCAATCATACCAAGTGTGCCCAGTATGATTCACGCTAGTTCCACTTGGTGTGAATAGTGTTGTCGCTTCTGTTTTCGTTCCATCTCTACATGGCACCACTAATCATACAAAGTGTGTCCAGTATGATTCACGCTCGTTCCACTTGGTGTGATTAGTGTTTTCGCTTCAGTTTTCGATCCATCTCCACATGGCACCACTAATTATACCAAGTGTGCCCAGTATGATTGACCCTCGTTCCACTTGGTGTGATTAGTGTTTTCGCTTCTGTTTTCGTTCCATCTCCACATGGCACCACCAATCATACCAAGTGTTCCCACTATGATTCACGCTCCTTCCACTTGGAGTGATTAGGGTTTTCGCTTCTGTTTTCGTTCCATCACTACATGACACCAGTAATCATACCAAGTGTGCCCAGTATGATTTACACTCATTCCACTTGGTGTGATTTGTGTTTTCGTTCCATCTCCACATGGCACCACTAATCATACCATGTGTGCCCAGTACGATTCACACTCGTTCCACTTGGTGTGATTAGTGTTTTCATTTCTGTTTTCGTTCAATCTCCTCATGGCATCACTAATCATACCAAGTGTGCCCAGTATGATTCACGCTCGTTCCACTTGGTGTGATTAGTGTTTTCATTCCATTTCCACATGGCACCACCAATCATACCAAGTGTGCCCAGTATGATTCACGCTAGTTCCACTTGGTGTGAATAGTGTTGTCGCTTCTGTTTTCGTTCCATCTCTACATGGCACCACTAATCATACAAAGTGTGTCCAGTATGATTCACGCTCGTTCCACTTGGTGTGATTAGTGTTTTCGCTTCTGTTTTCGATCCATCTCCACATGGCACCACTAATTATACCAAGTGTGCCCAGTATGATTGACCCTCGTTCCACTTGGTGTGATTAGTGTTTTCGCTTCTGTTTTCGTTCCATCTCCACATGGCACCACCAATCATACCAAGTGTTCCCAGTATGATTCACGCTCCTTCCACTTGGAGTGATTAGGGTTTTCGCTTCTGTTTTCGTTCCATCACTACATGACACCAGTAATCATACCAAGTGTGCCCAGTATGATTTACACTCATTCCACTTGGTGTGATTTGTGTTTTCGTTCCATCTCCACATGACACCATTAATCATACCAAGTGTGCCCATTATGATTCACACTCGTTCCACTTGGTGTGATTAGTGTTTTCGCTTCTGTTTCCGTTCCATGTCCACACGGCATCACTAATCATACCAAGTATGCCCATGATTTACACTCGTTCCACTAGGTGTGATTAGTGTTTTCGTTTCTGTTTTCGTTCCATCTCCACATGGCACCATTCATCATACCAAGTGTGCCCAGTATGATTCACACTCATTCCACTTGGTGTGATTAGTGTTTTCGCTTCTGTTTTCGTTCCTTCTCTACATGGCACCACTAATCATACCAGGTGTGCCCAGTATGATTCACGCTTGTTCCACTTGGTGTGATTAGTGTTTTCGTTCCATCTCCCCATGACACCACTAATCATACCGAGTGTGCCTAGTATGATTCACACTCGTTCCACTTGGTGTGATTAGTGTTTTCGATTCTGTTTTCGTTCCATCTCCATATGACACCACTAATCATACCAAGTGTGCCCAGTATGATTCACGCTAGTTCCACTCGGTGTGATTAGTGTTTTCGCTTCTGTTTTCGTTCCATCTCCACATGGCACCCTTAATCACACCAAGTGTGCCCAGAATGATTCACACTCTTTCCACTAGGTTTGATTAGTGTTTTCATTTCTGTTTTCGTTCCATCTCCATATGGCACCACTAATCATACCAAGTGTGCCCAGTATGATTCACACTAGTTCCATTTTGTGTGATTAGTGTTTTCGCTTCTGTTTTCGTTCCATCTCCACATGGCACCCTAATCATACCAAGTGTGCCCAGTATGATTCACGCTCATTCCACTTTGTGTGATTAGTGTTTTCGGTTCTGTTTTCGTTCCATCTCTACATGGCACCACTAATCATACCAAGTGTGCCCAGTATGATTCACGCTCGTTCCACTTGGTGTGATTAGTGTTTTCATTCAATTTCCACATGGCACCACCAATCATACCAAGTGTGCCCAGTATGATTCACGCTAGTTCCACTTGGTGTGAATAGTGTTGTCGCTTCTGTTTTCGTTCCATCTCTACATGGCACCACTAATCATACAAAGTGTGTCCAGTATGATTCACGCTCGTTCCACTTGGTGTGATTAGTGTTTTCGCTTCTGTTTTCGATCCATCTCCACATGGCACCACTAATTATACCAAGTGTGCCCAGTATGATTGACCCTCGTTCCACTTGGTGTGATTAGTGTTTTCGCTTCTGTTTTCGTTCCATCTCCACATGGCACCACCAATCATACCAAGTGTTCCCAGTATGATTCACGCTCCTTCCACTTGGAGTGATTAGGGTTTTCGCTTCTGTTTTCGTTCCATCACTACATGACACCAGTAATCATACCAAGTGTGCCCAGTATGATTTACACTCATTCCACTTGGTGTGATTTGTGTTTTCGTTCCATCTCCACATGACACCATTAATCATACCAAGTGTGCCCAGTATGATTCACACTCGTTCCACTTGGTGTGATTAGTGTTTTCGCTTCTGTTTCCGTTCCATGTCCACACGGCATCACTAATCATACCAAGTATGCCCATGATTTACACTCGTTCCACTAGGTGTGATTAGTGTTTTCGTTTCTGTTTTCGCTCCATCTCCACATGGCACCATTCATCATACCAAGTGTGCCCAGTATGATTCACACTCATTCCACTTGGTGTGATTAGTGTTTTCGCTTCTGTTTTCGTTCCTTCTCTACATGGCACCACTAATCATACCAGGTGTGCCCAGTTTGATTCACGCTCGTTCCAGTTGGTGTGATTAGTGTTTTCGTTACATCTCCACATGGCACCACTAATCATACCATGTGTGCCCAGTATGATTCACACTCGTTCCACTTGGTGTGATTAGTGTTTTCATTTCTGTTTTCGTTCAATCTCCTCATGGCATCACTAATCATACCAAGTGTGCCCAGTATGATTCACAATCGTTCCACTTGGTGTGATTAGTGTTTTCGCTTCTGTTTTCGGTCCATCTCCACATCGCACCACTAATCATACCAAGTGTGCCCAGTATGATTCACGCTCGTTCTACTTGGTGTGATTAGTGTTTTCATTTCTGTTTTCATTCCATCCCCACATGGCACCACTAGTCATACCAAGTGTGCCCAGTATGATTCACAATCGTTCCACTTGGTGTGATTAGTGTTTTCGCTTCTGTTTTCGTTCCATCTCCACATGGCACCACTAATCATACGATGTGTGCCCAGTATGATTCACACTCGTTCCACTTGGTGTGATTAGTGTTTTCATTTCTGTTTTCATTCCATCCCCACATGGCACCACTAGTCATACCAAGTGTGCCCAGTATGATTCACACTCATTCCATTTTGTGTGATTAGTGTTTTCGCTTCTGTTTTCGTTTCATCTCTATATGGGCACCACTAATCATACCAAGTGCGTCCAGTATGATTCACACTCGTTCCACTTGGTGTGATTAGTGTTTTCGCTTCTGTTTTCATTCCATCTCCACATGGCACCAGTAATTATACCAAGTGTGCCCAGTATGATTCACACACGTTCCACTTAGTGTGATTATTGTTTTCGCTTCTGTTTTTGTTCCATATCCACATGGTACCACCAATCATACCAAGTGTGCCCAGTATGATTCACGCTCGTTCCACTTGGTGTGATTAGTGTTTTCCCTTCTAATTTCGTTCCATTTCCACATGACACCCCTAATAATACCAAGTGTGCCCAGTATGATTCGCGCTCGTTCCACTTAGTGTGATTAGTGTTTTCACTTCTGTTTTCATTCCATCTCCGCATGGCACCACTAATCATACTAGGTGTGCCTAGTATGATTCACGCTCATTCCAGATGGTGTGATTAGTGTTTTCGTTCCATCTCCACATGGTACCACTAATCATACCAAGTGTGCCCAGTATGATTCACACTCGTTCCACTTGGTGTGATTAGTGTTTTCGCTTCTGTTTTCGTTCCATCTCCACATGGCACCACTAATCATACCAAGTGTGTCCAGTATGATTCACGCTCGTTCCACTTGGCGTGATTAGTGTTTTCGTTTCTGTTTTCGTTCCATCTCCACATGGCACCATTAATCATACCAAGTGTGCTCAGTATGATTCACACTCGTTCCGTTTTGTGTGATTAGTATTTTCGCTTATGTTTTCGTTTCATCTACAAATGGCCACAACTAATCATACCAAGTGCGTCCAGTATGATTCACACTCGTTCCACTTGGTGTGATTAGTGTTTTCGCTTTTGTTTTCGTTCCATCTCCACATGGCACCACTAATCATGCCAAGTGTGCCCAGTATGATTCACACACGTTCCACTTTGTGTGATTAGTGTTTTCATTTCTGTTTTCGTTCCATCTCCACATGGCACCACTAATCATGCCAAGTGTGCCCAGTATGATTCACACACGTTCCACTTTGTGTGATTAGTGTTTTCATTTCTGTTTTCGTTCCATCTTCACATGGCACCACTAATCATACCAAGTGTGTCCAGTATGATTCACACTCGTTCCACTTGGCGTGATTAGTGTTTTCGTTTCTGTTTTCATTCCATCTCCACATGGCACCATTGATCATACCAAGTGTGCCCAGTATGATTCACACTCGTTCCGTTTTGTGTGGTTAGTATTTTCGCTTATGTTTTCGTTTCATCTACAAATGGCCACAACTAATCATACCAAGTGTGTCCAGTATGATTCACACTCGTTCGACTTGGTGTGATTAGTGTTTTCGCTTCTGTTTTCGTTCCATCTCCACATGGCACCACTAATCATGCCAAGTGTGCCCAGTATGATTCACACACGTTCCACTTTGTGTGATTAGTGTTTTCGCTTCTGTTTTTGTTCCATATCCACATGATACCACTAATCATACCAAGTGTCCCCAGTATGATTCACGCTCCTTCCACATGGTGTGATTAGTGTTTTCGCTTCTGTTTTCATTCCATCTCCACATGGCACCCCTAATCATACCAAGTGTGCCCAGTATGATTCACGCTCGTTCCACTTGGTGTGATTAGTGTTTTCGTTTCTGTTTTCGTTCCATCTCCACATGGCACCACTAATCATACCAAGTGTGTCCAGTATGATTCACGCCCGTTCCACTTGGTGTGATTAGTGTTTTCGTTTCTGTTTTTGTTCCATCTCCACATGGCACCACTAATCATACCAAGTGTGTCCAGTATGATTCACTCTCATTCCACTTGGTGTGATTAGTGTTTTCGCTTCTGTTTTCGTTCCATCTCCACATGGCACCACTAATCATACCAAGTGTGTCCAGTATGATTCACTCTCGTTCCACTTGGTGTGATTAGTGTTTTCGCTTCTGTTTTCGTTCCATCTCCACATGTCACCACTAATCATACCAAGTGTGCCCAGTATGATTCACACTCATTCCGTTTTGTGTGATTAGTGTTTTCGCTTCTATTTTCGTTCCATCTCCACATGGCACCACTAATCATACCAAGTGTACCCAGTATGATTCACACTCGTTTCACTTGGTTTGATTAGTGTTTTCGTTCCATCTCCACATGGCACCACTAATCATAACAAGTGTGCCCAGTATGATCCACACTCGTTCCACTTGGTGTGGTTAGTGTTTTCATTTCAATTTTCGTTCCATCTCCACGTGGCACCACTAATCATACCAAGTGTGCCCAGTATGATTCACCCTTGTTAGACTTGGTGTGATTAGTGTTTTTGTTTCTGTTTTCATTCCATCTCCACATGGTACCACTAATAATACCAACTGTGCCCAGTATGATTCACACTCATTCCGTTTTGTGTGATAAGTGTTTTCGCTTCTGTTTTCGTTTCATCTCTACATGGGCACCACCAATCATACCAAGTGCGTCCAGTATGATTCACACTCGTTCCACTTGGTGTGATTAGTGTTTTCGCTTCTGTTTTTGTTTCATCTCCACATGGCACCACTAATCATACCAAGTGTGCCCAGTATGATTCACACACGTTCCACTTTGTGTGATTATTGTTTTCGCTTCTGTTTTTGTTCGATATCCACATGGTACCACCAATCATACCAAGTGTGCCCAGTATGATTCATGCTCGTTCCACTTGGTCTGATAAGTTTTTTCTCTTCTGTTTTCGTTCCATCTCCACATGGCACCCCTAATCATACCAAGTGTGCCCAGTATGATTCACCCTCGTTCCACTAGGTTTGATTAGTGTTTTTGATTTTGTTTTCGTTCCATCTCCACATGGCACCACTAATCATACCAAATGTGTCCAGTATGATTCACGCTCGTTCCACTTGGCGTGATTAGTGTTTTCGTTTCTGTTTTCATTCCATCTCCACATGGCACCATTAATCATACCAAGTGTGCTCAGTATGATTCACACTCGTTCCGTTTTGTGTGATTAGTATTTTCGCTTATGTTTTCGTTTCATCTACAAATGGCCACAACTAATCATACCAAGTGCGTCCAGTATGATTTACACTCGTTCCACTTGGTGTGATTAGTGTTTTCGCCTTTGTTTTCGTTCCATCTCCACATGGCACCACTAATCATGCCAAGTGTGCCCAGTATGATTCACACACGTTCCACTTTGTGTGATTAGTGTTTTCATTTCTGTTTTCGTTCCATCTCCACATGACACCACTAATCATACCAAGTGTGCCCAGTATGATTCACACTCGTTCCACTTGGTGTGATTAGTGTTTTCGCTTCTGTTTTCGTTCCATCTTCACATGGCACCACTAATCATACCAAGTTTGTCCAGTATGATTCACACTCGTTCCACTTGGCGTGATTAGTGTTTTCGTTTCTGTTTTCATTCCATCTCCACATGGCACCATTGATCAAACCAAGTGTGCCCAGTATAATTCACACTCCTTCCGTTTTGTGTGGTTAGTATTTTCGCTTATGTTTTCGTTTCATCTACAAATGGCCACAACTAATCATACCAAGTGCGTCCAGTATGATTCACACTCGTTCGACTTGGTGTGATTAGTGTTTTCGCTTCTGTTTTCGTTCCATCTCCACATGGCACCACTAATCATGCCAAGTGTGCCCAGTATGATTCACACACGTTCCACTTTGTGTGATTAGTGTTTTCGCTTCTGTTTTTGTTCCATATCCACATGATACCACTAATCATACCAAGTGTCCCCAGTATGATTCACGCTCGTTCCACATGGTGTGATTAGTGTTTTCGCTTCTGTTTTCATTCCATCTCCACATGGCACCCCTAATCATACCAAGTTTGCCCAGTATGATTCACGCTCGTTCCACTTGGTGCGATTAGTGTTTTCGCTTCTGTTTTCGTTCCATCTCTACATGGCACCACTAATCATACCAAGTGTGCCGAGTATGATTCACACACGTTGCACTTTGTGCGATTATTGTTTTCGCTTCTGTTTTTATTCCATATTCATATGGTACCACCAATAATACAAAGTGTGCCCAGTATGATTCACGCTCGTTCCGTTTTATGTGATAAGTGTTTTCGCTTCTGTTTTCGTTTTATCTCCACACGGGCACCACTAATCATACCAAGTGCGTCCAGTATGATTCACACTCGTTCAACTTGGTGTGATTAGGGTTTTCGCTTCTGTTTTCGTTCCATCTCCATATGTCACCACTAATCATACCAACTGTGCCTAGTATGATTCACACACGTTGCACTTTGTGTGATTATTGTTTTTGCTTCTGTTCTTTTTCCATATCCACATGGTACCAGCAATTATACCAAGTGTGCCCAGTATGATTCACGCTCGTTCCACTTGGTGTGATTAGTGTTTTCCCTTCTGTTTTCGTTCCATCTCCACATGGCACCCCTAATCATACCAAGTGTGCCCAGTATGATTCACGCTCCTTCCACTTGGTGTGATTAGTGTTTTCGATTTTGTTTTCGTTCCATCTCCACATGGCACCACTAATCATACCAATTGTGTCCAGTTTGATTCACGCTCGTTCCACTTGGTGTGATTAGTGTTTTAGCTTCTGTTTTCGTTCCATCTCCACATGGCACCCCTAATCATACCAAGTGTGTCCAGTATGATTCACGCTCGTTCCACTTGGTGTGATTAGTGTTTTCGTTTCTGTTTTCCTTCCATCTCCACATGGCACCACTAATCATACCAAGTGTGTCCAGTATGATTCACGCTCGTTCCACTTGGTGTGATTAGTGTTTTCGTTTCTGTTTTTGTTCCATCTCCACATGGCACCACTAATCATACCAAGTGTGTCCAGTATGATTCACTCTCGTTCCACTTGGTGTGATTAGTGTTTTCGCTTCTGTTTTCGTTCCATCTCCACATGTCACCACTAATCATACCAAGTGTGCCCAGTATGATTCACACTCATTCCGTTTTGTGTGATTAGTGTTTTCGCTTCTGTTTTCGTTCCATCTCCACATGGCACCACTAATCATACCAAGTGTACCCAGTATGATTCACACTCGTTTCACTTGGTTTGATTAGTGTTTTCGTTCCATCTCCACATGGCACCACTAATCATACCAAGTGTGTCCAGTATGATTCACGCTCGTTCCACTTGGTGTGATTAGTGTTTTCGTTTCTGTTTTTGTTCCATCTCCACATGGCACCACTAATCATACCAAGTGTGTCCAGTATGATTCACGCTCGTTCCACTTGGTGTGATTAGTGTTTTCGTTTCTGTTTTCCTTCCATCTCCACATGGCACCACTAATCATACCAAGTGTGTCCAGTATGATTCACGCTCGTTCCACTTGGTGTGGTTAGTGTTTTCATTTCAATTTTCGTTCCATCTCCACGTGGCACCACTAATCATACCAAGTGTGCCCAGTATGATTCACCCTCGTTCCACTTGGTGTGATTAGTGCTTTTGTTTCTGTTTTCATTCCATCTCCACATGGTACCACTAATAATACCAACTGTGCCCAGTATGATTCACACTCATTCCGTTTTGTGTGATAAGTGTTTTCGCTTCTGTTTTCGTTTCATCTCTACATGGGCACCACCAAGCATACCAAGTGCGTCCAGTATGATTCACACTCGTTCCACTTGGTGTGATTAGTGTTTTCGCTTCTGTTTTTGTTTCATCTCCACATGGCACCACTAATCATACCAAGTGTGCCCAGTATGATTCACACACGTTCCACTTTGTGTGATTATTGTTTTCGCTACTGTTTTTGTTCGATATCCACATGGTACCACCAATCATACCAAGTGTGCCCAGTATGATTCATGCTCGTTCCACTTGGTGTGATAAGTGTTTTCTCTTCTGTTTTCGTTCCATCTCCACATGGCACCCCTAATCATACCAAGTGTGCCCAGTATGATTCACCCTCGTTCCACTAGGTTTGATTAGTGTTTTTGATTTTGTTTTCGTTCCATCTCCACATGGCACCACTAATCATACCAAATGTGTCCAGTATGATTCACGCTCGTTCCACTTGGCGTGATTAGTGTTTTCGCTTCTGTTTTCGTTCCATTTCCACTTGGGACCCCTAATCATACCAAGTGTGCCCAGTATGATTCACGCTCGTTCCACTTTTTGTAATTAGAGTTTTCGCTTCTGTTTTCGTTCCAGCTCTACATGGCACCACTAATCATACCAAGTGTGCTCAGCATGATTTACGCTCGTTCAACTTGGTGTGATTAGTGTTTTCGTTCCATCTCCACATGGCACCACTAATCATACCAAGTGTGCCCAGTATGATTCACGCTCGTGCCACTGGGTGTGATTAGTATTTTCGCTTCTGTTTTCGTTCCATCACCACATGGCACCACTAATCATACAAGTGTGTCCAGTATGATTCACGCTCGTTCCACTTGGTGTGATTAGTGTTTTCGCTTCTGTTTTCGTTCCATCTCTGCATGGCTTCCCTAATCATACCAACTGTTCCCAGTGTGATTCACGCTCGTTCCACTTGGTGTGATTAGTGTTTTCGCTTCTGTTTTCGTTCCATCTCCACATGGCACCACTAATCATACCAGGTGTGCCCAGTATGATTCACGCTCGTTCCACTTGGTGTGATTAGTGTTTTCGTTCCATCTCCACATGGCACCACTAATCATACTAAGTGTGCCCAGTATGATTCACACTCGTTCCACTTGGTTTGATTAGTGTTTTCATTTCTGTTTTCGTTCCATCTCCACATGGCACCACTAATCATACCAAGTGTACTCAGTATGATTCACACTCGTTCCACTTTGTGAGATTAGTGTTTTCGTTTCTGTTTTCGTTCCAGCTCCACATGGCAGCACTAATCATGCCAAGTGTGCTCAGTATGATTCACCCTCGTTCCACTTGGTGTGAGTAGTGTTTTCATTCCATCTCCACATGGCACCATTAATCATACCAAGTGTGCCCAGTATGATTTACACTCGTTCCACTTGGTGTGATTAGTGTTTTCGCTTCTGTTTTCGTTCCATCTCCACATGGCACCACTAATCGTACCAAGTGTGCCCAGTATGATTCACCCTCGTTCCACTTGGTGCGATTAGTGTTTTCGTTTATGTTTTCATTCCATCTCCACATGGCTCCACTAATCATACCAAGTGTGGCCAGTATGATTCACACTCATTCCGTTTTGTGTGATCAGTGTTTTCGCTTCTATTTTCGTTTCATCTCCACATGGGCACCACTAATATTACCAAGTTCGTCCAGTATGATTCAAAGTCGTTCCAGTTGGTGTGATTAGTGCTTTCACTTATGTTTTCGTTCCATCTCCACATGGCAACACTAATCATTCCAAGTGTGCCCAGTATGATTCACACACATTCCACTTTGCGTGATTATTGTTTTCGCTACTGTTTTTATTGCATATCCACATGGTACCACCAATCATACCAAGTGTGCCCAGTATGATTCACGCTCGTTCCACTTGGTGTGATCAGTGTTTTTCCTTCTGTTTTCGGTCCATCTCCACATGACCCCCCTAATCATACCAAGTGTGCCCAGTATGGTTCACGCTCGTTCCACTTAGTGTGATTAGTGTTTTCGATTTTGTTTTCGTTCCATCTCCACATGGCACCACTAATCATACCAAGTGTGTCGAGTATGATTCAAACTCGTTCCACTTGGTGTGATTAGTGTTTTCGATTCTGTTTTCGTTCCATCTCCATATGGCACCACTAATCACACCAAGCGTGCCCAGTATGATTCACACACGTTGCACTCTGTGTGATTATTGTTTTCGCTTTTGGTTTGATCCATATGGAACTACCAATCATACCAAGCGTGCCCAGTATGATTCACGCTCGTTCCACTTGGTGTGATTAGTGTTTTTGCTTCTGTTTTCGTTCCATCTCCACTTGGCACCACTAATCATACCAAGTGTGCACAGTATGATTCACACTCGTTCCATTTGGTTTGATTACTGTTTTCATTTATGTTTTCGTTCCATCTCCACATGGCACCACTAATCATACCAAGTGTGCCCAGTATGATTCACACCCGTTCCACTTTGTGTGATTAGTGTTTTCGCTTCTGTTTTCGTTCCATCTCCACATGGCATCACTAATCATACCAACTGTGCCCAGTATGATTCACCCTCGTTCCACTTGGTGTGATTAGTGTTTTCGTTTCATTCTTCATTCCATCTCCACATGGCACCACTAATCATACCAAGTGTGCCCAGTATGATTCACACTCATTCTGTTTTGTGTGATTAGTGTTTTCGCTTCTGTTTTCGTTTCATCTCCACATGAGCACCACTAATCATACCAAGAGCGTCCAGTATGATTCACGCTCGTTCCACTTGGTGTGATTAGTGTTTTCGCCTCTATTTCCGTTCCATCAGTATATGGCACCCCTAATAATACCAAGTGTTCCCAGTAGGATTCACGCTCGTTCCACTTGGTTTGACTAGTGTTTTCGCTTTTGTTTTAGTTCTCTCTCCACATGGCGCCACTAATCATACCAGGTGTGCCCAGTATGATTTACGCTCGTTCCACTTGGTGTGATTAGTGTTTTCGTTCCATCTCCACATGGCACCACTAATCATACCAAGTGTGCCCAGTATGATTCACACTCGTTCCACTTGGTGTGATTAGTGTTTTCATTTCTGTTTTCGTTCCATCTCCACATGGCACCACTAATCATACCAAGTGTGCCCAGTGTGATTCACACCCGTTCCACTTTGTGTGATTAGTGTTTTCGCTTCTGTTTTCGTTCCATCTCCACATGGCACCACTAATCATACCAACTGTGCCCAGTATGATTCACCCTCGTTCCACTTGGTGTGATTAGTGTTTTCGTTTCATTCTTCATTCCATCTCCACATGGCACCACTAATCATACCAAGTGTGCCCAGTATGATTCACACTCATTCTGTTTTGTGTGATTAGTGTTTTCGCTTCTGTTTTCGTTTCATCTCCATATGAGCACCACTAATCATACCAAGAGCGTCCAGTATGATTCACGCTCGTTCCACTTGGTGTGATTAGTGTTTTCGCCTCTGTTTCCGTTCCATCAGTATATGGCACCCCTAATAATACCAAGTGTTCCCAGTAGGATTCACGCTCGTTCCACTTGGTTTGACTAGTGTTTTCGCTTCTGTTTTCGTTCTCTCTCCACATGGCGCCACTAATCATACCAGGTGTGCCCAGTATGATTTACGCTCGTTCCACTTGGTGTGATTAGTGTTTTCGTTCCATCTCCACATGGCACCACTAATCATACCAAGTGTGCCCAGTATGATTCACACTCGTTCCACTTGGTGTGATTAGTGTTTTCATTTCTGTTTTCGTTCCATCTCCACATGGCACCACTAATCATACCAAGTGTGCCCAGTATGATTCACACCTGTTCCACTTTGTGTGATTTGTGTTTTCGCTTCTGTTTTCGTTCCATCTCCACATGGCACCACTAATCATACCAACTGTGCCCAGTATGATTCACCCTCGTTCCACTTGGTGTGATTAGTGTTTTCGTTTCATTTTTCATTCCATCTCCACATGGCACCACTAATCATACCAAGTGTGTCCAGTATGATTCACGCTCGTTCCACTTGGTGTGATTAGTGTTTTCGTTTCTGTTTTCGTTCCATCTCCACATGGCACCATTAATCATACCTAGTGTTCCCAGTATGATTCACGATCGTTCCACTTGGTGTGATTAGTGCTTTTGCTTCTGTTTTCGTTCCATCTCCACTTGGCACCACTAATCATACCAAGTGTGCACAGTATGATTCACACTCGTTCCACTTGGTTTGATTACTGTTTTCATTTATGTTTTCGTTCCATCTCCACATGGCACCACCAATCATACCAAGTGTGCCCAGTATGATTCAAACCCGTTCCACTTGGTGTGATTAGTGTTTTCGCTTCTGTTTTCGTTCCATCTCCACATGGCATCACTAATCATACCAACTGTGCCCAGTATGATTCACCCTCGTTCCACTTGGTGTGATTAGTGTTTTCGTTTCATTCTTCATTCCATCTCCACATGGCACCACTAATCATACCAAGTGTGCCCAGTATGATTCACACTCATTCCGTTTTGTGTGATCAGTGTTTTCGCTTCCGTTTTCGCTTCATCTCCACATGGGCACCACTAATCATACCAAGTGTGCCCAGTATGATTCACACACGTTCCAGTTTGCGTGATTATTGTTTTCGCTTCTGTTTTTATTGCATATCCACATGGTGCCACCAATCATACCAAGTGTGCCCAGTATGATTCACCCTCGTTCCACTTGGGGTGATAAATGTTTTCGTTTATGTTTTCATTCCATCCCAACATGGCACCACTAATCATACCAAGTGTGCCCAGTGTGATTCACACCCGTTCCACTTTGTGTGATTAGTGTTTTCGCTTCTGTTTTCGTTCCATCTCCACATGGCACCACTAATCATACCAACTGTGCCCAGTATGATTCACCCTCGTTCCACTTGGTGTGATTAGTGTTTTCGTTTCATTCTTCATTCCATCTCCACATGGCACCACTAATCATACCAAGTGTGCCCAGTATGATTCACACTCATTCTGTTTTGTGTGATTAGTGTTTTCGCTTCTGTTTTCGTTTCATCTCCATATGAGCACCACTAATCATACCAAGAGCGTCCAGTATGATTCACGCTCGTTCCACTTGGTGTGATTAGTGTTTTCGCCTCTGTTTCCGTTCCATCAGTATATGGCACCCCTAATAATACCAAGTGTTCCCAGTAGGATTCACGCTCGTTCCACTTGGTTTGACTAGTGTTTTCGCTTCTGTTTTCGTTCTCTCTCCACATGGCGCCACTAATCATACCAGGTGTGCCCAGTATGATTTACGCTCGTTCCACTTGGTGTGATTAGTGTTTTCGTTCCATCTCCACATGGCACCACTAATCATACCAAGTGTGCCCAGTATGATTCACACTCGTTCCACTTGGTGTGATTAGTGTTTTCATTTCTGTTTTCGTTCCATCTCCACATGGCACCACTAATCATACCAAGTGTGCCCAGTATGATTCACACCTGTTCCACTTTGTGTGATTTGTGTTTTCGCTTCTGTTTTCGTTCCATCTCCACATGGCACCACTAATCATACCAACGGTGCCCAGTATGATTCACCCTCGTTCCACTTGGTGTGATTAGTGTTTTCGTTTCATTTTTCATTCCATCTCCACATGGCACCACTAATCATACCAAGTGTGTCCAGTATGATTCACGCTCGTTCCACTTGGTGTGATTAGTGTTTTCGTTTCTGTTTTCGTTCCATCTCCACATGGCACCATTAATCATACCTAGTGTTCCCAGTATGATTCACGATCGTTCCACTTGGTGTGATTAGTGTTTTTGCTTCTGTTTTCGTTCCATCTCCACTTGGCACCACTAATCATACCAAGTGTGCACAGTATGATTCACACTCGTTCCACTTGGTTTGATTACTGTTTTCATTTATGTTTTCGTTCCATCTCCTCATGGCACCACTAATCATACCAAGTGTGCCCAGTATGATTCAAACCCGTTCCACTTGGTGTGATTAGTGTTTTCGCTTCTGTTTTCGTTCCATCTCCACATGGCATCACTAATCATACCAACTGTGCCCAGTATGATTCACCCTCGTTCCACTTGGTGTGATTAGTGTTTTCGTTTCATTCTTCATTCCATCTCCACATGGCACCACTAATCATACCAAGTGTGCCCAGTATGATTCACACTCATTCTGTTTTGTGTGATTAGTGTTTTCGCTTCTGTTTTCGTTTCATCTCCACATGAGCACCACTAATCATACCAAGAGCGTCCAGTATGATTCACGCTCGTTCCACTTGGTGTGATTAGTGTTTTCGCCTCTATTTCCGTTCCATCAGTATATGGCACCCCTAATAATACCAAGTGTTCCCAGTAGGATTCACGCTCGTTCCACTTGGTTTGACTAGTGTTTTCGCTTTTGTTTTAGTTCTCTCTCCACATGGCGCCACTAATCATACCAGGTGTGCCCAGTATGATTTACGCTCGTTCCACTTGGTGTGATTAGTGTTTTCGTTCCATCTCCACATGGCACCACTAATCATACCAAGTGTGCCCAGTATGATTCACACTCGTTCCACTTGGTGTGATTAGTGTTTTCATTTCTGTTTTCGTTCCATCTCCACTTGGCACCACTAATCATACCAAGTGTGCACAGTATGATTCACACTCGTTCCACTTGGTTTGATTACTGTTTTCATTTATGTTTTCGTTCCATCTCCACATGGCACCACTAATCATACCAAGTGTGCCCAGTATGATTCAAACCCGTTCCACTTGGTGTGATTAGTGTTTTCGCTTCTGTTTTCGTTCCATCTCCACATGGCACCACTAATCATACCAACTGTGCCCAGTATGATTCACCCTCGTTCCACTTGGTGTGATTAGTGTTTTCGTTTCATTCTTCATTCCATCTCCACATGGCACCACTAATCATACCAAGTGTGCCCAGTATGATTCACACTCATTCCGTTTTGTGTGATCAGTGTTTTCGCTTCCGTTTTCGCTTCATCTCCACATGGGCACCACTAATCATACCAAGTGTGCCCAGTATGATTCACACACGTTCCAGTTTGCGTGATTATTGTTTTCGCTTCTGTTTTTATTGCATATCCACATGGTGCCACCAATCATACCAAGTGTGCCCAGTATGATTCACCCTCGTTCCACTTGGGGTGATAAATGTTTTCGTTTATGTTTTCATTCCATCCCAACATGGCACCACTAATCATACCAAGTGTGCCCAGTATGATTCACACTCATTCCGTTTTGTGTGATCAGTGTTTTCGCTTCCGTTTTTGTTTCATCTCCACATGGGTACCACTAATATTACAAAGTGCGTCCAGTATGATTCAAACTCGTTCCACTTGGTGTGATTAGTGTTTTCGCTTCTGTTTTTGTTCCATCTCCACATGGCACCAGTAATCATACCAAGTGTACCCAGTATGATTCACTCACGTTCCACATTGCGTGATTATTATTTTCGCTTCTGTTTTTATTGCATATCCACATGGTACCACCAATCATACCAAGTGTGTCCAGTATGATTCACGCTCGTTCCACTTGGTGTGATTAGTGTTTTCGCTTCTGTTTTCGTTCTATCTCGACATGGCACCATTAATCATACCTAGTGTTCCCAGTATGATTCACGCTCGTTCCACTTGGTGTGATTAGTGTTTTCGTTTCTGTTTTCGTTCCATCACCACATGGCATCACTAATCATACCAAGTGTCTCCAGTATGATTCACGCTCGTTCCACTTGGTGTGATTAGTGTTTTCATTTCTGTTTTCGTTCCATCTCCACATGGCACCATTAATCATACCTAGTGTTCCCAGTATGATTCACGCTCGTTCCACTTGGTGTGATTAGTGTTTTTACTTTTGTTTTCGTTCCATCTCCACATGGCACCACTAATCATACCAACTGTGCCCAGTATGATTCACCCTCGTTCCACTTGGTGTGATTAGTGTTTTCGTTTCATTTTTCATTCCATCTCCACATGGCACCACTAATCATACCAAGTGTGTCCAGTATGATTCACGCTCGTTCCACTTGGTGTGATTAGTGTTTTCGTTTCTGTTTTCGTTCCATCACCACATGGCACCATTAATCATACCTAGTGTTCCCAGTATGATTCACGATCGTTCCACTTGGTGTGATTAGTGTTTTTGCTTCTGTTTTCGTTCCATCTCCACTTGGCACCACTAATCATACCAAGTGTGCACAGTATGATTCACACTCGTTCCACTTGGTTTGATTACTGTTTTCATTTATGTTTTCGTTCCATCTCCACATGGCACCACTAACCATACCAAGTGTGCCCAGTATGATTCAAACCCGTTCCACTTTGTGTGATTAGTGTTTTCGCTTCTGTTTTCGTTCCATCTCCACATGGCATCACTAATCATACCAACTGTGCCCAGTATGATTCACCCTCGTTCCACTTGGTGTGATTAGTGTTTTCGTTTCATTCTTCATTCCATCTCCACATGGCACCACTAATCATACCAAGTGTGCCCAGTATGATTCACACTCATTCTGTTTTATGTGATTAGTGTTTTCGCTTCTGTTTTCGTTTCATCTCCACATGAGCACCACTAATCATACCAAGAGCGTCCAGTATGATTCACGCTCGTTCCACTTGGTGTGATTAGTGTTTTCGCCTCTATTTCCGTTCCATCAGTATATGGCACCCCTAATAATACCAAGTGTTCCCAGTAGGATTCACGCTCGTTCCACTTGGTTTGACTAGTGTTTTCGCTTTTGTTTTAGTTCTCTCTCCACATGGCGCCACTAATCATACCAGGTGTGCCCAGTATGATTTACGCTCGTTCCACTTGGTGTGATTAGTGTTTTCGTTCCATCTCTACATGGCACCACTAATCATACCAAGTGTGCCCAGTATGATTCACACTCGTTCCACTTGGTGTGATTAGTGTTTTCATTTCTGTTTTCGTTCCATCTCCACATGGCACCACTAATCATACCAAGTGTGCCCAGTATGATTCACACTCATTCCGTTTTGTGTGATCAGTGTTTTCGCTTCCGTTTTCGCTTCATCTCCACATGGGCACCACTAATCATACCAAGTGTGCCCAGTATGATTCACACACGTTCCAGTTTGCGTGATTATTGTTTTCGCTTCTGTTTTTATTGCATATCCACATGGTGCCACCAATTATACCAAGTGTGCCCAGTATGATTCACCCTCGTTCCACTTGGGGTGATAAATGTTTTCGTTTATGTTTTCATTCCATCCCAACATGGCACCACTAATCATACCAAGTGTGCCCAGTATGATTCACACTCATTCCGTTTTGTGTGATCAGTGTTTTCGCTTCCGTTTTTGTTTCATCTCCACATGGGTACCACTAATATTACCAAGTGCGTCCAGTATGATTCAAACTCGTTCCACTTGGTGTGATTAGTGTTTTCGCTTCTGTTTTTGTTCCATCTCCACATGGCACCAGTAATCATACCAAGTGTACCCAGTATGATTCACTCACGTTCCACTTTGCGTGATTATTATTTTCGCTTCTGTTTTTATTGCATATCCACATGGTACCACCAATCATACCAAGTGTGTCCAGTATGATTCACGCTCGTTCCACTTGGTGTGATTAGTGTTTTCGCTTCTGTTTTCGTTCTATCTCGACATGGCACCATTAATCATACCTAGTGTTCCCAGTATGATTCACGCTCGTTCCACTTGGTGTGATTAGTGTTTTCGTTTCTGTTTTCGTTCCATCACCACATGGCATCACTAATCATACCAAGTGTCTCCAGTATGATTCACGCTCGTTCCACTTGGTGTGATTAGTGTTTTCATTTCTGTTTTCGTTCCATCTCCACATGGCACCATTAATCATACCTAGTGTTCCCAGTATGATTCACGCTCGTTCCACTTGGTGTGATTAGTGTTTTTACTTCTGTTTTCGTTCCATCTCCACATGGCACCACTAATCATACCAAGTGTGCACAGTATGATTCACACTCGTTCCACTTGGTTTGATTATTGTTTTCATTTATGTTTTCGTTCCATCTCCACATGGCACCACTAATCATACCTAGTGTGCCCAGTATGATTCACACCCGTTCCACTTTGTGTGATTAGTGTTTTCGCTTCTGTTTTCGTTCCATCTCCACATGGCACCACTAATCATACCAACTGTGCCCAGTATGATTCACCCTCGTTCCACTTGGTGTGATTAGTGTTTTCGTTTCATTTTTCCTTCCATCTCCACATGGCACCACTAATCATACCAAGTGTGCCCAGTATGATTCACACTCATTCCGTTTTGTGTGATCAGTGTTTTCGCTTCCGTTTTTGTTTCATCTCCACATGGGTACCACTAATATTACCAAGTGCGTCCAGTATGATTCAAACTCGTTCCACTTGGTGTGATTAGTGTTTTCGCTTCTGTTTTTGTTCCATCTCCACATGGCACCAGTAATCATACCAAGTGTACCCAGTATGATTCACTCACGTTCCACTTTGCGTGATTATTATTTTCGCTTCTGTTTTTATTGCATATCCACATGGTACCACCAATCATACCAAGTGTGTCCAGTATGATTCACGCTCGTTCCACTTGGTGTGATTAGTGTTTTCGCTTCTGTTTTCGTTCTATCTCGACATGGCACCATTAATCATACCTAGTGTTCCCAGTATGATTCACGCTCGTTCCACTTGGTGTGATTAGTGTTTTCGTTTCTGTTTTCGTTCCATCACCACATGGCATCACTAATCATACCAAGTGTCTCCAATATGATTCACGCTCGTTCCACTTGGTGTGATTAGTGTTTTCATTTCTGTTTTCGTTCCATCTCCACATGGCACCATTAATCATACCTAGTGTTCCCAGTATGATTCACGCTCGTTCCACTTGGTGTGATTAGTGTTTTTGCTTCTGTTTTCGTTCCATCTCCACATGGCACCACTAATCAAACCAAGTGTGCACAGTATGATTCACACTCGTTCCACTTGGTTTGATTTTTGTTTTCATTTACGTTTTCGTTCCATCTCCACATGGCACCACTAATCATACCTAGTGTGCCCAGTATGATTCACACCCGTTCCACTTTGTGTGATTAGTGTTTTCGCTTCTGTTTTCGTTCCATCTCCACATGGCACCACTAATCATACCAACTGTGCCCAGTATGATTCACCCTCGTTCCACTTGGTGTGATTAGTGTTTACGTTTCATTTTTCCTTCCATCTCTACATGGCATCACTAATCATACCAAGTGTGCCCAGTATGATTCACACTCATTCTGTTTTGTGTGATTAGTGTTTTCGCTTCTGTTTTCGTTTCATCTCCACATGAGCACCACTAATCATACCAAGAGCGTCCAGTATGATTCACGCTCGTTCCACTTGGTGTGATTAGTGTTTTCGCCTCTATTTCCGTTCCATCAGTATATGGCACCCCTAATAATACCAAGTGTTCCCAGTAGGATTCACGCTCGTTCCACTTGGTTTGACTAGTGTTTTCGCTTCTGTTTTCGTTCCCTCTCCACATGGCGCCACTAATCATACCAGGTGTGCCCAGTATGATTTACGCTCGTTCCACTTGGTGTGATTAGTGTTTTCGTTCCATCTCCACATGGCACCACTAATCATACCTAGTGTGCCCAGTATGATTCACACTCATTCCGTTTTGTGTGATCAGTGTTTTCGCTTCCGTTTTCGCTTCATCTCCACATGGGCACCACTAATCATACCAAGTGTGCCCAGTATGATTCACACACGTTCCACTTTGCGTGATTATTGTTTTCGCTTCTGATTTTATTGCATATCCACATGGTGCCACCAATCATACCAAGTGTGCCCAGTATGATTCACCCTCGTTCCACTTGGGGTGATAAATGTTTTCGTTTCTGTTTTCATTCCATCCCCACATGGCACCACTAATCATACCAAGTGTGCCCAGTATGATTCACACTCATTCCGTTTTGTGTGATCAGTGTTTTCACTTCCGTTTTCGTTTCATCTCCACATGGGTACCACTAATATTACCAAGTGCGTCCAGTATGATTCAAACTCGTTCCACTTGGTGTGATTAGTGTTTTCGTTTCTGTTTTTGTTCCATCTCCACATGGCACCACTAATCATACCAAGTGTACCCAGTATGATTCACTCACGTTCCACTTTGCGTGATTATTATTTTCGCTTCTGTTTTTATTGCATATCCACATGGTACCACCAATCATACCAAGTGTGTCCAGTATGATTCACGCTCGTTCCACTTGGTGTGATTAGTGTTTTCGCTTCTGTTTTCGTTCTATCTCGACATGGCACCATTAATCATACCTAGTGTTCCCAGTATGATTCACGCTCGTTCCACTTGGTGTGATTAGTGTTTTCGTTTCTGTTTTCGTTCCATCACCACATGGCACCACTAATCATACCAAGTGTGTCCAGTATGATTCACGCTCGTTCCACTTGGTGTGATTAGTGTTTTCATTTATGTTTTCGTTCCATCTCCGCATGGCACCATTAATCATACCTAGTGTTCCCAGTATGATTCACGCTCGTTCCACTTGGTGTGATTAGTGTTTTTGCTTCTGTTTTCGTTCCATCTCCACATGGCACCACTAATCATACCAAGTGTGCACAGTATGATTCACACTCGTTCCACTTGGTTTGATTACTGTTTTCATTTATGTTTTCGTTCCATCTCCACATGGCACCACTAATCATACCTAGTGTGCCCAGTATGATTCACACCCGTTCCACTTTATGTGATTAGTGTTTTCGCTTCTGTTTTCGTTTCATCTCCACATGGCACCACTAATCATACCAACTGTGCCCGGTATGATTCACCCTCGTTCCACTTGGTGTGATTAGTGTTTTCGTTTCATTTTTCCTTCCATCTCCACATGACACCACTAATCATACCAAGTGTGCCCAGTATGATTCACACTCATTCTGTTTTGTGTGATTAGTGTTTTCGCTTCTGTTTTCGTTTCATCTCCACATGAGCACCACTAATCATACCAAGAGCGTCCAGTATGATTCACGCTCGTTCCACTTGGTGTGATTAGTGTTTTCGCCTCTATTTCCGTTCCATCAGTATATAGCACCCCTAATAATACCAAGTGTTCCCAGTAGGATTCACGCTCGTTCCACTTGGTTTGACTAGTGTTTTCGCTTCTGTTTTCGTTCCCTCTCCACATGCCACCACTAATCATACCAGGTGTGCCCAGTATGATTTACGCTCGTTCCACTTGGTGTGATTAGTGTTTTCGTTCCATCTCCACATGGCACCACTAATCATACCAAGTGTGCCCAGTATGATTCACACTCGTTCCACTTGGTGTGATTAGTGTTTTCATTTCTGTTTTCGTTCCATCTCCACATGGCACCACTAATCATACCAAGTGTGCCCAGTATGATTCACACTCGTTCCCCTTGGTGTGATTAGTGTTTTCGCTTCTGTTTTCGTTCCATCTCCGCATGGCACCACTAATCATACCAAGTGTGCCCAGTATGAGTCACCCTCGTTCCACTTGGGGTGATTAATGTTTCCGTTTCTGCTTTCATTCCATCTCCACATGGCACCACTAATCATACCAAGTGTGCCCAGTATGATTCACACTCATTCCGTTTTGTGTGATCAGTGTTTTCGCTTCCGTTTTCGTTTCATCTCCACATGGGCACCACTAATCATACCAAGTGTGCCCAGTATGTTTCACACACGTTCCACTTTGCGTGATTAAATTTTTGGCTTATGTTTTTATTGCATATCCACATGGTACCACCAATCATACCAAGTGTGCCCAGTATGATTCACGCTCGTTCCATTTGGTGTGATTAGTGTTTTCCCTTCTGTTTTCGGTCCATCTCCACTTGGCCCCCCTAATCATACCAAGTGTGCCCAGTATGGTTCACGCTCGTTCCACTTTGTGTGATTAGTGTTTTCAATTTTGTTTTCGTTCCATCTCCACATGACACCACTAATCATACCAAGTGTGTCCAGTATGATTCACACTCGTTCCACTTGGTGTGATTAGTGTTTTCGCTTCTGTTTTCGTTCTATCTCCATATGGCAGCACTAATCATGCCAAGTGTGCTCAGTATGATTCACCCTCGTTCCACTTGGTGTGATTAGTGTTTTCGTTCCATCTCCACATGGCACCACTAATCATACCAAATGTGCCCAGTATGATTTACACTCGTTCCACTTGGTGTGACTAGTGTTTTCGCTTCTGTTTTCGTTCTATATCCACATGGCACCACTAATCATACCAAGTGTGCCCAGTATGATTCACCCTCGTTCCACTTGGTGTGATTAGTGTTTTCGTTTAAGTTTTCATTCCATCTCCACATGGCACCACTAATCATACCAAGTGTGCCCAGTACGATTCACACTCGTTCCGTTTTGTGTGATCAGTGTTTTCGCTTCTGTTTTCGTTTCATCTCCACATGGGCACCACTAATATTACCAAGTGCTTCCAGTATGATTCAAACTCGTTCCACTTGGTGTGATTAGTGTTTTCGCTTCTGTTTTCGTTCCATCTCCACATGGCACCACTAATCATACCAAGTGTGCCCAGTATGATTCACACACGTTCCACTTTGCGTGATTATTGTTTTCGCTTTTGTTTTTATTGCATATCCACATGGTAACACCAATCATACCAAGTGTGCCCAGTATAATTCACGCTCGTTCCACTTGGTGTGATTATTGTTTTTCCTTCTGTTTTCGGTCCATCTCCACATGGCCCACCTAATCATACCAAGTGTGCCCAGTATGGTTCACGCTCGTTCCACTTGGTGTGATTAGTGTTTTCAATTTTGTTTTCGTTCCATCTCCACATGGCACCACTAATCATACCAAGTGTGTCCAGTATGATTCACACTCGTTCCACTTGATGTGATTAGTGTTTTCGCTTCTGTTTTGGTTCCATCTCCATATGGCACCACTAATCATACCAAGCGTGCCCAGAATGATTCACACACGTTCCACTCTGTGTGATTATTGTTTTCGCTTTTGGTTTTGTCCATATGGTGCCACCAAACATACCAAGCGGGCCCAGTATGATTCACGCTCGTTCTACTTGGTGTGATTAGTGTTTTCAATTCTGTTTTCCTTCCATCTCCACATGGCACCCCTAATCATAGCAAGTGTGCCCAGTATGATTCACGCTCGTTCCACTTGGTGTGATTAGTGTTTTCGATTTTGTTTTCGTTCCATCTCCACATGGCACCACTAATCATACCAAGTGTGCCCAGTATGATTCACACTCGTTCGACTTGGTGTGATTGGTGTTTTCATTTCTGTTTTCGTTCCATCTCCACATGGCACCACTAATCATACCAAGTGTGCCCAGTATGATTCACACTCGTTCCACTAAGTGTGATTAGTGTTTTCGCTTCTGTTTTCGTTCCATCTCCACAATGCACCACTAATCATACCAAGTATGCCCAGTATGATTCACCCTCGTTCCACTTGGTGTGATTAGTATTTTCGTTTCTGTTTTCATTCCATCTCCACATGGCACCACTAATCATACCAAGTGTGCCCAGTATGATTCACACTCATTCCGTTTTGTGTGATTAGTTTTTTCGCTTATGTTTTCGTTTCATCTCCACATGGGCACCACTAATCATACCAAGTGCGTCCAGTATGATTCACACTCGTTCCACGTGGTGTGATTAGTGTTTTCGCTTCTGTTTTCGTTCCACTCCACATGGCACCACTAATCATACCAGGTGTGCCCAGTATGATTCACGCTCGTTCCACTGGGTGTGATTAGTGTTTTGCTTCTGTTTTCGTTCTTTCACCACATGGCACCACTAATCATACCAAGTGTGTCCAGTATGATTCACGCTCGTTCCACTTGGTGTGATTAGTGTTTTCGCTTATGTTTTCGTTCCATCTCTATACGGCACCATTAATCATACCTAGTGTACCCAGTATGATTCACGCTCGTTCCACTTGGTGTGATTAGTGTTTTCGCTTCTGTTTTCCTCCCATCTCCACATGGCACCACTAATCATACCAAGTGTGCCAAGTATGATTCACACTCGTTCCACTTGGTTTGATTACTGTTTTCATTTAAGTTTTCTCTCCATCTCCACATGGCACCACTAATCATACCAGGTGTGCCCAGTATGATTCAGACTCGTTCCACTTTGTGTGATTAGTGTTTTCGCATCTGTTTTCGTTCCATCTCCACATGGCACCACTAATCATACCAAGTGTGCCCAGTATGATTCACCCTCGTTCCACTTGGTGTGATTAGTGTTTTCGTTTCTTTTTTCATTCCATCTCCACATGGCACCACCAATCATACCAAGTGTGCCCAGTATGATTCACACTCATTCTGTTTTGTGTGATTAGTGTTTTCGCTTCTGTTTTCGTTTCATCTCCACATGAGCACCACTAATTATACCAAGTGCGTCCAGTATGATTCACGCTCCTTCCACTTGGTGTGATTAGTGTTTTCGCTTCTGTTTTCGTTCCATCTCCACATGGCACCATTAATCATACCTAGTGTTCCCAGTATGATTCGTGCTCGTTCCACTTGGTGTGATTAGTGTTTTCGCTTCTGTTTTCGTTCCATCTCCACATGGCACCACTAATCATACCAAGTGTGCCCAGTATGATTCACACTCGTTCCACTTGGTTTGATTACTGTTTTCATTTATGTTTTCGTTCCATCTCCACATGGCACCACTAATCATACAAAGTGTGCCCAGTATGATTCACACTCGTTCCACTTGGTGTGATTAATGTTTTCATTTCTGTTTTCGTTTCATCTCCACATGGGCACCACTAATATTACCAAGTGCGTCCAGTATGATTCAAACTCGTTCCACTTGGTGTGAATAGTGTTTTCGCTTCTGTTTTCGTTCCATCTCCACATGGCACCCCTAATCATACCAAGTGTGCCCAGTATGATTGACACACGTTCCACTTTGCATGATTATTGTTTTCGCTTCTGTTTTTATTGCATATCCACATGGTACCACCAATCATACCAAGTGTGTCCAGTATGATTCACGCTCGTTCCACTTGGTGTGATTAGTGTTTTCGCTTCTGTTTTCGTTCCATCTCCACAAGGCACCACTAATCATACCAAGTGTGCCCTGTATGATTCATACTCGTTCCACTTGGTTTGATTACTGTTTTCATTTATGTTTTCGTTCCATCTCCACATGGCACCACTAATCATACCAAGTGTGCCCAGTATGATTCACACTCGTTCCACTTGGTGTGATTAATGTTTTCATTTCTGTTTTCGTTTCATCTCCACATGGCACCACTAATCATACCAAGTGTGCCCAGTATGATTCACACTCGTTCCACTTGGTGTGATTAGTGTTTTCGCTTCTGTTTTCGTTCCATCTCCACATGGCACCACTAATCATACCAAGTTGGCCCAGTATGATTCACTCTTGTTCCACTTGGGGTGATTAATGTTTTCGTTTCTGTTTTCATTCCATCTCCACATGGCACCACTAATCATACCAAGTGTTCCCAGTATGATTCACACTCATTCCGTTTTGTGTGATCAGTCGTTTTGCTTCCGTTTTCGTTTCATCTCCACATGGCACCACTAATATTACAAAGTGCGTCCAGTATGATTCAAACTCCTTCTACTTGGTGTGATTAATGTTTTCGCTTCTGTTTTCGTTCCATCTCCACATGGCACAATTAATCATACCTAGTGTTCCCAGTATGATTCGTGCTCGTTCCACTTGGTGTGATTAGTGTTTTCGCTTCTGTTTTCGTTCCATCTCCACATGGCACCACTAATCATACCAAGTGTGCCCAGTATGATTCACACTCGTTCTACTTGGTTTGATTACTGTTTTCATTTATGTTTTCGTTCCATCTCCACATGGCACCACTAATCATACAAAGTGTGCCCAGTATGATTCACACTCGTTCCACTTGGTGTGATTAATGTTTTCATTTCTGTTTTCGTTTCATCTCCACATGGGCACCACTAATATTACCAAGTGCGTCCAGTATGATTCAAACTCGTTCCACTTGGTGTGAATAGTGTTTTCGCTTCTGTTTTCGTTCCATCTCCACATGGCACCCCTAATCATACCAAGTGTGCCCAGTATGATTGACACACGTTCCACTTTGCATGATTATTGTTTTCGCTTCTGTTTTTATTGCATATCCACATGGTACCACCAATCATACCAAGTGTGTCCAGTATGATTCACGCTCGTTCCACTTGGTGTGATTAGTGTTTTCGCTTCTGTTTTCGTTCCATCTCCACAAGGCACCACTAATCATACCAAGTGTGCCCTGTATGATTCATACTCGTTCCACTTGGTTTGATTACTGTTTTCATTTATGTTTTCGTTCCATCTCCACATGGCACCACTAATCATACCAAGTGTGCCCAGTATGATTCACACTCGTTCCACTTGGTGTGATTAATGTTTTCATTTCTGTTTTCGTTTCATCTCCACATGGCACCACTAATCATACCAAGTGTGCCCAGTATGATTCACACTCGTTCCACTTGGTGTGATTAGTGTTTTCGCTTCTGTTTTCGTTCCATCTCCACATGGCACCACTAATCATACCAAGTTGGCCCAGTATGATTCACTCTTGTTCCACTTGGGGTGATTAATGTTTTCGTTTCTGTTTTCATTCCATCTCCACATGGCACCACTAATCATACCAAGTGTTCCCAGTATGATTCACACTCATTCCGTTTTGTGTGATCAGTCGTTTTGCTTCCGTTTTCGTTTCATCTCCACATGGGCACCACTAATATTACCAAGTGCGTCCAGTATGATTCAAACTCCTTCTACTTGGTGTGATTAGTGTTTTCGCTTCTGTTTTCGTTCCATCTCCACATGGCACAATTAATCATACCTAGTGTTCCCAGTATGATTCGTGCTCGTTCCACTTGGTGTGATTAGTGTTTTCGCTTCTGTTTTCGTTCCATCTCCACATGGCACCACTAATCATACCAAGTGTGCCCAGTATGATTCACACTCGTTCCACTTGGTTTGATTACTGTTTTCATTTATGTTTTCGTTCCATCTCCACATGGCACCACTAATCATACCAAGTGTGCCCAGTATGATTCACACTCGTTCCACTTGGTGTGATTAATGTTTTCATTTCTGTTTTCGTTTCATCTCCACATGGGCACCACTAATATTACCAAGTGCGTCCAGTATGATTCAAACTCGTTCCACTTGGTGTGATTAGTGTTTTCGCTTCTGTTTTCGTTCCATCTCCACATGGCACCCCTAATCATACCAAGTGTGCCAGTATGATTGACACACGTTCCACTTTGCATGATTATTATTTTCGCTTCTGTTTTTATTGCATATCCACATGGTACCACCAATCATACCAAGTGTGTCCAGTATGATTCACGCTCGTTCCACTTGGTGTGATTAGTGTTTTCGCTTCTGTTTTCGTTCCATCTCCACAAGGCACCACTAATCATACCAAGTGTGCCCTGTATGATTCATACTCGTTCCACTTGGTTTGATTACTGTTTTCATTTATGTTTTCGTTCCATCTCCACATGGCACCACTAATCATAACAAGTGTGCCCAGTATGATTCACACTCGTTGCACTTGGTGTGATTAATGTTTTCATTTCTGTTTTCGTTTCATCTCCACATGGCACCACTAATCATACCAAGTGTGCCCAGTATGATTCACACTCGTTCCACTTGGTGTGATTAGTGTTTTCGCTTCTGTTTTCGTTCCATCTCCACATGGCACCACTAATCATACCAAGTTGGCCCAGTATGATTCACTCTTGTTCCACTTGGGGTGATTAATGTTTTCGTTTCTGTTTTCATTCCATCTCCACATGGCACCACTAATCATACCAAGTGTTCCCAGTATGATTCACACTCATTCCGTTTTGTGTGATCAGTGTTTTCGCTTCCGTTTTCGTTTCATCTCCACATGGGCACCACTAATATTACCAAGTGCGTCCAGTATGATTCAAACTCCTTTTACTTGGTATGATTAGTGTTTTCGCTTCTGTTTTTGTTCCATCTCCACATGGCACCACTAATCATACCAAGTGTGCCCAGTATGATTCACACACGTTTCACTTTGCGTGATTATTGTTTTCGCTTATGTTTTTATTGCATATCCACATGGTACCACCAATCATACCAAGTGTGCCCAGTATGATTCACGCTCGTTCCACTTTGTGTGATTAGTGTTTTCCCTTCTGTTTTCGGTCCATCTCCACATGGCCCCCCTAATCATACAAAGTGTGCCCAGTATGGTTCACGCTCGTTCCACTTTGTGTGATTAGTGTTTTCAATTTTGTTTTCGTTCCATCTCCACATGGCACCACTAATCATACCAAGTGTGTTCAGTATGATTCACACTCGTTCCACTTGGTGTGATTAGTGTTTTCGCTTCTGTTTTCGTTCCATCTCCACATGGCACCACTAATCACACCAAGCGTGCCCAGTATGATTCACACACGTTCCACTCTGTGTGATTTTTGTTTTCGCTTCTGTTTTTATCCATATGGTACCACCAATCATACCAAGCGTGCCCAGTATGATTCACGCTCGTTCCACTTGGTGTGATTAGTGCTTTCCCCTCTGTTTTCGTTACATCTCCACATGGCATCACTAATCATACCAAGTGTGCCAGTATGATTCACACTCGTTTCACTAGGTGTGATTAGTGTTTTCGCTTCTGTTTTCGTTCCATCTCCATATGGCACCACTAATCATACAAAGTGTGCCCAGTATGATTCACCCTCGTTCCACTTGGTGTGATTAGTGTTTTCGTTTCTGTTTTCATTCCATCTCCATATGGCACCACTAATCATACCAAGTGTGCCCAGTATGATTCACACTCATTCCGTTTTGTGTGATTAGTGTTTTCGCTTCTATTTTCGTTTCATCTCCACATGGGCACCACTAATCATACCAAGTGCGTCCAGTATGATTCACACTCGTTCCACTTGGTGTGATTAGTGTTTTCGCTTCTGTTTTCGTTCCATCTCCACATGGCACCACTAATTATACCAGGTGTGTCCGGTATGATTCACGCTCGTTCCACTGGGTGTGATTAGTGTTTTCACTTCTATTTTCGTTCCTTCACCACATGACACCACTAATCATAACAAGTGTGTCCAGTATGATTCACGCTCGTTCCATTTGGTGTGATTAGTGTTTTCGCTTCTGTTTTCGTTCCATCTCTACATGGCACCATTAATCATACCTAGTGTTCCCAGTATGATTCACGCTCGTTCCACATGGTGTGATTAGTGTTTTCGCTTCTGTTTTCGTTCCATCCCCACATGGCACCACTAATCATACCAAGTGTGCCCAGTATGATTCACACTCATTCCACTTGGTTGATTAGTGTTTTCATTTCTGTTTTCGTTCCATCTCCACATGGCACCACTTATTATTCTAAGTGTGCCCTGTATGATTCACCCTCGTTCCACTTGGTGTGATTAGTGTTTTCGTTTCTTTTTTCATTCCATCTCCACATGGCACCACTAATCATACCAAGTGTGCCCAGTATGATTCACACTCATACTATTTTGTGTGATTAGTGTTTTCGCTTCTGTTTTCGTTTCATCTCCACATGAGCACCACTAATCATACCAAGAGCGTCCAGTATGATTCACGCTCGTTCCACTTGGTGTGATTAATGTTTTCGCCTCTATTTCCGTTCCATTACTACATGGCACCCCTAATAATACCAAGTGTTCCCAGTATGATTCACGCTCGTTCCACTTGGTGTGATTAGTGTTTTCGTTCCATCTCCACATGGCACCACTAATCATACCAAGTGTGCCTAGTATGATTCACACTCGTTCCACATGGTTTGATTAGTGTTTTCATTTCTGTTTTTGTTCCATCTCCACATGGCACCACTAATCATACCAAGTGTGCCCAGTATGATTCACACTCGTTCCACTTGGTGTGATTAGTGTTTTCATTTATGTTTTCGTTCCATCTCCACATGGCACCACTAATCATAACAAGTGTGCCCAGTATGATTCACACTCGTTCCACTTGGTGTGATTAATGTTTTCATTTCTGTTTTCGTTTCATCTCCACATGGCACCACTAATCATACCAAGTGTGCCCAGTATGATTCACACTCGTTCCACTTGGTGTGATTAGTGTTTTCGCTTCTGTTTTCGTTCCATCTCCACATGGCACCACTAATCATACGAAGTTGGCCCAGTATGATTCACTCTTGTTCCACTTGGGGTGATTAATGTTTTCGTTTCTGTTTTCATTCCATCTCCACATGGCACCACTAATCATACCAAGTGTTCCCTGTATGATTCACACTCATTCCGTTTTGTGTGATCAGTGTTTTCGCTTCCGTTTTCGTTTCATCTCCACATGGGCACCACTAATATTACCAAGTGCGTCCAGTATGATTCAAACTCCTTTTACTTGGTGTGATTAGTGTTTTCGCTTCTGTTTTTGTTCCATCTCCACATGGCACCACTAATCATACCAAGTGTGCCCAGTATGATTCACACACGTTTCACTTTGTGTGATTATTGTTTTCGCTTCTGTTTTTATTGCATATCCACATGGTACCACCAATCATACCAAGTGTGCCCAGTATGATTCACGATCGTTCCACTTTGTGTGATTAGTGTTTTCCCTTCTGTTTTCGGTCCATCTCCACATGGCCCCCTAATCATACAAAGTGTGTCCAGTATGGTTCACGCTCGTTCCACTTTGTGTGATTAGTGTTTTCAATTTTGTTTTCGTTCCATCTCCACATGGCACCACTAATCATACCAAGTGTGTCCAGTATGATTCACACTCGTTCCACTTGGTGTGATTAGTGTTTTCGCTTCTGTTTTCGTTCCATCTCCACATGGCACCACTAATCACACCAAGTGTGCCCAGTATGATTCACACACGTTCCACTCTGTGTGATTTTTGTTTTCGCTTATGTTTTTATCCATATGGTACCACCAATCATACCAAGGGTGCCCAGTATGATTCACGCTCATTCCACTTGGTGTGATTAGTGCTTTCCCCTCTGTTTTCGTTACATCTCCACATGGCATCACTAATCATACCAAGTGTGCCAGTATGATTCACACTCGTTTCACTAGGTGTGATTAGTGTTTTCGCTTCTGTTTTCGTTCCATCTCCACATGGCACCACTAATCATACAAAGTGTGCCCGGTATGATTCACCCTCGTTCCACTTGGTGTGATTAGTGTTTTCGTTTCTGTTTTCATTCCATCTCCATATGGCACCACTAATCATACCAAGTGTGCCCAGTATGATTCACACTCATTCCGTTTTGTGTGATTAGTGTTTTCGCTTCTATTTTCGTTTCATCTCCACATGGGCACCACTAATCATACCAAGTGCGTCCAGTATGATTCACACTCGTTCCACTTGGTGTGATTAGTGTTTTCGCTTCTGTTTTCGTTCCATCTCCACATGGCACCACTAATTATACCAGGTGTGTCCAGTATGATTCACGCTCGTTCCACTGGGTGTGATTAGTGTTTTAACTTCTATTTTCGTTCCTTCACCACATGACACCACTAATCATAACAAGTGTGTCCAGTATGATTCACGCTCGTTCCACTTGGTGTGATTAGTGTTTTCGCTTCTGTTTTCGTTCCATCTCTACATGGCACCATTAATCATACCTAGTGTTCCCAGTATGATTCACGCTCGTTCCACATGGTGTGATTAGTGTTTTCGCTTCTGTTTTCGTTCCATCCCCACATGGCACCACTAATCATACCAAGTGTGCCCAGTATGATTCACACTCATTCCACTTGGTTTGATTAGTGTTTTCATTTCTGTTTTCGTTCCATCTCCACATGGCACCACTTATTATACTAAGTGTGCCCTGTATGATTCACCCTCGTTCCACTTGGTGTGATTAGTGTTTTCGTTTCTTTTTTCATTCCATCTCCACATGGCACCACTAATCATACCAAGTGTGCCCAGTATGATTCACACTCATACTATTTTGTGTGATTAGTGTTTTCGCTTCTGTTTTCGTTTCATCTCCACATGAGCACCACTAATCATACCAAGAGCGTCCAGTATGATTCACGCTCGTTCCACTTGGTGTGATTAATGTTTTCGCCTCTATTTCCGTTCCATTACTACATGGCACCCCTAATAATACCAAGTGTTCCCAGTATGATTCACGCTCGTTCCACTTGGTGTGATTAGTGTTTTCGTTCCATCTCCACATGGCACCACTAATCATACCAAGTGTGCCTAGTATGATTCACACTCGTTCCACATGGTTTGATTAGTGTTTTCATTTCTGTTTTTGTTCCATCTCCACATGGCACCACTAATCATACCAAGTGCGCCCAGTATGATTCACACTCGTTCCACTTGGTGTGATTAGTGTTTTCGCTTCTGTTTTCGTTCCATCTCCACATGGCACCACTAATCATACCAAGTGTGCCCAGTATGATTCACACTCGTTCCACTTGCTTTGATTAGTGTTTTCATTTCTGTTTGCGTTCAATCTCCACATGGCACCGCTTATCATAGCAAGTGTGCCCAGTATGATTCACACTCGTTCCACTTGGTGTGATTAGTGTTTTCGCTTCTGTTTTCGTTCCATCTCCACATGGCACCACTAATCATACTAAGTGTGCCCAGTATAATTCACCGTCGTTCCACTTGGTGTGATTAGTGTTTTCGTTTCTGTTTTCATTCCATCTCCACATGTCACAACTAATCATACCAAGTGTGCCCCGTATGATTCACACTCATTCCGTTTTGTGTGATTAGTGTTTTCGCTTCTGTTTTCGTTCCATCTCCGCATGGCACCACTAATCATACCAAGTGTGCCCAGTATGATTCACGCTCGTTCCACTGGGTGTGATTAGTGTTTTCGCTTCTGCTTTCGATCCATCACCACATGGCACCACTAATCATACCAAGTGTGTCCAGTATGATTCACGCTCGTTCCACTTGGTGTGATTAGTGTTTTCGTTCCACTTGGTGTGATTAGTGTTTTCGTTCCATCTCCACATGGCACCACTAATCATACCAAGTGTGCCCAGTATGATTCATACTCGTTCCACTTGTTGTGATTAGTGTTTTCGCTTCTGTTTTCGTTCCATCTCCGCATGGCACCACTAATCATACCAAGTGTGCCCAGTATGATTCACGCTCGTTCCACTGGGTGTGATTAGTGTTTTCGCTTCTGCTTTCGATCCATCACCACATGGCACCACTAATCATACCAAGTGTGTCCAGTATGATTCACGCTCGTTCCACTTGGTGTGATTAGTGTTTTCGTTCCACTTGGTGTGATTAGTGTTTTCGTTCCATCTCCACATGGCACCACTAATCATACCAAGTGTGCCCAGTATGATTCACACTCGTTCCACATGGTTTGATTAGTGTTTTCATTTCTGTTTTCGTTCCATCGCCACATGGGACCACTAATAATACCAAATATGCCCAGTATGACTCACACTCATTCCACTTGGGGTGATTAGTGTTTTCGTTTCTGTTTTCGTTCCATCTCCACATGGCACCATTAATCATACCAAGTGTCTCCAGTATGATTCACACTCGTCCCACTTGGTGTGATTAGTGTTTTCGCTTCTATATTCATTCAATCTCCACATCGCACCACTAATCATACCAGGTGTGCCCAGTATGATTCACGCTCGTTCCACTTGTTGTGATTAGTGTTTTCTTTCCACCTCCACGTGACACCACTAATCATACCAAGTGTGTCCAGTATGATTCACACTCGTTCCACTTGGTGTGATTAGTGTTTTCGCTTCTGTTTTCGTTCCATCGCCACATGGCACCACTAATCATACCAAGTATGTCCAGTATGATTCACACTCGTTCCACTTGGTGTGATTAGTGTTTTCGTTTCTGTTTTCGTTCCATCTCCACATGGCACCATTAATCATACCAAGTGTGCCCGGTATGAATCACACTCTTTCCACTTCGTGAGATTAGTGTTTTCGCTTCTGATTTCATTCCATCTCCACATGGCACCATTAATCATACCAAGTGCGTCCAGTATGATTCACATTCGTTCCACTTGGTGTGATTAGTGTTTTCGCTTCTGTTTTGGTTCGATATCCACATGGTACCACCAATCATACCAAGTGTGCCCAGTATGATTCACGTTCGTTCCACTTGGTGTAATTAGTGTTTTCCCTTCCGTTTTCGTTCCTTCTCCACATGGCACCCCTAATCATACCAAGTGTGCCCAGTATGATTCACGTTCGTTCCACTTGGTGTAATTAGTGTTTTCCCTTCCGTTTTCGTTCCATCTCCACATGGCACCACTAATCATACCAAGTGTGCCGAGTATGATTCACACTCGTTCCACTGGGTGTGATTTGTGTTTTCACTTCTGTTTTCGTTCCATCACCACATGGCACCACTAATCATACCAAGTGTGTCCAGTATGATTCACGCTCGTTCCACTTGGTGTGATTAGTGTTTTCGCTTCTGTTTTCGTTCCATCTCCACTTGGCACCACTAATCATACCAAGTGTGCCCAGTATGATTCACACTCGTTCCACTTGGTGTGATTTGTGTTTTCGATTCTGTTTTCGATCCATCTCCAGATGGCACCACTAATCATACCAAGTGAACCCAGTATAATTCACGCTCGTTCCACTTGGTGTGATTAGTGTTTTCGTTCCATCTCCACATGGCACCACTAATCATACCAAGTGTGCCCAGTATGATTCACACTCGTTCCATTTGGTGTGATTAGTGTTTTCGCTTCTGTTTTCGTTCCATCGCCACATGGGACCACTAATAATACCAAGTATGCCCAGTATGACTCACACTCATTCCACTTGGGGTGATTAGTGTTTTCGTTTCTGTTTTCATTCCATCTCCACATGGCACCATTAATCATACCAAGTGTGTCCAGTATGATTCACACTCGTCCCACTTGGTGTGATTAGTGTTTTCGCTTCTATTTTCATTCCATCTCCACATGACACCACTAATCATACCAAGTGTGCCCAGTATGATTCACACTCATTTAGTTTTTTTTTATTAGAAGTTTCGCTTCTGTTTTCGTTTCATCTCCTCATGGGCACCACTAATCATACCAAGTGCGTCCAGTATGATTCACATTCGTTCCACTTGGTGTGATTAGTGTTTTCGCTTCTGTTTTGGTTTGATATCCACATGGTACCACCAATCATACCAAGTGTGCCCAGTATGATTCACGTTCGTTCCACTTGGTGTAATTAGTGTTTTCCCTTCCGTTTTCGTTCCTTCACCACATGGCACCCCTAATCATACCAAGTGTGCCCAGTATGATTCACGCTCGTTCCACTTGGTGTGATTAGTGTTTTCGATTTTGTTTTCGTTCCATCTCCACATGGCACCACTAATCATACCAAGTGTGTCCAGTATGATTCACGCTCGTTCCACTTGGTGTGATTAGTGTTTTCGCATCTGTTTTCGTTCCATCTCTACATGGCACCCCTAATCATACCAAGTGTGTCCAGTATGATTCACGCCCGTTCCACTTAGTGTGATTAGCGTTTTTGCTTCAGTTTTCGTTTCATCTCTACATGGCACCACTAATCATACCAAGTGTGCTCAGTATGATTCACGCTCGTTCAACTTGGTGTGATTAGTGTTTTCGTTCCATCTTCACATGGCACCACTAATCATACCAAGTGTGTCCAGTATGATTCACGCTCGTTCCACTTGGTGTGATCAGTGTTTTCGCTTCTGTTTTCGTTCCATCTCCACTTGGCACCACTAATCATACCAAGTGTGCCCAGTATGATTCACACCCGTTCCATTTGGTGCGATTTGTGTTTTCGCTTCTGTTTTCGATCCATCTCCACATGGCACCACTAATCATACCAAGTGTGCCCGGTATAATTCACGCTCGTTCCACTTGGTGTGATTAGTGTTTTCGTTCCATCTCCACATGGCACCACTAATCATACCAAGTGTGCCCAGTATGATTCACACTCGTTCCACTTGGTGTGATTAGTGTTTTCGTTCCATCTCCACATGGCACCACTAATCATACGAAGTGCGTCCAGTATGATTCACATTCGTTCCACTTGGTGTGATTAGTGTTTTCGCTTCTGTTTTGGTTCGATATCCACATGGTACCACCAATCATACCAAGTGTGCCCAGTATGATTCACGTTCGTTCCACTTGGTGTAATTAGTGTTTTCCCTTCGGTTTTCGTTCCATCTCCACATGGCACCACTAATCATACCAAGTGCGTCCAGTATGATTCATATTCGTTCCACTTGGTGTGATTAGTGTTTTCGCTTCTGTTTTGGTTCGATATCCACATGGTACCACCAATCATACCAAGTGTGCCCAGTATGATTCACGTTCATTCCACTTGGTGTAATTAGTGTTTTCCCTTCCGTTTTCGTTGCTTCTCCACATGGCACCCTTAATCACACCAAGTGTGCCCAGTATGATTCACGCTCGTTCCACTTGGTGTGATTTGTGTTTTCGATTTTGTTTTCGTTCCACCTCCACATGGCACCACTAATCATACCAAGTGTGTCCAGTATGATTCACGCTCGTTCCACTTGGTGTGATTAGTGTTTTCGCTTCTGTTTTCGTTCCATCTCCACTTGGCACCACTAATCAGACCAAGTGTGCCCAGTATGATTCACACTCGTTCCACTTGGTGTGATTTGTGTTTTCGCTTCTGTTTTCGATCCTTCTCCACATGGCACCACTAATCATACCAAGTGTGCCCGGTATAATTCACGCTCGTTCCACTTGGTGTGATTAGTGTTTTCGTTCCATCTCCACATGGCACCACTAATCATACCAAGTGTGCCCAGTATGATTCACACTCGTTCCACTTGGTGTGATTAGTGTTTTCGTTCCATCTCCACATGGAACCGCTAATCATACGAAGTGCGTCCAGTATGATTCACATTCGTTCCCCTTGGTGTGATTAGTGTTTTCGCTTCTGTTTTGGTTCGATATCCACATGGTACCACCAATCATACCAAGTGTGCCCAGTATGATTCACGCTCGTTCCACTTGGTGTGATTTGTGTTTTCGATTTTGTTTTCGTTCCACCTCCACATGGCACCACTAATCATACCAAGTGTGTCCAGTATGATTCACGCTCGTTCCACTTGGTGTGATTAGTGTTTTCGCTTCTGTTTTCGTTCCATCTCCACTTGCCACCACTAATCAGACCAAGTGTGCCCAGTATGATTCACACTCGTTCCACTTGGTGTGATTTGTGTTTTCGCTTCTGTTTTCGATCCTTCTCCACATGGCACCACTAATCATACCAAGTGTGCCCGGTATAATTCACGCTCGTTCCACTTGGTGTGATTAGTGTTTTCGTTCCATCTCCACATGGCACCACTAATCATACCAAGTGTGCCCAGTATGATTCACACTCGTTCCACTTGGTGTGATTAGAGTTTTCGTTCCATCTCCACATGGAACCGCTAATCATACGAAGTGCGTCCAGTATGATTCACATTCGTTCCCCTTGGTGTGATTAGTGTTTTCGCTTCTGTTTTGGTTCGATATCCACATGGTACCACCAATCATACCAAGTGTGCCCAGTATGATTCACGTTCGTTCCACTTGGTGTAATTAGTGTTTTCCCTTCCGTTTTCGTTGCTTCTCCACATGGCACCCTTAATCATACCAAGTGTGCCCAGTATGATTCACGCTCGTTCCACTGGTGTGATTAGTGTTTTCGCTTCTGCTTTCGATCCATCACCACATGGCACCACTAATCATACCAAGTGCGTCCAGTATGATTCACATTCGTTCCACTTGGTGTGATTAGTGTTTTCGCTTCTGTTTTGGTTCGATATCCACATGGTACCACCAATCATACCAAGTGTGCCCAGTATGATTCACGTTCATTCCACTTGGTGTAATTAGTGTTTTCCCTTCCGTTTTCGTTGCTTCTCCACATGGCACCCCTAATCATACCAAGTGTGCCCAGTATGATTCACGCTCGTTCCACTTGGTGTGATTTGTGTTTTCGATTTTGTTTTCGTTCCATCTCCACATGGCACAACTAATCATACCAAGTGTGTCCCGTATGATTCACGCTCGTTCCACTTGGTGTGATTAGTGTTTTCGGTTCTGTTTTCGTTCCATCTCCACTTGGCACCACTAATCAGACCAAGTGTGCCCAGTATGATTCACACTCGTTCCACTTGGTGTGATTTGTGTTTTCGCTTCTGTTTTCGATCCATCTCCACATGGCACCACTAATCATACCAAGTGTGCCCAGTATAATTCACGCTCATTCCACTTGGTGTGATTAGTGTTTTCGTTCCATCTCCACATGGCACCACTAATCATACCAAGTGTGCCCAGTATGATTCACACTCGTTCCATTTGGTGTGATTAGTGTTTTCGCTTCTGTTTTCGTTCCATCGCCACATGGGACCACTAATAATACCAAGTATGCCCAGTATGACTCACACTCATTCCACTTGGGGTGATTAGTGTTTTCGTTTCTGTTTTCGTTCCATCTCCACATGGCACCATTAATCATACCAAGTGTGTCCAGTATGATTCACGCTCGTTCCACTTGGTGTGATTAGTGTTTTCGCTTCTGTTTTCGTTCCATCTCCACTTGGCACCACTAATCATACCAAGTGTGCCCAGTATGATTCACGCTCGTTCCACTTGGTGTGATCAGTGTTTTCGCTTCTGTTTTCGTTCCATCTCCACTTGGCACCACTAATCATACCAAGTGTGCCCAGTATGATTCACACCCGTTCCATTGGTGTGATTTGTGTTTTCGCTTCTGTTTTCGATCCATCTCCACATGGCACCACTAATCATACCAAGTGTGCCCAGTATAATTCACGCTCGTTCCACTTGGTGTGATTAGTGTTTTCGTTCCATCTCCACATGGCACCACTAATCATACCAAGTGTGCCCAGTATGATTCACACTCGTTCCACTTGGTGTGATTAGTGTTTTCGTTCCATCTCCACATGGCACCACTAATCATACCAAGTGCGTCCAGTATGATTCACATTCGTTCCACTTGGTGTGATTAGTGTTTTCGCTTCTGTTTTGGTTCGATATCCACATGGTACCACCAATCATACCAAGTGTGCCCAGTATGATTCACGTTCGTTCCACTTGGTGTAATTAGTGTTTTCCCTTCGGTTTTCGTTCCATCTCCACATGGCACCACTAATCATACCAAGTGCGTCCAGTATGATTCATATTCGTTCTACTTGGTGTGATTAGTGTTTTCGCTTCTGTTTTGGTTCGATATCCACATGGTACCACCAATCATACCAAGTGTGCCCAGTATGATTCACGTTCATTCCACTTGGTGTAATTAGTGTTTTCCCTTCCGTTTTCGTTGCTTCTCCACATGGCACCCTTAATCATACCAAGTGTGCCCAGTATGATTCACGCTCGTTCCACTTGGTGTGATTTGTGTTTTCGATTTTGTTTTCGTTCCACCTCCACATGGCACCACTAATCATACCAAGTGTGTCCAGTATGATTCACGCTCGTTCCACTTGGTGTGATTAGTGTTTTCGCTTCTGTTTTCGTTCCATCTCCACTTGGCACCACTAATCATACCAAGTGTGCCCAGTATGATTCACACTCGTTCCACTTGGTGTGATTTGTGTTTTCGCTTCTGTTTTCGATCCTTCTCCACATGGCACCACTAATCATACCAAGTGTGCCCGGTATAATTCACGCTCGTTCCACTTGGTGTGATTAGTGTTTTCGTTCCATCTCCACATGGCACCACTAATCATACCAAGTGTGCCCAGTATGATTCACACTCGTTCCACTTGGTGTGATTAGTGTTTTCGTTCCATCTCCACATGGAACCGCTAATCATACGAAGTGCGTCCAGTATGATTCACATTCGTTCCCCTTGGTGTGATTAGTGTTTTCGCTTCTGTTTTGGTTCGATATCCACATGGTACCACCAATCATACCAAGTGTGCCCAGTATGATTCACGCTCGTTCCACTTGGTGTGATTTGTGTTTTCGATTTTGTTTTCGTTCCACCTCCACATGGCACCACTAATCATACCAAGTGTGTCCAGTATGATTCATGCTCGTTCCACTTGGTGTGATTAGTGTTTTCGCTTCTGTTTTCGTTCCATCTCCACTTGCCACCACTAATCATACCAAGTGTGCCCAGTATGATTCACACTCGTTCCACTTGGTGTGATTTGTGTTTTCGCTTCTGTTTTCGATCCTTCTCCACATGGCACCACTAATCATACCAAGTGTGCCCGGTATAATTCACGCTCGTTCCACTTGGTGTGATTAGTGTTTTCGTTCCATCTCCACATGGCACCACTAATCATACCAAGTGTGCCCAGTATGATTCACACTCGTTCCACTTGGTGTGATTAGAGTTTTCGTTCCATCTCCACATGGAACCGCTAATCATACGAAGTGCGTCCAGTATGATTCACATTCGTTCCCCTTGGTGTGATTAGTGTTTTCGCTTCTGTTTTGGTTCGATATCCACATGGTACCACCAATCATACCAAGTGTGCCCAGTATGATTCACGTTCGTTCCACTTGGTGTAATTAGTGTTTTCCCTTCCGTTTTCGTTGCTTCTCCACATGGCACCCTTAATCATACCAAGTGTGCCCAGTATGATTCACGCTCGTTCCACTGGGTGTGATTAGTGTTTTCGCTTCTGCTTTCGATCCATCACCACATGGCACCACTAATCATACCAAGTGCGTCCAGTATGATTCACATTCGTTCCACTTGGTGTGATTAGTGTTTTCGCTTCTGTTTTGGTTCGATATCCACATGGTACCACCAATCATACCAAGTGTGCCCAGTATGATTCACGTTCATTCCACTTGGTGTAATTAGTGTTTTCCCTTCCGTTTTCGTTGCTTCTCCACATGGCACCCCTAATCATACCAAGTGTGCCCAGTATGATTCACGCTCGTTCCACTTGGTGTGATTTGTGTTTTCGATTTTGTTTTCGTTCCATCTCCACATGGCACAACTAATCATACCAAGTGTGTCCCGTATGATTCACGCTCGTTCCACTTGGTGTGATTAGTGTTTTCGGTTCTGTTTTCGTTCCATCTCCACTTGGCACCACTAATCAGACCAAGTGTGCCCAGTATGATTCACACTCGTTCCACTTGGTGTGATTTGTGTTTTCGCTTCTGTTTTCGATCCATCTCCACATGGCACCACTAATCATACCAAGTGTGCCCAGTATAATTCACGCTCATTCCACTTGGTGTGATTAGTGTTTTCGTTCCATCTCCACATGGCACCACTAATCATACCAAGTGTGCCCAGTATGATTCACACTCGTTCCATTTGGTGTGATTAGTGTTTTCGCTTCTGTTTTCGTTCCATCGCCACATGGGACCACTAATAATACCAAGTATGCCCAGTATGACTCACACTCATTCCACTTGGGGTGATTAGTGTTTTCGTTTCTGTTTTCGTTCCATCTCCACATGGCACCATTAATCATACCAAGTGTGTCCAGTATGATTCACGCTCGTTCCACTTGGTGTGATCAGTGTTTTCGCTTCTGTTTTCGTTCCATCTCCACTTGGCACCACTAATCATACCAAGTGTGCCCAGTATGATTCACGCTCGTTCCACTTGGTGTGATCAGTGTTTTCGCTTCTGTTTTCGTTCCATCTCCACTTGGCACCACTAATCATACCAAGTGTGCCCAGTATGATTCACACCCGTTCCATTTGGTGCGATTTGTGTTTTCGCTTCTGTTTTCGATCCATCTCCACATGGCACCACTAATCATACCAAGTGTGCCCGGTATAATTCACGCTCGTTCCACTTGGTGTGATTAGTGTTTTCGTTCCATCTCCACATGGCACCACTAATCATACCAAGTGTGCCCAGTATGATTCACACTCGTTCCACTTGGTGTGATTAGTGTTTTCGTTCCATCTCCACATGGCACCACTAATCATACGAAGTGCGTCCAGTATGATTCACATTCGTTCCACTTGGTGTGATTAGTGTTTTCGCTTCTGTTTTGGTTCGATATCCACATGGTACCACCAATCATACCAAGTGTGCCCAGTATGATTCACGTTCGTTCCACTTGGTGTAATTAGTGTTTTCCCTTCGGTTTTCGTTCCATCTCCACATGGCACCACTAATCATACCAAGTGCGTCCAGTATGATTCATATTCGTTCTACTTGGTGTGATTAGTGTTTTCGCTTCTGTTTTGGTTCGATATCCACATGGTACCACCAATCATACCAAGTGTGCCCAGTATGATTCACGTTCATTCCACTTGGTGTAATTAGTGTTTTCCCTTCCGTTTTCGTTGCTTCTCCACATGGCACCCTTAATCACACCAAGTGTGCCCAGTATGATTCACGCTCGTTCCACTTGGTGTGATTTGTGTTTTCGATTTTGTTTTCGTTCCACCTCCACATGGCACCACTAATCATACCAAGTGTGTCCAGTATGATTCACGCTCGTTCCACTTGGTGTGATTAGTGTTTTTCGCTTCTGTTTTCGTTCCATCTCCACATGGCACCACTAATCATACCAAGTGTGCCCAGTATGATTCACACTCGTTCCACTTGGTGTGATTTGTGTTTTCGCTTCTGTTTTCGATCCATCTCCACATGGCACCACTAATCATACCAAGTGTGCCCAGTATAATTCACGCTCGTTCCACTTGGTGTGATTAGTGTTTTCGTTCCATCTCCACATGGCACCACTAATCATACCAAGTGTGCCCAGTATGATTCACACTCGTTCCACTTGGTGTGATTAGTGTTTTCGTTCCATCTCCACATGGAACCACTAATCATACCAAGTGCGTCCAGTATGATTCACATTCGTTCCCCTTGGTGTGATTAGTGTTTTCGCTTCTGTTTTGGTTCGATATCCACATGGTACCACCAATCATACCAAGTGTGCCCAGTATGATTCACGCTCGTTCCACTTGGTGTGATTTGTGTTTTCGATTTTGTTTTCGTTCCACCTCCACATGGCACCACTAATCATACCAAGTGTGTCCAGTATGATTCACGCTCGTTCCACTTGGTGTGATTAGTGTTTTCGCTTCTGTTTTCGTTCCATCTCCACTTGCCACCACTAATCATACCAAGTGTGCCCAGTATGATTCACACTCGTTCCACTTGGTGTGATTTGTGTTTTCGCTTCTGTTTTCGATCCTTCTCCACATGGCACCACTAATCATACCAAGTGTGCCCAGTATAATTCACGCTCGTTCCACTTGGTGTGATTAGTGTTTTCGTTCCATCTCCACATGGCACCACTAATCATACCAAGTGTGCCCAGTATGATTCACACTCGTTCCACTTGGTGTGATTAGAGTTTTCGTTCCATCTCCACATGGAACCACTAATCATACAAGTGCGTCCAGTATGATTCACATTCGTTCCCCTTGGTGTGATTAGTGTTTTCGCTTCTGTTTTGGTTCGATCTCCACATGGTACCACTAATCATACCAAGTGTGCCCAGTATGATTCACGTTCGTTCCACTTGGTGTAATTAGTGTTTTCCCTTCCGTTTTCGTTCCATCTCCACATGGCACCCTTAATCATACCAAGTGTGCCCAGTATGATTCACGCTCGTTCCACTGGGTGTGATTAGTGTTTTCGCTTCTGCTTTCGATCCATCACCACATGGCACCACTAATCATACCAAGTGCGTCCAGTATGATTCACATTCGTTCCACTTGGTGTGATTAGTGTTTTCGCTTCTGTTTTGGTTCGATATCCACATGGTACCACCAATCATACCAAGTGTGCCCAGTATGATTCACGTTCATTCCACTTGGTGTAATTAGTGTTTTCCCTTCCGTTTTCGTTGCTTCTCCACATGGCACCCCTAATCATACCAAGTGTGCCAGTATGATTCACGCTCGTTCCACTTGGTGTGATTTGTGTTTTCGATTTTGTTTTCGTTCCATCTCCACATGGCACAACTAATCATACCAAGTGTGTCCCGTATGATTCACGCTCGTTCCACTTGGTGTGATTAGTGTTTTCGTTCTGTTTTCGTTCCATCTCCACTTGGCACCACTAATCATACCAAGTGTGCCCAGTATGATTCACACTCGTTCCACTTGGTGTGATTTGTGTTTTCGCTTCTGTTTTCGATCCATCTCCACATGGCACCACTAATCATACCAAGTGTGCCCAGTATAATTCACGCTCGTTCCACTTGGTGTGATTAGTGTTTTCGTTCCATCTCCACATGGCACCACTAATCATACCAAGTGTGCCCAGTATGATTCACACTCGTTCCATTTGGTGTGATTAGTGTTTTCGCTTCTGTTTTCGTTCCATCGCCACATGGGACCACTAATAATACCAAGTATGCCCAGTATGACTCACACTCATTCCACTTGGGGTGATTAGTGTTTTCGTTTCTGTTTTCGTTCCATCTCCACATGGCACCATTAATCATACCAAGTGTGTCCAGTATGATTCACGCTCGTTCCACTTGGTGTGATTAGTGTTTTCGCTTCTGTTTTCGTTCCATCTCCACATGGCACCACTAATCATACCAAGTGTGCCCAGTATGATTCACGCTCGTTCCACTTGGTGTGATCAGTGTTTTCGCTTCTGTTTTCGTTCCATCTCCACTTGGCACCACTAATCATACCAAGTGTGCCCAGTATGATTCACACCCGTTCCATTGGTGTGATTTGTGTTTTCGCTTCTGTTTTCGATCCATCTCCACATGGCACCACTAATCATACCAAGTGTGCCCGTATAATTCACGCTCGTTCCACTTGGTGTGATTAGTGTTTTCGTTCCATCTCCACATGGCACCACTAATCATACCAAGTGTGCCCAGTATGATTCACACTCGTTCCACTTGGTGTGATTAGTGTTTTCGTTCCATCTCCACATGGCACCACTAATCATACCAAGTGCGTCCAGTATGATTCACATTCGTTCCACTTGGTGTGATTAGTGTTTTCGCTTCTGTTTTGGTTCGATATCCACATGGTACCACCAATCATACCAAGTGTGCCCAGTATGATTCACGTTCGTTCCACTTGGTGTAATTAGTGTTTTCCCTTCGGTTTTCGTTCCATCTCCACATGGCACCACTAATCATACCAAGTGCGTCCAGTATGATTCATATTCGTTCCACTTGGTGTGATTAGTGTTTTCGCTTCTGTTTTGGTTCGATATCCACATGGTACCACCAATCATACCAAGTGTGCCCAGTATGATTCACGTTCATTCCACTTGGTGTAATTAGTGTTTTCCCTTCCGTTTTCGTTGCTTCTCCACATGGCACCCTTAATCATACCAAGTGTGCCCAGTATGATTCACGCTCGTTCCACTTGGTGTGATTTGTGTTTTCGATTTTGTTTTCGTTCCACCTCCACATGGCACCACTAATCATACCAAGTGTGTCCAGTATGATTCACGCTCGTTCCACTTGGTGTGATTAGTGTTTTCGCTTCTGTTTTCGTTCCATCTCCACATGGCACCACTAATCATACCAAGTGTGCCCAGTATGATTCACACTCGTTCCACTTGGTGTGATTTGTGTTTTCGCTTCTGTTTTCGATCCTTCTCCACATGGCACCACTAATCATACCAAGTGTGCCCGGTATGATTCACGCTCGTTCCACTTGGTGTGATTAGTGTTTTCGTTCCATCTCCACATGGCACCACTAATCATACCAAGTGTGCCCAGTATGATTCACACTCGTTCCACTTGGTGTGATTAGTGTTTTCGTTCCATCTCCACATGGAACCGCTAATCATACCAAGTGTGTCCAGTATGATTCACATTCGTTCCCCTTGGTGTGATTAGTGTTTTCGCTTCTGTTTTGGTTCGATATCCACATGGCACCACCAATCATACCAAGTGTGCCCAGTATGATTCACGCTCGTTCCACTTGGTGTGATTTGTGTTTTCGATTTTGTTTTCGTTCCATCTCCACATGGCACCACTAATCATACCAAGTGTGTCCAGTATGATTCACGCTCGTTCCACTTGGTGTGATTAGTGTTTTCGCTTCTGTTTTCGTTCCATCTCCACATTGCCACCACTAATCATACCAAGTGTGCCCAGTATGATTCACACTCGTTCCACTTGGTGTGATTTGTGTTTTCGCTTCTGTTTTCGATCCTTCTCCACATGGCACCACTAATCATACCAAGTGTGCCCAGTATAATTCACGCTCGTTCCACTTGGTGTGATTAGTGTTTTCGTTCCATCTCCACATGGCACCACTAATCATACCAAGTGTGCCCAGTATGATTCACACTCGTTCCACTTGGTGTGATTAGAGTTTTCGTTCCATCTCCACATGGAACCACTAATCATACAAGTGCTGTCCAGTATGATTCACATCGTTCCCCTTGGTGTGATTAGTGTTTTCGCTTCTGTTTTGGTTCCATATCCACATGGCACCACCAATCATACCAAGTGTGCCCAGTATGATTCACGTTCGTTCCACTTGGTGTGATTAGTGTTTTCCCTTCCGTTTTCGTTGCATCTCCACATGGCACCCTTAATCATACCAAGTGTGCCCAGTATGATTCACGCTCGTTCCACTGGGTGTGATTAGTGTTTTCGCTTCTGTTTTCGTTCCATCACCACATGGCACCACTAATCATACCAGTGCGTCCAGTATGATTCACATTCGTTCCACTTGGTGTGATTAGTGTTTTCGCTTCTGTTTGGTTCGATATCCACATGGTACCACCAATCATACCAAGTGTGCCCAGTATGATTCACGTTCGTTCCACTTGGTGTAATTAGTGTTTTCCCTTCCGTTTTCGTTGCTTCTCCACATGGCACCCCTAATCATACCAAGTGTGCCCAGTATGATTCACGCTCGTTCCACTTGGTGTGATTAGTGTTTTCGATTTTGTTTTCGTTCCATCTCCACATGGCACAACTAATCATACCAAGTGTGTCCCGTATGATTCACGCTCGTTCCACTTGGTGTGATTAGTGTTTTCGGTTCTGTTTTCGTTCCATCTCCACTTGGCACCACTAATCATACCAAGTGTGCCCAGTATGATTCACACTCGTTCCACTTGGTGTGATTTGTGTTTTCGCTTCTGTTTTCGATCCATCTCACATGGCACCACTAATCATACCAAGTGTGCCCAGTATAATTCACGCTCATTCCACTTGGTGTGATTAGTGTTTTCGTTCCATCTCCACATGGCACCACTAATCATACCAAGTGTGCCCAGTATGATTCACACTCGTTCCATTTGGTGTGATTAGTGTTTTCGCTTCTGTTTTCGTTCCATCGCCACATGGGACCACTAATAATACCAAGTATGCCCAGTATGATTCACACTCATTCCACTTGGGGTGATTAGTGTTTTCGTTTCTGTTTTCGTTCCATCTCCACATGGCACCATTAATCATACCAAGTGTGTCCAGTATGATTCACACTCGTCCCACTTGGTGTGATTAGTGTTTTCGCTTCTATTTTCATTCCATCTCCACATGGCACCACTAATCATACCAAGTGTGCCCAGTATGATTCACACTCATTTAGTTTTTTTTTATTAGAATTTTCACTTCTGTTTTCGTTTCATCTCCACATGGGCACCACTAATCATACCAAGTGTGTCCAGTATGATTCACATTCGTTCCACTTGGTGTGATTAGTGTTTTCGCTTCTGTTTTGGTTCGATCTCCACATGGTACCACCAATCATACCAAGTGTGCCCAGTATGATTCACGTTCGTTCCACTTGGTGTAATTAGTGTTTTCCCTTCCGTTTTCGTTCCTTCAACACATGGCACCCCTAATCATACCAAGTGTGCCCAGTATGATTCACGCTCGTTCCACTTGGTGTGATTAGTGTTTTCGATTTTGTTTTCGTTCCATCTCCACATGGCACCACTAATCATACCAAGTGTGTCAGTATGATTCACGCTCGTTCCACTTGGTGTGATTAGTGTTTTCGCTTTTGTTTTCGTTCCATCTCCACATGGCACCCCTAATCATACCAAGTGTGTCCAGTATGATTCACGCTCGTTCCACTTGGTGTGATTAGTGTTTTCGCTTCTGTTTTCGTTTCATCTCTACATGGCACCACTAATCATACCAAGTGTGCCCAGTATGATTCACGCTCGTTCCACTTTGTGTGATTAGTGTTTTCGTTCCATCTCCACATGGCACCACTAATCATACCAAGTGTGTCCAGTATGATTCACATTCGTTCCACTTGGTGTGATTAGTGTTTTCGCTTCTGTTTTGGTTCCATATCCACATGGCACCACAATCATACCAAGTGTGCCCAGTATGATTCACGTCGTTCCACTTGGTGTGATTAGTGTTTTCGCTTCTGTTTTCGTTCCATCTCCACATGGCACCACTAATCATACCAAGTGTGCCCAGTATGATTCACGCTCGTTCCACTTGGTGTGATTAGTGTTTTCGATTTTGTTTTCGTTCCATCTTCACATGGCACCACTAATCATACCAAGTGTGTCCAGTATGATTCACGCTCGTTCCACTTGGTGTGATTAGTGTTTTCGCATCTGTTTTCGTTCCATCTCCACATGGCACCACTAATCATACCAAGTGTGTCCAGTATGATTCACGCTCGTTCCACTTGGTGTGATTAGCGTTTTCGCTTCTGTTTTCGTTTCATCTCCACATGGCACCACTAATCATACCAAGTGTGCCCAGTATGATTCACGCTCGTTCCACTTGGTGTGATTAGTGTTTTCGTTCCATCTCCACATGGCACCACTAATCATACCAAGTGTGTCCAGTATGATTCACGCTCGTTCCACTTGGTGTGATTAGTGTTTTCGCTTCTGTTTTCGTTCCATCTCCACATGGCACCACTAATCATACCAAGTGTGCCCAGTATGATTCACACTCGTTCCATTTGGTGTGATTTGTGTTTTCGCTTCTGTTTTCGTTCCATCTCCACATGGCACCACTAATCATACCAAGTGTGCCCAGTATGATTCACGCTCGTTCCACTTGGTGTGATTAGTGTTTTCGTTCCATCTCCACATGGCACCACTAATCATACCAAGTGTGCCCAGTATGATTCACACTCGTTCCACTTTGTGTGATTAGTGTTTTCGTTCCATCTCCACATGGCACCACTAATCATACCAAGTGTGTCCAGTATGATTCACACTCGTTCCACTTGGTGTGATTAGTGTTTTCGCTTCTGTTTTCGTTCGATATCCACATGGCACCACTCAATCATACCAAGTGTGCCCAGTATGATTCACGTCGTTCCACCTGGTGTAATTAGTGTTTTCCCTTCGTTTTCGTTCCTTCTCCACATGGCACCCCTAATCATACCAAGTGTGCCCAGTATGATTCACGCTCGTTCCACTTGGTGTGATTAGTGTTTTCGATTTTGTTTTCGTTCCATCTCCACATGGCACCACTAATCATACCAAGTGTGCCCAGTATGATTCACGCTCGTTCCACTTGGTGTGATTAGTGTTTTCGCTTCTGTTTTCGTTCCATCTCCACATGGCACCACTAATCATACCAAGTGTGCCCAGTATGATTCACACTCGTTCCACTTGGTGTGATTAGTGTTTTCGCTTCTGTTTTCGTTCCATCTCCACATGGCACCACTAATCATACCAAGTGTGCCCAGTATGATTCACGCTCGTTCCACTTGGTGTGATTAGTGTTTTCGTTCCATCTCCACATGGCACCACTAATCATACCAAGTGTGCCCAGTATGATTCACACTCGTTCCACTTGGTGTGATTAGTGTTTTCGCTTCTGTTTTTGTTCCATCTCCACATGGGACCACTAATCATACCAAGTATGCCCAGTATGACTCACACTCATTCCACTTGGGGTGATTAGTGTTTTCGTTTCTGTTTTCGTTCCATCTCCACATGGCACCACTAATCATACCAAGTGTGTCCAGTATGATTCACACTCGTTCCCACTTGGTGTGATTAGTGTTTTCGCTTCTGTTTTCATTCCATCTCCACATGGCACCACTAATCATACCAAGTGTGCCCAGTATGATTCATACTCATTTAGTTTTTTTTTATTATGTTTTCGCTTCTGTTTTCGTTTCATCTCCACATGGGCACCACTAATCATACCAAGTGCGTCCAGTATGATTCACATTCGTTCCACTTGGTGTGATTAGTGTTTTCGCTTCTGTTTTGGTTCCATATCCACATGGTCACCACCAATCATACCAAGTGTGCCCAGTATGATTCACGTTCGTTCCACTTGGTGTGATTAGTGTTTTCCCTTCTGTTTTTGTTCCTTCTCCACATGGCACCACTAATCATACCAAGTGTGCCCAGTATGATTCACGCTCATTCCACTTGGTGTGATTAGTGTTTTCGATTTTTTTTCGTTCCATCTCCACATGGCACCACTAATCATACCAAGTGTGTCCAGTATGATTCACGCTCGTTCCACTTGGTGTGATTAGTGTTTTCGGTTCTGTTTTCGTTCCATCTCCACATGGCACCACCAATCATACCAAGTGTGTCCAGTATGATTCACGCTCGTTCCACTTGGTGTGATTAGTGTTTTCGCTTCTGTTTTCGTTCCATCTCCACATGGCACCACTAATCATACCAAGTGTGCCCAGTATGATTCACACTCGTTCCACTTGGTGTGATTTGTGTTTTCGCTTCTGTTTTCGTTCCATCTCCACATGGCACCACTAATCATACCAAGTGTGCCCAGTATAATTCACGCTCGTTCCACTTGGTGTGATTAGTGTTTTCGTTCCATCTCCACATGGCACCACTAATCATACCAAGTGTGCCCAGTATGATTCACACTCGTTCCATTTGGTGTGATTAGTGTTTTCGCTTCTGTTTTCGTTCCATCGCCACATGGGACCACTAATAATACCAAGTATGCCCAGTATGACTCACACTCATTCCACTTGGGGTGATTAGTGTTTTCGTTTCTGTTTTCGTTCCATCTCCACATGGCACCATTAATCATACCAAGTGTGTCCAGTATGATTCACACTCGTCCCACTTGGTGTGATTAGTGTTTTCGCTTCTATTTTCATTCCATCTCCACATGACACCACTAATCATACCAAGTGTGCCCAGTATGATTCACACTCATTTAGTTTTTTTTTTATTAGAATTTTCGCTTCTGTTTTCGTTTCATCTCCTCATGGGCACCACTAATCATACCAAGTGCATCCAGTATGATTCACATTCGTTCCACTTGGTGTGATTAGTGTTTTCGCTTCTGTTTTGGTTCGATATCCACATGGTACCACCAATCATACCAAGTGTGCCCAGTATGATTCACGTTCGTTCCACTTGGTGTGATTAGTGTTTTCCCTTCCGTTTTCGTTCATTCTCCACATGGCACCCTAATCATACCAAGTGTGCCCAGTATGATTCACGCTCGTTCCACTTGGTGTGATTAGTGTTTTCGATTTGTTTTCGTTCCATCTCCACATGGCACCACTAATCATACCAAGTGTGTCCAGTATGATTCACGCTCGTTCCACTTGGTGTGATTAGTGTTTTCGCTTCTGTTTTCGTTCTATCTCTACATGGCACCCCTAATCATACCAAGTGTCTCCAGTATGATTCACGCTCGTTCCACTTGGTGTGATTAGCGTTTTCGCTTCAGTTTTCGTTTCATCTCTACATGGCACCACTAATCATACCAAGTGTGCCCAGTATGATTCACGCTCGTTCAACTTAGTTTGATTAGTGTTTTCGTTCCATCTCCACATGGCACCACTAATCATACCAAGTGTGCCCAGTATGATTCACGCTCGTTCCACTGGGTGTGATTAGTGTTTTCACTTCTGTTTTCGTTCCATCACCACATGGCACCACTAATCATACCAAGTGTGTCCAGTATGATTCACGCTCGTTCCACTTGGTGTGATTAGTGTTTTCGCTTCTGTTTTCGTTCCATCTCCACTGGCACCACTAATCATACCAAGTGTGCCCAGTATGATTCACACCCGTTCCATTTGGTGCGATTTGTGTTTTCGCTTCTGTTTTCGATCCATCTCCACATGGCACCACTAATCATACCAAGTGTGCCCAGTATAATTCACGCTCGTTCCACTTGGTGTGATTTGTGTTTCGTTCCATCTCCACATGGCACCACTAATCATACCAAGTGTGCCCAGTATGATTCACACTCGTTCCACTTGGTGTGATTAGTGTTTTCGCTTCTGTTTTCGTTCCATCGCCACATGGGACCACTAATAATACCAAGTATGCCCAGTATGACTCACACTCATTCCACTTGGTGTGATTAGTGTTTTCGTTTCTGTTTTCGTTCCATCTCCACATGGCACCATTAATCATACCAAGTGTCTCCAGTATGATTCACACTCGTCCCACTTGGTGTGATTAGTGTTTTCGCTTCTATTTTCATTCCATCTCCACATCGCACCACTAATCATACCAGGTGTGCCCAGTATGATTCACGCTCGTTCCACTTGTTGTGATTAGTGTTTTCTTTCCACCTCCACATGACACCACTAATCATACCAAGTGTGTCCAGTATGATTCACACTCGTTCCACTTGGTGTGATTAGTGTTTTCGCTTCTGTTTTCGTTCCATCCCACATGGCACCACTAATCATACCAAGTATGTCCAGTATGATTCACACTCGTTCCACTTGGTGTGATTAGTGTTTTCGTTTCTGTTTCGTTCCATCTCCACATGGCACCATTAATCATACCAAGTGTGCCCAGTATGATTCACACTCTTTCCACTTCGTGTGATTAGTGTTTTCGCTTCTGTTTTCATTCCATCTCCACATGGCACCACTAATCATACCAAGTGTGCCCAGTATGATTCACGCTCGTTCCACTTGTTGTGATTAGTTTTTTTCGTTCCATCTCCACATGACACCACTAATCATACCAAGTGTGCTCAGTATGATTCACACTCGTTCCACTTGGTGTGATTAGTGTTTTTCGTTCCATCTTCCACATGGCACCACTAATCATACCAAGTGTGCCCAGTATGATTCACGCTCGTTCCACTGGTGTGATTAGTGTTTTCGTTCTGTTTTCGTTCCATCTCCACATGGCACCACTAATCATACCAAGTGTGTCCAGTATGATTCACGCTCGTTCCACTTGGTGTGATTAGTGTTTCGCTTCTGTTTTCGTTCCATCTCCACTTGGCACCACTAATCATACCAAGTGTGCCCAGTATGATTCACACCCGTTCCATTTGGTGTGATTTGTGTTTTCGCTTCTGTTTTCGTTCCATCTCCACATGGCACCACTAATCATACCAAGTGTGCCCAGTATGATTCACGCTCGTTCCACTTGGTGTGATTAGTGTTTTCGTTCCATCTCCACATGGCACCACTAATCATACCAAGTGTGCCCAGTATGATTCACACTCGTTCCACTTGGTGTGATTAGTGTTTTCGCTTCTGTTTTCGTTCCATCTCCACATGGCACCACTAATAATACCAAGTGTGCCCAGTATGATTCACACTCATTCCACTTGGTGTGATTAGTGTTTTCGTTTCTGTTTTCGTTCCATCTCCACATGGCACCATTAATCATACCAAGTGTCTCCAGTATGATTCACACTCGTCCACTTGGTGTGATTAGTGTTTTCGCTTCTATTTTCATTCCATCTCCACATGGCACCACTAATCATACCAAGTGTGCCCAGTATGATTCACGCTCGTTCCACTTGTTATGATTAGTGTTTTCTTTCCATCTCCACATGACACCACTAATCATACCAAGTGTGTCCAGTATGATTCACACTCGTTCCACTTGGTGTGATTAGTGTTTTCGCTTCTGTTTTCGTTCCATCTCCACATGGCACCACTAATCATACCAAGTATGTCCAGTATGATTCACACTCGTTCCACTTGGTGTGATTAGTGTTTTCGTTTCTGTTTCGTTCCATCTCCACATGGCACCATTAATCATACCAAGTGTGCCCAGTATGATTCACACTCTTTCACTTCGTGTGATTAGTGTTTTCGCTTCTGTTTTCATCCATCTCCACATGGCACCACTAATCATACCAAGTGTGCCCAGTATGATTCACGCTCGTTCCACTTGTTGTGATTAGTTTTTTCGTTCCATCTCCACATGACACCACTAATCATACCAAGTGTGCCCAGTATGATTCACACTCGTTCCACTTGGTGTGATTAGTGTTTTCGTTTCTGTTTTCGTTCCATCTCCGCATGGCACCACTAATCATACCAAGTGTGCCCAGTATGATTCACACTCGTTCCACTTGGTGTGATTAGTGTTTTCGCTTCTGTTTTCATTCCATCTCCACATGGCACCACTAATCATACCAAGTGTGCCCAGTATGATTCACGCTCGTTCCACTTGTTGTGATTAGTTTTTTCGTTCCATCCACATGACACCACTAATCATACCAAGTGTGCTCAGTATGATTCACACTCGTTCCACTTGGTGTGATTAGTGTTTTCATTTCTGTTTTCGTTCCATCTCCACATGGCACCACTAATCATACCAAGTGTGCCCAGTATGATTCACACTCGTTCCACTTGGTGTGATTAGTGTTTTCGTTCTGTTTTCGTTCCATCTCCACATGGCACCACTAATCATACCAAGTGTGCCCCAGTATGATTCACACTCGTTCCGTTTTGTGTGATTAGAATTTTCGCTTCTATTTTCGTTTCATCTCTACATGGGACCACTAATCATACCAAGTGCGTCCAGTATGATTCACACTCGTTCCACTTGGTGTGATTAGTGTTTTCGCTTTTGTTTTTGTTCCATCTCCACATGGCACCACTAATCATACCAAGTGTGCCCGGTATGATTCACACTCGTTCCACTTGGTGTGATTAGTGTTTTCGCTTCTGTTTTCGTTCCATCTCTACATGGCACCCCTAATCATACCAAGTGTGTCCAGTATGATTCACGCTCGTTCCACTTGGTGTGATTAGTGTTTTGGCTTCAGTTTTCGTTTCATCTCTTCATGGCACCACTAATCATACCAAGTGTGCCCAGTATGATTCACGCTCGTTCAACTTGGTGTGAATTAGTGTTTTCGTTCCATCTCCATATGGCACCACTAATCATACCAAGTGTGCACAGTATGATTCACCATCGTTCCACTTGGTGTGATTAGTGTTTTTCGTTTGTTTTCATTCCATCTCCACATGGCACACCACTAATCATACCAAGTGTGCCCAGTATGATTCACACTCATTCAGTTTTGTGTGATTAGAATTTTCGCTTCGTTTTCGTTTCATCTCCACATGGGCACCACTAATCATACCAAGTGCGTCCAGTATGATTCACACTCGTTTCACTTGGTGTGATTAGTGTTTTCGCTTTTGTTTTGTTCCATCTCCACATGGCACCACTAATCATACCAAGTGTGCCCAGTATGATTCACACACGTTCCACTTGGTGTGATTAGTGTTTTCGCTTCTGTTTTCGTTCCATCTCTACATGGCACCCCTAATCATACCAAGTGTGTCCAGTATGATTCACGCTCGTTCCACTTGGTGTGATTAGCGTTTTGGCTTCAGTTTTCGTTTCATCTCTTCATGGCACCACTAATCATACCAAGTGTGCTCAGTATGATTCACGCTCGTTCAACTTGGTGTGATTAGTGTTTTTCGTTCCATCTCCATATGGCACCACTAATCATACCAAGTGTGCACCAGTATGATTCACGTCGTTCCACTGGTGTGTGATTAGTGTTTTCACTTCTGTTTCGTTCCATCACCACATGGCACCACTAATCATACCAAGTGTGTCCAGTATGATTTCACGCTCGTTCCACTTTGTGTGATTAGTGTTTTCGCTTCTGTTTTCGTTCCATCTCCACTTGGCACCACTAATCATACCAAGTGTGCAGGTATGATTCACACTCGTTCCATTTGGTGTGATTGTGTTTTCGCTTCTGTTTTCGATCAATCTCCATATGGCACCGTTAATCATACCAAGTGTGCCCAGTATGATTCACCACTCTTTCCACTTCGTGTGATTAGTGTTTTCGCTTCTGTTTTCATTCCATCTCCACATGGCACCACTAATCATACCAAGTGTGCCCAGTATGATTCACACTCATTCCACTTGTTGTGATTAGTTTTTTCGTTCCATCTCACATGACACCACTAATCATACCAAGTGTGCTCAGTATGATTCACACTCGTTCCACTTGGTGTGATTTAGTGTTTTCGTTTCTATTTTCGTTCCATCTCCACATGGCACCATTTAATCATACCAAGTGTGCCCAGTATGATTCACACTCGTTCCACTTCGTGTGATATAGTGTTTTCGCTTCTGTTTTCATTCCATCTCCACATGGCACCACTAATCATACCAGGTGTGCCTAGTATGATTCACGCTCGTTCCACTTGGTGTGATTAGTGTTTTCGTTCCATCTCCACATGGCACCACTAATCATACAAGTGTGCCCAGTATGATTCACACTCGTTCCACTTGGTGTGATTAGTGTTTTCGCTTCTGTTTTCGTTTCCATGCCACATGGGACCACTAATAATACCAAGTATGCCCAGTATGATTCACACTCATTCCACTTTGGGTGATTAGTGTTTTCGTTTCTGTTTTCGTTCCATCTCCACATGGCACCATTAATCATA